>CM033642.1:173310265-173675423 GCA_019512145.1 Engystomops pustulosus | reverse complement strand
AGCAGTGTAGTCTCCACCTTTAATTCCATGTCATATTTTTGGTAGGTGAAGCAGTTTCCTTTCTTCTCATCCCCATTATCCATGAAAATTGGTAAATAGACCATGGATCCTTTAGGAATGTATGTAGAGGGCTAAGCCCTCTACATACATACTATGTGTTTGCTGCATTAAGCAGAAAACACTCATGGTTGGTGCTGGCACTGATTTGCCGCAGGCAAACTTGTAATAAAAAGTGATCAAAAGGTCATACAGTGGTAGCAATGAAAATGTCAGCTGAATCACACCTTACAACGAACACCAAAGTATGAAAAAGTTTTTAGCATCAAAATATGAGAAAATGAAGCACTTGGCTTATACTCGAGTCAAAAAGTTTCCTGTTTTTTGTGGTAGAATTGGGTGCCTTGGCTTATATTCATGTTGGCTTATACAAAAAAATTCTGTTGGAGCATGGTAGAAATTTTCTATAGATTTCTATATAAATGTTCCATGTTACTTTTATGCATTTATTCATTATTATGCTACTGGCTTAATAATATTTTTCTCTACCCCCCCCTCTCCTTTACCTCCTATGTCATATCCCTTTGTTTGTATAAACATGTGGCTCATTCACATTGTATATGATTACGACTAAGGATGGCACTCCGTCCAAAACGCGTCAACTTTTTTGATGTGCACACTTCCATGTTTTTTAACTTTCATACGGAGTAATATTTGTCTCTGTGTTGATTCAGTTTTGTGTCTGCGTCTTTCTTTTCTCAGCCTCATCAGTGATTAATTTTTTTTTTTTTTTAGTGAACCCATAGACTTGATCAGTAAAAATAGACTGGTTTCAATTCTTTTCCCATGGAAAAATTCTGCAGGTCGAACATAAGTCTTGCCTGGTGGGAGCTGCCGGTGGTCCACTGGAGCAGCCAGAACCAACCGTTCAGGAGGAACAATATGTCTAGGAGCAGAATCCTCCCCAACAACATCCGAGGCACAAGAGAGAGCCTCGGCCTTACACTTCCGTCCTGCAGAGAAAAATGTTATCAGGAAATTGAATCGGGAGAAGAAGAGAGACCAACAAACCTGACAAGGATTAAGATGCTGAGCAGTTTGGAGATACAGAAGATTCTTGTGGTCAGTATAGATAGATAGATATATAGGACCGGATAACGAGCTCCTTCCAGAAGATAGCGCTATTCCTCCAAAACTAACTTTATGGCCAGTAGTTCCCGATCACCAATGGAATAATTCCTCTCGGCAGCTGAGAAAGTCTTGGAGAAAAAACCGCAAGTGAAGGTACGACCTTTGGGCCCCTTCTGGGTGAGGCCGGCCCCAGCACCAACAGATGAGGCGTCAACCTCCAACTGGAAAGGCTTCTACGTATCAGGTCTTGAGAGAACTGTCGCAAAGGCAAAGGCAGACTTCAGCCTAGTGAAGGCTTCTTCAGCTGCAGGGGGCCAGAGTCTCGGATTGGCATTCTTCTTGGTCAATGCCACAATGGGGGACACAAGAGAGGAGAAGTGTGGAATAAATAGTCGATAATAATTGGCGAAGCCCAAAAATCTTTGTATGGCACTTAGTCCCACTGGGCGAGGCCACTGAAGTACAGCCGACAACTTGGAAGGATCCATCTATAGTCCTTTGGCAGAAATTATGTATCCCAGAAACAGAAGACTACTCGAGTTTGGCATATATAAACAATTGGCCCTTAAGCACCTGAGAACTTGTCTAGACTGTAGATCAGGAGAGAACACCAAAATATCGTCCAAGTAGACAACGACACAAGTGTAGAGCAAGTCTCTGAAAATATCATTGATGAATTCCTGGAACACTGCTGGAGCTTTGCAGAGACCAAATGGCATTACCAAATACTCAAAATGCCCGTCACGAGTATTGAAGTGATCAGCCAGTGCACCAATTAGCGGTGCGCTGGCCCTTTAAATTACCCAAAGACGCCGCGTGCGCGCCCTAGGAGACAGGGACGCGCGTGCAAGGAGCTCGGACAAGAATCTGGAATGGGGAAGGTGAGCTGCGCTGGCGCCGTGCCTGCAAGCCCTGGGCACCACAGGTGAGCCCGCGGCCCGTGATATGGTTTGCGGGACCACCCGTGACATTCATCTTATTTCAATTACATGAACATTCAAGGAAAGTAATAAAGAATTCTACATTGTGAATTGTTCCTGTTTTTAAGATCTTTATTGAATTGCTGACACCTCTGGCTTGGCTATTGATGTAGGTCTTCACATGACTGCTGTGGTCACAAAAGGCTATTAACACTCCTGTGATTACTACATGGCTGTAGAGGTCATGTGGTTACCTACACTTTGAGGGTGCATCCACATGTAGCATTTGCAAACGCCCAGGGGTCAGGCTTGGCTTAACCGCAATCGGACAAATCTGCTCCCCCGAGCATTTGCATTGTGCTTGTAAATGTCACATATAAAAACACCATCATGGTTCTGTGAAAATCATTGATTTGAGATGAGAAGTGTTGCCAGTGTAAAAGAGCCCTAAGAGTGAGCTCACAAGTGGTGCAAGGCTTTAGTCCCCAAATGCAACTCTACTGCCTGGGGGTGGGGTACAGCCCAATCACATATGCGCTTCTGGGGAAATGCATGCAATCAGTAACCAGCACCCGGTGTCTTGTATTATTTAAATGCAAGACACTGCAGTCAATCAATTACCAGTACCCAAAAGCATATGGGCTCAGGCATGGTGCTAGCAGTGCATTTGTAAGTGCAACCCTGGCACCACATGCAAACCCTCTCTTAGGTTTTTAAATAGATGGATAGATTAATTTGTCTCCTAAAGATAGAGAAAACATACATACATACATTTTTTTTGTTTAACTGTATTTTTTATGAAGACTAAAAGGTTTTATACATTTTACACAGAAGTCATCAGGATTACGTTTACATTATGAGACAAAAGGCCCAACAGCGGCTAAACGGTTTCCTGAGAGGTCAGCCTCAGGTCAATAATCACACATATATGCAGTAGGCTTTGCATCTGTCCCAGGCTTTATACATAAAGAAAAAAAAATCTATTGCAAAATCACGCATCTACAAGTATTGGGGAGACACTAGACAGAGATACAAGAGGAGGAGAAGGAGAGGTATAGAGATCTATCCATGAGCTATATCTGCACTGGGCCCATCGCTCCCTCCCCCATGGGGCCCAGACTTTAGAGAAAAGATCTACTTTGTCGTTCATAGATGCAGTCATGAATTCCATGCTCCGGATCGCTCTCACTCTTGTCAGAACGGACCTTCTAGGGGGGGGGGGGGTTGTCTTTTTCCAGTGTTGTGCAATCAGACACCTGGCTGCTGTGAGAATGTGCAGGACCAGCTTTGTGGATAACTTAGGAAGGGTTTGTGGTGGAATATTGAGCAGATAGAACAGAGGGGCCAGGGGTATCGAGATTGAGAGCACCTCATGGAATGGGCCTCTGACCTCCTCCCAAAATGGTTGAATATGTGTACAGGACCAGAAAATATGCACCTGTGTGGGGTCTCTGGGAATATCTGATGCAGCTGGGCTGGGTTATGATACCAATAATAGAGCAATTTATACTGATTTTCCCTATACACCGTGCATGTTGAAGTTTTAGCTGCGTAGTGCCATATACGACTCCAGGTCTCCCGCGCGATTGGCACCCCTACTATTGACTCCCAGTTGGACATATAAGCATGGGAGACCGCTGCTGTGGGGTCTGGATGTAGAAGCATATCGTATTTATCTGAGATGAGTCCTGACGTATGTGTGGCGGTTTTGCAAAGATATTCAAAGGGGGTGGGCAAAGATATTCAAAGGGGGTGGGCTCAGAGCTACCCAAGGTTTGCAAGCAATGGCGAATTTGCAGATAGTGATAGTGAGAGGAGGATGGGATGTCAAATTTGTCTTGGAAGATGCAGAAGGGAAGTATTGTCCTGGAGATATGGACTACCACATCCGCAAACCGAAACAAACATTTGGTGTGTCGGTCCTGTTATGGTATGGGGCATAAGAAGCGTATATAAGAACAATTGCTTTGGTGAGCTCTTAGAGACAAGGGGAAATCTGGAGCATCAGTGACGCCACAGGTTTAAAGTGGAAGTTATGGGTCCTAGCAATGGGACCTCTGGCAGTTGTATTCCAGGAGTCCACAAGTAGGCATTGGGGTGGAATGGGGCCAACCAGAGTTTCTCAATTTCCATCCACCTCAAGTAGGCCCACAACGTTGACCAAGCCGGAATACGTCTGAGGTGTACCACCCAGTAATATTTAATGAGGTCAGGTACATATAGTCACCCTTTAAACCTATGAGCCATTAGGACGGATTTGGCTACTCTGTGACATTTGTGGGTCCACACGAAGCGGAGGAAAGCACCCTGTAGCAATCGTAAGGCTCCCATAGTGAATAGGTATATCAGGAGGGAATAGGTATATTAGGGAGCACAGTCATTTTAATGGCTGCTATTCTACCAAAGAATGATATTGGTAAAGCATTCCGCTTGTTTAATAACAACTTAATTTCTTTAAACAATTTTGGAAAGTTATGGTCGTAGTTCGAGCTATAGGTCGGTGTTATATTCACTCCTAGGTATTTAATGGCTTTCTTTTGCCAATGAAACTTATTAATGGCTTGTAGTAAGTCTATCTCCCGTGGGGACATATTGATCGGCAGGGCTTCCGTTTTCGAGGAATTGACCTTATAATCTGACAGGAGGCCATACTGTTTCAGGCGTGCCTGGAGGTTAGGGTGGGATAAAAGTGGTTGGGTCAGGGTGAGAAGGACATCGTCTGCAAATAGCGACAGTTTGAACTCTTTGCCCTTTACAGTAACCCCCCATATGTTAAGGATCTTGGCATATTGCAGATGCTAAGGGCTCTATGCATAATATGGATAATAGGGGGGACAATGGGCACCCCTGTCGAGTTCCGTTCTTTATGTCTATAGGGCAAGAATAGACTATTGATACCATTCATGAACAGGCCCTGTAAACCTATAAATTCTAGCGTTTTGAACATAAATTGCCAGTTTAATCTGTCAAACACTATTTCCGCGTCTATACTTAGAATAAGCGCTTGTTCCCCTGATTGGTTTAGTACTTCTATTAAGTCAATCGTTCTTCTCTTGTTGTCCTCCCCTTGGCGCATTGGGATGAAACCTACTTGATCCTTATGAATCACGTGAGGAAGTAAGGGGAGCAACCGTTTCGCTAAAATCTTTGTAAAGATCTTCAGGTCGGTGTTGAGGAGTGCGATTGGCCTATAATTTGCACAGTCTGCTGTGTCTTTACCGGGCTTGGAAATCACTGTTATATATGAGTAAATAAGGGTATGTGGGAGGGTATGTTGAATAAGCGGGTCATATGGGAGCAGGGTCTGTAGATAGTATTCGATAGTATAAGTACGTTAGGCCATCTGGCCCCGTTGCTTTGCCGTTAGGGAGCTCCTTAATAACCCCCTCTATTTCTTCAGTGTTTTTAGAGTTGTTAAGGGATTGGGTTGCATCCGTGGACAGCCTGGGGAGGGAACAGGAACTCCTGTATGTCTTTCTCTCTGTCTTCTACTGACAGATGCATGGGTTCAAGTGAAGCATACAATTTAGAATAATAGGCCTGGAATTGTTCCGCTATGGCCCTCGGGTCATCGATCATGGATCCTTGGGGTCCCTTAATAACATGTGGGGTCTGGTTCTCCCGTCTCTCCCGAAGCTTCCTTGCCAGTTATGTATGGGGTTTGTTTCCTTTGTCATAGTAGTGGTGCTACCAAAATCTTCTCTACCAGCCCGATTTGGAGTTCTCTCAGGGTCTCCCTAAGTTTAACTAGTCTTCTCAGTCGCCCCGTGGTAGGGGTTTCCAACATATTGGTCTCCAGAGATCGAATTGCTTTAAGCAGTTCACTTTCTTGTTGAAATCTGTCCTTTTTAATCTTGCCCCTTGCTCTATGCAACAGCCCCACATCACTGCCTTATGTGCTTCCCATAGTAAAGCCTGAGTCGGTACAGAGTCCACATTAATTCGAAAATATTCTGCATGTGGGATGTGTGGGATTTTAAGCAAGGCCTCATTCAATCTCCAGTGGCAAGTGCGTATGTAAGTATACTTGTCTCTAAGGTATAAAGTCAGAGGAGCGTGTTCTGACCAGGAGATGGTCCCCATCTCCGCATCTCTCATCATTCTCAGGATTTGAAAATCCCCCAAAAAATAGTCGATGCGAGTATGAGTGCCATAAGGAGCTGAGTAGACTGTGTAAGCTTTTTCCTTGGGATTACATACCCACCACAGGTCGTATAAGGAGAAGCGTCGGATTAGGCTGCGGAAGGCTGCTGCCATGTTGTTCTGAGACCGATTGACCAGGGAACTCGTGATCGCCATCCTATCCATTGAGGTAGAGATAATAAGATTAAAGTCCCCTCCTAGTAACAATGGCATTGGAGGTAACTTAGCTATCCTGTTCAGGACCCTAGTGAGGAACCGGATCTGGGAGGAGTTTGGAGCATATATGTTACAGAGGCGAACCAGATTGCCAAGAAACGTTCCTTGTAGGATAGGATAATGGCATCGGGTCAGCAATCGCGGAGGAGACCTGTAGTGGGCACGATCCAGAGATTAGTATTGCTACACCAGCTTTTTTGCTATCATGTGAAGCTAGGTATGCTTCAGGATATTAGTGTCTAGCAAAGGCGAATGAAGCCCTATTGACAAAATGTGTCTTTTGCAAATAGACTATGTCTGGCTTACTAGATCTCATCTCTTTCTGGGCTAGCTTGCATTTGGTTGGGGAATTTAATCCCCTAACATTCAATGAGAGTATTTTCACCATTATTGCAATCTAAGTACGCCTTGTTACACTCACTATATGAAAGACCTGTCCTCGATGCACTCTCGGTCTTGTCACCACCTCCTGAGGTGGTTTGAGGAAGCCTGTGTAGGGCGTAAGAGAGAGAAGGGAGAGTAGGGACAATAACTCAAACTAAACCAAAGGTATAAACCAAGATGGGAGAGAAATATAACTCTCTTTCTGGTTGGGACTAGACCACCTCTTCCCTAAAAGGGAATGGAAAAACCAGCAGGTGTCCGAGGGATCCTGGAGTGACCCGGGTGGATCTCTCGATAGCCCCAAAGGTGGGGTTGTGCGTGGCCAAAACACAGCCCACAGTAGATTCACACAGATGTAGTACACTATTATTTTGATAGTTCTATTATTTTTTTTTATAAAAAACAATATTAGAACTATCAAAATAATAGTGTACTACATCTGCGACCAGACCCCTGGCGCAAAGACATGTGGATTTATAAACAATTTAACTGTATTGTGCATGTCCAGTTTGTACGGACTGTTCGTACAGTCCCAAGACCAAGCCAAAAAGGATATTAACTGCGTGACTTCTCAGATTTCAGGTAGGAGATTCTCCAGCGGATCCTCTGGATTGACGTCTTCTCCTCTTCTTATGCACTACATGCCATTCAGGTGCGGGTATGGGGGCAGGCACGGAATGTCCCATTTCCCAATCATGTATAGGGGGTACTGGGATGTCCCACGTGTCGCAGAATGGTATCAGGTCATGAAAGGAGTGTAACGTGGCTGTTCTGCCATCTAGTGTAGCTGTTAAGGCAAAGGGGTACCCCCACCTATAGATAATCCCGTGTTGATGTAGTGTATCCAGCAGAGGGTGCAGGTGTTTTCTCTTCTGCAAAGTCAACCAGGAAAGGTCCTGGTATCGCTGGATCTTTGCACCTTGGAAGTCATATTCTCGCTGTTTTCTTGCCCCAAACATGATGCGTTCTTTAAGTTCATAGTCCTGCAATCTGCAAATTACGTCCCTGGGGGCAAAGCCGGCCGACTTTGGTCTGAGAGCTCTATGAGCTCTATCAAACTTTATCTGGACAAAGGAGTCACCCAATATAGTGGAGAATAAGAAGCCAGTAAGCCTTCACATCTTCTCTCCCTTTGGCTTCTGGCATCCCTCTCACCCTGCTGTTATTTCGCCTCCCCCTATTGTTCAAGTCCTCCCGGTGCCTGGTGACATCTTGCAATACCTCTGCTTAGGAGGACACAATTATACCTGGAATCATCTGCAGCTACTTCCAGAGAGTCCATTTCTCACCTCAGTCAGTTCGGCTTTGAGAGCTTCTTTCACCTCTGTTAAAAGCAATTTAACTCAACTTTGATGAGGAGGTTCTGAAGAAAGGTCTGCAAGGAGCTGAGTTCCATGTTAGAGGTTGGGGGTTCCCAGGAAGCCCCGTATGTGATTCAGGAGATGAGACCCATGTAGGTGAAGGCTCTTGGTATCTGGTGAAAGTGGGTGTTAGTATCACATCTACCTCCTGTAAAACCGGGGATCTTAGGTGGGACGGAGGCTGCTTTTTTACTGGTGGCGTTAATGTCTGTCTGGGCTGCTGTCTTTGCGGTTGTGGCAGTGTCTGAGATACGAGGGCCAGTATAGCTCCTGCTGTGAATGTAATCCTCTGGCTGGGGGATCGTATCGCCATGCTTGCTGTCGTTTGTGTCAGCAGGGAGTTTACCATCCGGTCACTTTATCCCAGGCCTCCCTTTAGTCTGGGGAGCGTCCCTTTCCTGTTACCCGCCCAGGGGAGAGCTTAACGGAGAGTGGGCTTGTGGCCTGGGTGGGTCGGGTTGGTCCCTTGCCGCCGCATGACGAGTGGTGGGGGCTGGGGTGGAGTAGCGGGTGGAGGGTTCACCCCGGTGCTTGGTTGCGCCCTGGCCTCCTGATCCAAGTGTCAAGGTGGTGTAAACGCGGTGACGTGTGCATGTAATGAGGATGTGCCATGTGCAGATGCGGAATATGTGTCCCTAATTCAGTGTACTGTGAACGATATGGCAAGGAACAAGTGATAAATGTAAGTGTAGCTGCTAGTGAAAGAACAAGAAGGTGATGATGCAGGAACGATTGCATGAAAGAATGTATCAGTGTGGGGTGATCCGAAGTGCAGCGTGATGTGTAATGTGAGTGTGCTATAGGATGTGCAGTGACTGGAGTGAAATGGGTGAAGGTGACTACATGCTGTGTAATGAATGTGTGCCATGTCTGTGAGGAAAAAAACAAGCCGTCAAGTGTACCCTTGTGCGATGGTGCCAATACTAACCCATACTTACCTCTATCCTGAAAACAAAAAATACACAAAGTGACATGCTCCCCCCCTCCCTCCTTCACTCCAAGAGCACACCAAAACTCCAACTCCCAAATGCCCCCAGAACCCCATCCCCACACACGTACCCCCCCCCACCAACCCACCCCATTCGCTGTGTTCCCCACCTTGTGAATACCCCACTCCTGTGCAGAAAGAAGGAGAATCACCCAAAATAGTATATGTAAACATTACCTTTGCTTGTAAAATCCTGTGAATAGTAGTTCCTCATTTAGTCCCCGAGGGGCCATGGACTGCATGGTGTAGATCCACCTGGATTCGCATTGTAATAGTTTCGAAGAAACGCTGCCTCCTCTAATGTTGGAGAGGATCTTATCTAAGCCCACAATTTGTATGTCCTTGATCTTACCTTGATGATATTGAAGAAAATGGTTGGCCACTGCTGTCAGATTCATGTCATTCTGAAAGTTTCTGCGTGCTGTATTAATGGTCGAGAAGTGTTGTTGTATTATTCTTTTAAGCTCTTGTGATGTTTGCCCTACGTAAACTTTGGGGCAAGAGCAGACAATGGCATATACGACATCTCTGGTCTTACAATTGATGTAATATTTAAGTTGGTGAATCTTACCATTTTGTGGGTCCCTGAAGGTATCTTGTGATATCATATATTGGCATATGTTGCAGTTACCACATGCGTATGTGCCTTTTAGCCGGTGACCTCCTGTAGATCTCCCACCAGGTCTTAGAAAGTGGCTGTAAAACACCTACTCCCAAATGCCCCCAGAACCCCATCCCCACACACGTACCCCACACACGTATCTAGGTTCACTCATCAAAATATGCCAGTTTTTCTTGAGGATAGTTTGTATGTCGCTCCATTGGTTGTTAAAGGTGGCAATTAGTCTCACCTTATTGTCAGAAATTCTTTTTCTAGGTTGTAAAATTTCGCCTCTTTTACTGTTTTTTGCCCTCATGTATTCTCGAGTGATCACTTTTTTGGGGTAGCCTCTGGCCCGTAGTCGTGTTGTAAGATCCAATGCGTTTGCTTTAAAGTCCCTATCATCACTACAGTTCCGTCTCAGTCTGAGGAATTGGCCGACAGGTATTCCATTTTTTAGATGTTGGGGATGAAAGCTGGTGTAGTGCAGCAAGTTGTTAGTGGCGGTCTTTTTGCGGAATAATGTGGTTTCAATTTTATTATTGCGTTTCAAAAGCTTCAGATCCAGGAACTCCACTTGCTCTCTGGACATCTGTGGAGTAAATTTGAGATTAAGATCATTGTTGTTAAGTTCCTGTACAAATTGTAGACATTGTTCTTCAGTTCCATTCCATAGGACAACCACATTGTCTATATATCTGTACCATTTGACGATGTGGTCTCGGAAAAACCGCGATGGGTGCAGGTGCGTCTCCTCCCACCAACCCAAAAATATGTTGGCGTAGGAAGTGGCGCACCTAGCACCCATCGCGGTTCCGGATACCTGTCGATAAAATTTTCTAACGAAGACGAAATAATTGAGACTAAGCACAAAGTGAAGTAGGTCCAATATGAAGGAATCATGTCTTCTGTCACTGTCTGTTCTTTTGTTAAGAAAATATGCCACCGCATTTGTGCCAGCATCATGCCCAATACAGGTATAAAGGGATTCTACATCCATAGTGAGTAAGATCGTACCTTGTGTGATGTTAGTCTCCTCCAACAATTCCATAAGATGCATGGAGTCCCTCACGTATGACTCTAGTTGGAACACCAATATGTTGGAGAAAGAAATCCAAATAGGAGCATGCTTGTTCACATAAGCTTCCAATTCCTGCAACGATAGGTCTTCCAGGCGGTTCTGGTTTATAACACTGAACTAGTAGTTTGTTTAGCATGTTGTGCAATTCAGTGTTTTTCCAACATATATCATATATTAGTGGAGAGGCTATAAGATTCTTATACTATATGATTTCAATTTTGAACCATCTAAATGAATAGAGAAGGATAACAAAGCTCGTTCGAATTTGCTCTTCTCGTTTATTTTCCTTCAAAACAAAAAATGGTGAAATCTGTAAAAGAAAGTGGCTGTTATATTCCCAGTCTGCTTGCAAGATTTTTATTTTTTTTTGTATTCTTTTCGGAGACCCAAAAGAAAAATTTTTAAGTGGGTACAATGACTGGTTTCATAGGCATAGCAATATCGGCGCTCACGAAATAAGTAAAAGTCATATGCTTAGTATACAACATTGGTTTTCTAGAGTTTAAACAGACCATAATGCCGATATACTTTTAAATTTCCAGTTTCAGAATCAAAAAGAGTACTGGAAAGAAGTTTAAAGAAGAGTTGTCGAGACCTTAAAATTTCTTTGTGCTAGAGGCCTTGCCCTCAGAGGAAATAGTGGAAATCTTTTTGACAATGTAAATGGAAATTTGCTTGCAGCTATACAATATCTATCAAAGTTTGACCCATTTCTAGCTCATCATTTGGAAAACCATGGAAACCAAGGTAGAGGGCATATTTCCTATTTGTCTTCCACTATATATGAAGAAATTATTATTCTTATGAGTAAGAAAGTCCTTACTGTTATTACAGAAGAAATATAGAAAGCCATCTATTTTTCTTTGGTGGTTGACTCTGCACGAGATGCTTCAAACTCTGATCAGCTTGCCATAATTTTGAGCTATGTTTCTCAAATTGTTGAAGTACAGGAACGTTTTGAAGGATTTATGGCATCTGTTGTTCATAAAGGAAGGGAGATTGCCTCAGCAGTTTTGGCAAAACTAAAACCTCTCGGCCTGGACTTAAAAAATGCACGTGGGCAGTCCTATGAAAATGCATGCAACATGTCTGGAAAATGTGAGGGCTTACAAGCCATTTTAAAAAAGGAGTGCCAGTTTATTCATTACGTACGATGTGCAATGTTCAAGTCCTCCTCTACTGACAGTGGTCTTGTTAGTGAATGTGGTTAAAAAGTTACCCTACAAAATCTTAGTGGTACACGGTGGTCTGCAAGAGCAACTTCTTCTAAAGTTCTTTACAAAAATTATAATTATATCTATGAATCTCTGACAAAGATTTCACAGAATGGTGAGGTTAATGTTACTACAAGACGTGAGGCACACACTCTAGTTCAGAAAATATAGTCAAGAGAAATTGCTTTCATGGCTGCTTTTTGGAACAGATTATTAGACAGGTTTGACACAAGTAAAAAGTTGCAAGAAAAAGCACTAGACCTATCTGTTGCGGTCAAACTCTGTTGACCAACAGTACAAAAATGTAAAAGTAAGACCACAGACTAACACGCAAACTACCCTTTGATAAAAATCGAAATTATGAAGTCACTTTACGTGGCCGTACAAAATTTTGTGTGGAGACACTTTAGGACACTTGTCTTATGAGCCGCCTCAACGAGTATCAAAAAATTTTTTTGTTTGGATTTTTTACCTATTTCAAGTCTTTGGAAGACTTACAAATTATTCAGTCCTCAAAAAAGTTATGCTCATCATACAGTGAGGATTTGGGAAATACCTTCCCTAATGAAATGCTGCAGTTTTCCAAATTTATACTGGCACTGAAACGCCACCAGCAATAAAATGTCTTCAAATCATTCAAAATAACAAATTAGAATTTTTCTTTCCAAATGTTGAAATTGCATTCCGCATTTACCTTACTCTTCCTGTTGCCAATTGTAGTGCAGAAAGAGCATTTTAAAAAATGGTTACTGTAATGAATGATATTCTCTCTTCAATGTCAGATGGCCGTTTGAATCCTTTGTGCCTGCTAAGTATAGAAAGAAATCTTCTTCAAAACATCCCGTATGAAGATATAGGGGCAGATTTACTTACCTGGTTCAGTCGCGATCCAGCGGCGCGTTCTCCGATGCTGATTTGGGTTCTGCCGGGATTCACTAAGGTTGTGCGCCTGATGTCCACTAGGCGTCACTGCTGCGCTGAAGTGCTATTTTTCAGTTGTTTGTGGTGTGTTCCAGGTTGATCGTCGGCGCCAATAACTCAGTTTAGTAGTATTATTAGTACAATTAGTTTTATTGTTAAGCTGTGTAAAACGCGTTTCGAGCCTGTACTAGGCTCTTCATCAGTTACATATAGCTTCAGAATAGTGGAAAAACATATGGTTTATAAAGGTAATTTTTGGCGCGAGATGCTGATGCTCTGACGTCAAAAATGTAAACATAAACATTGTAGTATTATGGTTCATTCATAAAATCATTCCTAGAGTTCTATGGCTACAACTAAAATACAAAGTACAGTTCTATTAGTTCATTTAATAACGTTAATATAATGCAGTTGAGGGAAGGGGGAAAGGGGATTTTATAAGTTACAGCAGGTAAGGTATAATAAAAGACGAAGAATAAAAACATAAAAACGACAAGGTACAGTAATGTGGTTATTCTTTAAAAGCTGACGTGTTTTGATCGGTAGGTATTCTGCCTCTTATTTGTTGGTGTGTGAGGTTTGCCTCCGTTCAGTACGGAAGCCTGGAGGAGTCAAACCAAAACAGGCGAGGCGTCGCAGTGAGGATTTGGGTTGCGGTGTGGATTATGCAGTTTGATGAAAGTTCTAGGTAAGTATTGTTTCTGTGACTTCATTGAGGCCAGCCGGTTTTAGTGTTTTTAGAAGTTACATCCAGTATATTTCCCTCTTTTTAGTGCTCCGAATCTATTATTCACATCGTGACTGATGTGGTCAATAGGCATAATGAAATTTTCCCTTCTCCTTTGTGTTTAAGTGTGCAATGTTTGATAGGCCCTGGGTGAGAATTTTGTGTTTAATGTTATACCGATGTTGGTTCACTCGACAATGTAGTGCTGAGTAGTCCTTCCGACGTACTGCAAGCCGCATTGACATTCGATAAGATAGATGACATATTGGCTGGTACAGTTTAAATGGGCTTTAAGGTTGAAAGTTTCCATTGTGTTATTGATCTGAAGGTGTCAGATGTCTTTAATAATTCTGCAACAGAGGCATTGGGATTTACCACACTGGAGCTCCTTTTCTAACTGTTGATGTTGTCTGGTGTCTGTATGTTAGGGATACTTGGGGCTAACAGATTTTTTATTGTGGGGGCTTCTTTGTAAATGCAGGCTATTTCGTCTGGAACTATTTTATTTAATAGTGGATCAAAGGGGTGAGGACTCCCCACCTCGTTACCCAGGACGGCCGCCTAAAAAACTCAACTAAAGACTGCGCTCAAATGTGTTGTACCGATTGTACAACCTAAAAAGGTGAGCACCACTCTAAAAACACCTTGTTTTTTACTGTTAAACGTTTTTCACACATTGCGGCGCCCGTATCGCCTCTTTTCTTCTATATCTGTTTACACGCTCGACGGGGGAACCCCGCGTCCTGAGGAGAACAAACCGGAGCAGCCCAAAGAAGAAACACCGAGAATGGAACTACTAACAAATCGTAAAGAATCAGACGCCTGGAGGTGGAAAGAAGCATAGGAGGACCGCACAGAAAGGACAATACAACTGCAAGTACAAACCCGGATACATTTTCTATATTGAAACAAAAGAAGAACGATATGTTCAAAGAACTAGAAGATAATATGAGAAACGAACTTATGCACGAAACTTGACATTATGTTCTTAGAAATTTACATTAGCGAGAATATACCCCGAGAGACTTAGGTTAAACACTACCATGCACTTTTCCCACAGACCAGACTTAAATGGAACTTTGGAAAAAACCCTTGACAAATGCTCCAAAATGCTCATACAAACCATCATGAAAAAAGACTCTCTCTGTACAATAAAACTAAAGATTAACTCCTTCCTACAACACCAACTAACCATCTTTGACACACATGACAATTTTACTCACATATGCCAAAACATTCAACAGGATACAAAAAATTGAACAAGAAATTATCAATAAGAAGACCCATAAAACTTATAGGGATAGAGAAGATAAGAGTGTGAACAACTATAGGTAAAACCCAGAAATATACAAGTGGAGGAAACTAAAGGGGAATCAAACAAAGACAATAAAACAGGAGACCCTAGAGCAGTGATGGCGAAACCTATGGCACGGGTGCCAAGGGGCACTCGGAGCTCTTCAGTGGGCACCCAGGTGTTCACCAGGACAGAGTTCACCAGACAGGACTAGAATCTACCTGCAGTAGCAGACATCTTGAGTGCTGCTCTCAATGCTTTTTTTAAGGTGACACTTCCTTGACGGATTGGAACTGCAGGAAAAGTGAGAAGGTATAAACAGGGCCAGATTATCTTCCTCTTGCTGGCCCCAGATTCTTCATGTACAGAGAGAACCTGGAGAAAAGCTATAATGTCGTCTAAATTTGCCTGTGCTTTAAATTGTATTGGTGTCCTCAGGGGGCCAAAACAACTAATGTTGTGGAAAAACAGGGAATGATAAGTGTACGTTTAAATTGTTTTGGCACCCGATGGTAAAATAGTGGGTCTTGGTTGTAGTTTGGGCACCTCATCTTCTAAAAGGTTCGCCATCACTGCCTAGAGGAACACACCATCAATACCGGTTTAGCTGGTAACTATACACACATAAAAAAGTATAAAAACTTACACATTTCTAAAAAACCTGAGAATACAAACCAAACCTCAAAAATCCCTGGACCAATAAAAAAACTCCCACAAGCAACAACAAACACGTAAAAAATCCCGAACCAACCAAGCCCCAAATAAAATTTCCAATGAAAAGACTCCAAACCAGATATCCACCGACCCACCGTTCCCCAAAATAAAATTTCCAATGAAAAGACTCCAAACCAGATATCCACTGATCCACCGTCTCAACAAACCCCAGTAGACTATCAAGAAACATCAGGACCCTCCTTGAAAAAATTAAGAACATCAGAGAAAGAAATGAGAATTCATAAGAAAATGTGACGCAGTCAATCAACAATAGCTACACAATATAATCAAAAGTATACTAAGAAATTAACAGCTAATGAAATAGAAAGAACACCAGTAGAACCAGAAAACCCTTGCTAATCTTACATACACCCAGAAGAAAACTCAGTTATCCTGGACCACTCCCTAAGCGGCCCCCTAGTATCAGTTCCCTTTTTAGAACCTCTACTACCCATACCTACAGGACCAACCAAAAAATAATGAAAGACAGCTATTTACCATCACCACACACAAAGAAGATTTTTATGCACCACCCCACACAAACACATAAAAATGAAACATTAACACCCATGAAAACCAATCAGCACATTATTACAAGTACAAAAAGAAATACACAGAAGAGGAAAGAGGGGAGGCAAAAAGAGGGAAAAAAGTGCCGCGGAGAACACAAACAACCATCAAATCTTCAACCTCTCCTCATATAAATTAAATGCACGAAACATCAGTCCTAGAAAAAAGGACTCATTTTGCCCCACAAACAACATTAACTGTTTGAGACTTTTTTGGACTTGAAAAATTTATAAGGAAACTTACCACAAAAGACACTTTGCGATTCCATCACTACTGGGACGAACAAAAAACACCATACAGACCCATACTTGCATATGGAGGTCCAAGCCCTAGCTCATTTTACCCAATCCAAAGTCAAGTCACTTCATTAAGACTTTTCATGATTGGTCCTCAAGACTACAGGAACTCAATATCAATAGATCAAAAAAACGACAACCAATAAAAATACCAAAAAACTGCCAATAACCCTCACTAAAGAAGAAAAAAACAGCTCTCAAACAACTTTCTGAAAATATGGAAATCGTCTTCAGATCGGCAGATAAAGGAGGAGGAACGGTAATACTTAATTTCACAGATTATGAAATGGAAGCAGAACGAATCTTGTCTGATACTACTTACTATAATGAAACTAAAGTGAAACCCATTCCCACAACTCGAAAAAAAACTATCAGGAATTTATAAAAGAACATGCCAAAAAAGGGCTCTCCACAAAAAAAAAGAAAAAAGTTCTACTAATAGAGAACCCTAGTAAAACCCTATTTATTTCTTACCCAAAATACATAAAAGCCTCACATCCCCCCGGCCGTCCCATCCTATCCAACACAACTGTGTTACAAGCAATCTATCCCACTACATTGACTGTTCCTACAGAATATGTCACAGAAATGCCAAGCTACCTAAGAGATTCTTCCCACCTAATAACATTCTCAAAGAATTAACCTGGAGAGAAGACTACATTTTGGCCACCCTCGATGTAACAGCACTATATACCAACATCGACCATGCCATCGGACTAACATGGATAGAAACTATTTTTAAACCAGATCACGAACATACTAGAAAGTCAGAAACAATTTATAATAGAGGGCCTCTCCTTCATACTCAAAAATAATTACTTTACACATGGCAAACGAACGTTCCATAAACAGAAAGGAACGGTATGGGCACAAAAGTGCACCCTCCTATGCAAACTTATTCATGCACATATTTGAAAACTGTTCATTACACACAAACATACACTGGGGGAAACTCCAGTTATACAAAAGATCATTGATGATCTGTTTATTATATGGCATGGTGATTACCCCTCTCTCCATCAATTTTGCACAGAAATAAATAATAATCCCTGGGGCCTTAAGTTTACTCTTAACTATAGCACACAGCAAGTTGAATTTCTGGACTGATAAAGGTCATGATGGTAACAAATCACCACAAAAAGTTCTTTAAGAATGTGGATGTGAATAGCTATCGAACTATACTAGTAACCATCATAAAAAATGGCTACGAAACATCCCTTACAGCAGTTTAGGCGGATACGCAGAAACTGTTCTGAAACAAAAACCTTTAAAGACCAAGCTTGATCCTAGAAAAAAGGTTCAAAGAAAAGAAGTATCCAAAGGCAATTGTCAAAGATGCAGTAAACGAGTAAGCCAAATTACACAAGCAGAAAGCCTCCAACCAAAAAACCCAGAAAAACAAAGAAAAACAGAAACAAAGAATGAACTGAAATCATCACAACATATAGCCAGGATAGCCAAAAAATCTTAAATATCCTCAAAAAGCATTGGAAGATTATAAAATCTGATCCACTATTAAATAAAATAGTGTAGAGATAAGCGCTGCATTTACAAAAAAGCCCCACAATAAAAAATCTGTTAGCCCCAAGTATCCCTAAACAATACAGACCCAGACAACATCAACAGCTAGAAAAGGAAGCTCCAGATGTGGTAAATCCCAATGCCTCTGTTGCAGAATTATTAAGACATCTGACAACTTCAGATCAAATAACACAATGGAAACTTTCAACCTTAAAGCCCATTTAAAACTGTACCAGCCAATATGTCATTATCTTATCGAATTTCAATGCGGCTTGCAGTACGTCGGAAGGACATCAACGCACATACATGTCGAGTGAACCAACATCGGTATAACATTAAACACAAAATTCTCACCCACGGGCTATCAAACATTGCACACTTAAACACAAAGGAGAAGGGAAAATTTCAATTATGCCTATTGACCACATCAGTCACTATGTGAATAATAGACTCGGAGCACTAAAAAGAGGGAAATATACTGGATGTACCGTCTAAAAACACTAAAACGGCTGGCCTCAATGAAGTCACAGAAACAATACTTACCTAAGAACTTTCATCAAACTGCATAATCCACACCGCAACCCAAATCCTCACTGCGACGCTCTGCGCCCGTTTTGGTTTGACTCCTCCAGGCTTCCGTAGCTGAGCCGCACAGAACGGAGACAAACCCACACACACAACAAATAAGAGGCAGAAACCACCGATCAAACACAGGAGCAGCTTAAAGAAATATACCACCGCGTAACTAAAATCCCCCCCCCCCAACTGCATTAAAACGTTATTAAATGAACTAATAGAACTGTACTTTGTATTTTATAGAACCAAATGTATTTTAGTTGTAGCCATAGAACTCAGGAATGATTTTATGAATGAACCATAATACTACAATGTTATGTTTACATTTTGACGTCAGAGCATCAGCATCTCGGCCAAAAATTACTTATAAACCATATGTTTTCCACTATTCTGAAGCATATGTAACTGATGAAGAGCCTAGTACAGGCTCGAAACGCGTTTACACAGCTTAACAATAAAACTAATTGTACTAAAATACTACTAAACGGAGTTATTGGCGCCGACGATCAACTGGAAACAACCACAAACAACTGAAAAACCGAACGGGGTAGGATACCCCACCTCGTTACCCAGGACGGCCGCTAAAAAACTCAAACAAAGACTGCGCTCAAACGTGTTTGTACCGATGTACAACCTTAAAAAGGTGAGCACCACTCTTAAAAACACTTGTTTTTTACTGTTAAACGTTTTTCACACATGCGGCGCCCGTATCGCCTCTTTTCTTATATCCGAAGTGCTATTTTTGCAACACAAATTTTTTTTTTAATTCAAGTTTTTTTCAAATCCGTCGGATTTTCCGACGGCCACGCCCCCGATTTCTGTTGCGTGAAGCCAGCGCTGATGCGTCACAATCCGATCGCGTGCGCCAAAATCATGGGGCAATTCGCGCCAAAACGGAAAAATTGAGAAACCCGTCGGAAAAAACGCGAATCGGACCCTTAGTAAATGTGCCCATATCCCCATAATTTTTGCAGCACAGAAAGCAAGTTTAAGTACTCAAAGTAAAAAGTTTACATTGAGTAAGATTAGTTTTTTCAAGTACCAAACCTGCTTCACACACAGAAACCCAATGAACATTTGCATTTTTAAAATTTATTAGAGTAGGCATAAGTATTGGGAATCTTTTTATGGGGACTCACCAGATTGTACCCCAATGGACTCTTTTAGGTAGGACCCACTTAAGAACATCTGACTACATACGACCTCTAGTTACAAACGGCCTCACCCGATAATCACCGTATTTAGGAGGTCTCCGGGTCCATCACCATGTACATACTAGCTGCAAAATTTAGAAATATATATTAGCCCTAATAGCAGAGCCCAGGACTACAAACTTTGCAAGTTATGCTATATTAATCAGATAGGTATAGGCACAAAGTAAAGAACAAATAAGAGTGGACAGTGGTATTTGGATTAAGATCCGTGTGGGTGCACGCTTCAGGGAATCTGGCTCAAAAGACCCAAGTATTTCATACTTGAAAATGGTACATAGAGATAGCTGAAAACGCTGATCTTTTTCCACTGGGTGAAATAAATACCACTACTAACTTGGAGTGTGCTTCCCTGTTGTTGGATTTATCAGATAGGTATATCTAACACATTGTTGCACGCATGCACTTACAATCTTTTACAACATTTATTGAGATGTTTAGATGTTGCTCTTTTGTGCTGGTGATTGTTTCACCTCTATTTAAGTCAGCTGACTTTCGGACTCACTATGCTTGATAATGCCTTGATTGAATTGGCAAAACGTTGCACTACTAAAATTTAAATTAAAACTACTAAAATTCTCTTTATTTGAATTTCTGGAGTGCTGCTCTATCATTATAGACTACTCATCCTGGTGGTAGATGTCCTTTAACATGTGGTAGCAGTTCTACTGCTACAAAATACACAAAGCTATGACTACTAGGGAGGAGTTGGCCAAAACAAAAGTTTTGATCTGGGCCAAACTTTGTGAGTTTAGGTCCCTGGAACAGATCAGAATTTCAGCATGAAATCGGATGCGGGTTTGAACTTGCCATAAATTATGGTCTAAAATGCCTGTCAAATTCAACATTTTAAATTTTTTTCAAAACTGCAAACATGCAGTTTCTTGTACTCATGGTATGAGGTCGCCTTGACGTGGCAGATGAGCTCACACAATTTTTTTAAAAATGTGTGCAAGAACCTCATATTAATTCCGTAGTAATCAAGCCAGATACTCTTATTACCTTTCTTTTTTTTGACCTAGCAATTTGCAAATCATAACAGACTGCATGCCAAGATCCATGTTGAAGAAGAATGATGGACATTGCCAAATGTAAGTCACACTTTTGTAACATAAGAAATCAAAGATTACTATTGCTTAATTCCTTAGGATCTTGTTTATTTTGTGGGAAACAGTTTACAATAGGTTGTTGATTTGTAGATTCAATTGTGCAAGGGTGGGGGGGGCCACATTAGTTTCTGGTGGGGGGGGGGGCCTCAAAAATTTTAGTACTCCATACTCAAGATCGCCTTAATCTGGCCTGCTTGGAGCCAGATCCTAACATCTAGGGAAAAATTGTTGTGCTTCTTATCCTGGCACACCCATCTTCCATTCTCTCCCCAAGGTCATAAAAATTTTTCCCCCTCCCATGTGACCATTGTGCGGGGATTGGTTCCTCGGGTGAGAGATTGAGACAATGGGTTGACAACTACTGCTGCAACCTTTAATCAAGAATATCCCAGGGTACCTAAACGATAGCAAACATGTTTTGCAAGCGATGAATTATGTAAATGGGAGGATTGTTTGTTTGGGTGACAGCTGATGTTACTGCACTATATTCGTCAATCCCCCAAAAACTTGGCATAATTGTTGTCTGAATTTCTCAACAAATTAGACTTTACAAAGATGGTTGTAAGGAATTCTGGTGATGTCGAGGGATTTTTGTTACAACATAACAAAAATGTTCTTATTTAATGGTCAATTTTACAAACACGCGGAGCCAGCATGGGAGGCAAATTTTCTCCATCCCTTGCCAACATTTTCATGAATTGGTGGGAGGAGAAATACAGTACAGTGACAGTAATCCATTTTTGTGACAAAGTTTGATACGTTCGTTACTCATCGACGACCTCCTCTTCATATGGGGGGGTCGTCGATGTGAAATTCCAAACTTTGTCACCCACATAAATTTAATAATTTTAATTTATAGTTTACTAAACCCAAATATTATTGCTTTTAGATCTTAATTTTCATATTGTGAATAATGAATAATGAGTAGTACCTTTAGGAAATCTACGGAGCAAATACTATCTTGCATGCACAATCGTGCCACCCTTCATGTAGTGAAAATTCTTCTGAAAGGGGAATTGATACGGGCACTTAGAAATTGATATGAATGTATCTTAAATCTTGTATCTTAAATCTGAATTTAAGAATTTAAGTTGTAATATTGTGGGAAAATACGTTCCGATCATGATGACATATTTGCGAAAATACTCAAAAATTACACTAAATTTATTTCCAAAAGGCCTCCATATTTGGGAATATTGTTACCCCAAAGTCTCTTTGTAGAAACACAAAATTTCCACCTGGCTAAAATACAAAGGGTATTATAAATGTGGACACAAAATTTACAAGCTTGCACCCACGCTGACATCACAAAAAGTTTTCGTCTTTTTCGAATAACACCTCTCACAGGATTGGTAGTACATAATTGTAACTGCAATCATGTTGTTTATCTTATAGATGTATTATCTGAAAATCCAATGTGTAGGATGTTCAGTGTCTCAGCTGGAAAAAATGTATTTGAGGCACTTATCTATGCATGCAATCCTTGGCAAACAATCCATCGGCAGTGTCCAAGCACTTTTTCCGATCCATAAAGGAGCACCAGAGTGTTCATGCACAGGGGAATTGAAAGGTTACTAAGCCCATGAGAGGTGGGGACTATCAACGTAAGCTTCTTAATAGAGAAGAGTCTGGTCTTCTGTTAATATGAGACAGCCTAGTGGTTTGAAGTAGCGTCAAGATATTATATATAGATGAGCGAACATACTCGTCCGAGCTTGATGCTCGATCGAGCATTAGCGTACTCGTAATGCTCGTTGCTAGTGACGAGTATTTCGCCCCGCTAGAGGAAATGGCAGCTCCCGCCGTTTGTGCTTTTTGGCGGCCAGAAACAGAGCCAATCACAAGCCAGGAGACTTGCACTCCACCCAGCATGACGTGGTACCCTACACGTAGATAGCAGTGGTTGGCTGGCAGATCAGTGACCCTGGGATAGACTAGCCGCTGCCGCGCTGCTCGGATCATTCTCTGTCTGGATGCCGCTAGGAGAGAGCTGTGCTGGTCAGGGAAAGCGTTAGGGTGTTCTATTAGCTTATGTTAGGCAGGAGTGATTCTAAAAGAACCCAACAGCCCTTCTTAGGGTACATAACGTTATAATTTTTTTTTTTTTTTATTTGCAGCTAGTACCATAATTGTGAGGAATCTGCAGGGGGACTTGCTACCGTTGTGTTTAGCTCTTAGTGACACAAAATCCGAGCTTCCTTTTCTAGCTGTTGATGTTGTCTGGTGTCTGTATTGTTTAGGGATACTTGGGGCTAACAGATTTTTTATTGTGGGGGCTCTTTTGTAAATGCAGGCTATATCGTCTGGAACAATTTTATTTAATAGTGGATCAACGGGGTGAGGACTCCCCACCTCGTTACCCAGGACGGCCGCCTAAAAAACTCAACTAAAGACTGCGCTCAAATGTGTTGTACCGATTGTACAACCTAAAAAGGTGAGCACCACTCTAAAAACACCTTGTTTTTACTGTTAAACGTTTTTCACACATTGCGGCGCCCGTATCGCCTCTTTTCTTCTATATCTGTTTACACGCTCGACGGGGTGGAACCCCGCGTCCTGAGGAGAACAAACCGGAGCAGCCCAAAGAAGAAACACCGAGAATGGAACTACTAACAAATCGTAAAGAAATCAGACGCCTGGAGGTGGAAAGAAGCATAGGAGGACCGCACAGAAAGGACAATACAACTGCAAGTACAAACCCGGATACATTTTCTATAATTGCAACCAAAAGAATGAACGATATGTTCAAAGAACTAGAAGATAATATGAGAAACGAACTTATGCACGAACTTGACATTATGTTCTTAGAAATTTACATTAGCGAGAATATAGCACCGAGAGGACTTAGGTTAAACATACCATGCACTTTTCCCACAGACCAGACTTACATGGAACTTTGGGAAAAAACCCTTGACAAATGCTCCAAAATGCTCATACAAACCATCTATGAAAAAAGACTCTCTCTGTACAATAAAACTAAAGAATTAACTCTCTTCCTACAACACCAACTAACCATCTTTGACACACATGACAATTTTACTCACATATGCCAAAACATTGCAAACAGGATACAAAAAATTGAACAAGAAATTATCAATAAGAAGACCCATAAACTTAATAGGGATAGAGAAGATAAGAGTGTGAACAACTATAGGTATAAACCCAGAAATATACAAGTGGAGGAAACTAAAGGGGAATCAAACAAAGACAATAAAACAGGAGACCCTAGAGCAGTGATGGCGAACCTATGGCACGGGTGCCAGAGGTGGCACTCGGAGCCCTTTCAGTGGGCACCCAGGTTGTCACCCCAGGACAGAGTTCACCAGACAGGACTAGAATCTACCTGCAGTAGCAGACATCTTGAGATGCTGCTCTCAATGCTTTTTTTAAGGTGACACTTCCTTGACGGATTGGAACTGCAGGAAAAGTGAGAAGGTATAAACAGGGCCAGATTATCTTCCTCTTGCTGGCCCCATGATTCTTCATGTACAGAGAGAACCTGGAGAAAAGCTATAATGTCGTCTAAATTTGCCCTTGTGCTTTAAATTGTATTGGTGTCCTCAGGGGGCCAAAACAACTTAATGTTGTGGAAAAACAGGGAATGATAAGTTACCGTTTAAATTGTCATGTTGGCACCCGATGGTAAAATAGTGGGTCTTGGTTGTAGTTTGGGCACCTCATCTCTAAAAGGTTCGCCATCACTGCCCTAGAGGAACACACCATCAATACCGGTCCTTTTATGCTGGTAACTATACACATAATAAAAAGTATAAAACTTACACAATTTCTAAAAAACCTGAGAATACAAACCAAACCCTAAAAAAATCCCTGGACCCAATAAAAACTCCCACAAGCAACAACAAACACGTAAAAAATCCCGAACCCAACCAAGCCCCCCAAAATAAAATTTCCAATGAAAAGACTCCAAACCAGATATCCACCGACCCACCGTCTCCCCAAAATAAAATTTCCAATGAAAAGACTCCAAACCAGATATCCACTGATCCGCCGTCTCAACAAACCCCAGTAGACTATCATCAGAAACATCAGGACCTCCTTGAAAAAATTAAGAACATCAGAGAAAGAAATGCAGAATTCAATAGAAAATGTGACGCAGCCCTCAACAATAGCTACACCCTATCCCAAACCCGATCCCCAAACATTAAGTCTACGCAAGTAGAAATAGAAAGCACACCAGTAGAACCAGAAACCCTTGCTAATCTTACCATACACCCAGAAGAAAACTCAGTTATCCTGGACCACTCCCTAAGCGGCCCCCTAGTATCAGTTCCCTTTTTAGAACCTCTAACTACCCATACCCTACAGGACCAACCAAAAAATAACGAAAGACAGCTATTTACCATCACCCACAACAAAGAAGATTTTTTATGCACCACCCCACACAAACACATAAAAATGAAAACATTAACACCCATGAAACCAATCAGCACATACTTTACAAGTACAAAAAGAAAATACACAGAAGAGGAAAGAGGGGAGGCAAAAAGAGGAAAAAAAGTGCCCACGGAGAACCCAAACAACCAATCAAAATCTTCAACCTCTCCTCATATAAATTAAATGCATACGAAACATCAGTCCTAGAAAAAGGACTATCATTTTGCCCCACAAACAACATTAACTGTTTTGAGACTTTTTTGGACTTTGAAAAATTTATAAGGAAACTTACCATCAAAAGACACTTTGCGATTCCATCACTACTGGACAAAAACGAACAAAACACCATTACAGACCCATACTTGCATATGGAGGTCCAAGCCCCTAGCTCATTTTACCCAATCCAAAGTCAAAGTCACTTCATTAAGACTTTTCATGATTTGGTCCTTCAAGACCTACAGGAACTCAATATCAATAGATCAAAAAAACGACAACCAAATAAAAAATACCAAAAAACTGCCAATAACCTCACTAAAGAAGAAAAAACAGCTCTCAAACAACTTTCTGAAAATATGGAAATCGTCTTCAGATCGGCAGATAAAGGAGGAGGAACGGTAATACTTAATTTCACAGATTATGAAATGGAAGCAGAACGAATCTTGTCTGATACTACTTACTATAATGAAACTAAAGTGAACCCATTCCCACAACTCGAAAAAAACTATCAGGAATTTATAAAAGAACATGCCAAAAAAGGGCTCCTCACAAAAAAAGAAAAAAAGTTCCTACTAATAGAGAACCCTAGTAAACCCTATTTTTATTTCTTACCCAAAATACATAAAAGCCTCACATCCCCTCCCGGCCGTCCCATCATATCCAACACTAACTGTGTTACAAGCAATCTATCCCACTACATTGATCTGTTCCTACAGAAATATGTCACAGAAATGCCAAGCTACCTAAGAGATTCTTCCCACCTAATTAACATTCTCAAAGAATTAACCTGGAGAGAAGACTACATTTTGGCCACCCTCGATGTAACAGCACTATATACCAACATCGACCATGCCATCGGACTAACATGTATAGAAACTATTTTTAAACAAGATCCGAACATACTAGAAAGTCAGAAACAATTTATAATAGAGGGCCTCTCCTTCATACTCAAAAATAATTACTTTACACATGGCAAACGAACGTTCCATCAACAGAAAGGAACGGCTATGGGCACAAAAGTCGCACCCTCCTATGCAAACTTATTCATGCACATATTTGAAAACTTGTTCATTACACCACAAAACATACACTGGGGGAAACTCCAGTTATACAAAAGATTCATTGATGATCTGTTTATTATATGGCATGGTGATTACCCCTCTCTCCATCAATTTTGCACAGAAATAAATAATAATCCCTGGGGCCTTAAGTTTACTCTTAACTATAGCACACAGCAAGTTGAATTTCTGGACCTGATAATAGGTCATGATGGTAACAAATTCACCACAAAAACGTTCTTTAAGAATGTGGATGTGAATAGCTATCTGAACTATACTAGTAACCATCATAAAAAATGGCTACGAAAACATGTGATTGGCTGACACATATTACATCACAGGAAACAATTAACTCCTGCCTTACCAGGCAGGGTCTACCACTGCAGAGTTCATCTGTGTTATCTAGTGTTATGTAGTGACATGCTGAGGCTAATCAGACCCTACACAGGCTGCAAGCTACATTGGCATATGTGACACAATAAAACATTGTACAATGTACAAGTAGCTGCCGACTGACATTCTTACCCTTATGTGAGTGGCATGCAGGTGCTATATCTTTAACACCCCCGGTCCCCTAAGGACCCGCAGTTTACGGACTACCCCCACTTACAAACTTCAGTTTGAGGCATAAGATAGCGGTCAGGGTTTACATATTGGACGGTCCGACACAGCCACACTAAAATCTGGAAAGCCTATAAAAGGTTAGTGCAAACTACTGACATAACATTGACAGTGTGCAAACATATTCGTAAACTCACATTGGCTTAGGAGCCCAATGGGTACACATCTTATAACATAACGTTACATAGGTAGTTAGGCTACTCAGGGTAGCAGCATAGAATGTCTCTTTACCTGAAAAGGAAAGACATAAAAGTGCATGTAAAAATAAATAATGTAGCAACTTTTCCTTGAGGTTAGCAAAAGTCTCTCAGAAGGTCTTTAATAGCAAAGTCCATCTTCTGGGTACAGCCCTTGAAGTGGGGAAAAGTGCAATAAAAGGAGCAAAGGGTCTCCTCTTTGTGTAGAGGGACAGAGTCCTTTGGTAGGAATCTCTGCTGTGGCAGAGGAAGGGGTGCTATCATAGCACATGACAGTGGGCAGTTCAAGGAAAGTCTCTTGACTGAGATAAATAAGGGTGAGAGTCCCAGGAAAGTCTCTGGCTCTTGTGGAATAGCGGGCACTAAGCCCAAATAGAATTAGCAGAAATAAATATTTACAATATGCACAGTACCTGAAGAGGGCTACAGCCCATCAGGGGTTAATCTTGCTGCTCAAGAGCAATGGCTGCAGGCATGGGAGCAGGAACTGCAGCAGGGACATCATCAGCCTGGGTGAAGAAAGCATTGTCGAGATCTGTCACCTGAAGACATCTGGTGGTAGAAACTGGAACTGCTGACATGGAACACCCAGAAGCTGGAGCTGGAACAGCAGGGAGGTCATCTGCAGCGGCAGGCATCTCAGCAAAGGAAGGAGACAGGCACTTCTCTGGCTGACCTTCTGTAGCTGGGGGCGCTGTGGAGCGCATGATGATGACCGCAGGAGCTGTAACTTCTTCACTGCTAACAGCTGAAGGATTGTTGTTCCTGGACTGACCTGCAGCTCTTGGGGGCGCTGTTGCGCTGGCGGTGGTAACCTCTGTAGCTGGCAGGGCGTTCTCACCGGACAGCCTGGGCCTCTTAGCAGGTGGTCCTGGATACTCCGCAGGACGGTCAGCAATGGCTACAGGAATGTTGGGCTCTTCTGAGATAACTTCCAGGGCAGTGAGAGCCCAGGGGAATAGCAGCGGTTTGTCTCCCGCTCGGGCTGGCTCCGGCAGGTTCCCCAAAACAAAACGAAAACCCTCCGGTGCATACGGAACCTGGACACCGATAGTGGAGAGGGTCCTCTGCAGGGGTTGAACCGGAGTCCCAGCCAGGGAAGATGGCTGCTGAGGATGGTCCGCCATTTTGGCCCTATTGCAGAGAAGTCCGGCAGCTAGCAAACTCGATGCGTGTAGAGGGGCACTCTCCATCCCTGACCGGAGGTAAGTGTCCGCAAAGGAGGCCCGAGTTGTACCGCGATGCAGCCGGTGCGCAGCAACAGGTCTCCAGATGGGGTGCGCTGCCACAATGATTAAAGTCTCAAAGGCCTCAAGGAACTCCGGTTCATCACTGGGAGGTGAAGGCCTCGGTCCTGCTAGGATGGTGGCTGCGTCTTAACTCCACAAGGCGGTCAGCGGTTCACTTCCTGCGCTGAGGTGGAGCGGGAAACTCTTGCGCCAGAGGGCGGGGCTTAAGTCCTTCCCGCCAGGAGCTGTGGCGGGCTGAATTTTCTGCTGCGCCACAGCGCGCTGAAGCAGGATTCGTGCCATACGCGCAGGAGGCGGAGCTTAGCGATGCCTCTGGGTTTCCCGCCAGTGAAAGTTTTGGCGGGCAGGAATTACTTGCTGCGCCACAGTTTCGTGAGGTAAATCCTTCAGGCGCGGCAGCGCCGGATGTAGCAGAGCTGACAAAGTTCTTTGCAGAGTTTAACCTCTTGACTGCTGGAACGGAGCTCAACAGCACGTGGCAGCAGTAGTACAGTTCAATGTAGAAATGCACAAAATCACTTGGGCCTATACCCGAATGGTAGCAGGGTTAGGCAGCACAGTAGTTTTTCAATAAAGGATAGTCTCTAGTGCCAGAATAAGGCACAGAAGTATAAATCCTGTTCGTGACGCCACTTGCAACATCCCCCACCGGGGCCTAGCCTTTTCTTGGGGCCTGGAGACAGCCGGGGCCCGCAGTACCTGAGTGGCTGGCGGTTGCGGCCTAGGCACGCTATTGTCACGGTGCTTGGTATGGGGACCCGGAGGGCTGTCCTACAGCCTGGCAGGTCTCCAGTAGGGTGGTGTTGGCAAGAAATGATGAGGGAGAGGCTGCTATAGCGGTTCTCCCTGGGGCAACCCTTTGGTGTCTAGAGTATGAGTCTCTGTGTGGTGGACAGGGTGCCTGTGATGATGGCAGCCGTAGTAGCAGGGACCAGACGGAGGCAGAGGTTGAACAAAAACAACTTACAGTTCTTTATTGGAACCGACAGGAACCACAGCAACGTGTCTTAACAAAATGGTGGAGTGCTGAGATGCAGTTGGAGGGAGCCACAGGAGGGATCATCAGCCTGGATGCAATGGCAGGCTGGGAGATAGCTGTGTCCTGGAAGGATGCTTCAGCTTTATCCTGGATTGCTTCAGGTATCACCCTTAAAGGTAGGATGATACCCCTTTCCTCACTATACTGGCTATTAGCTCCACTCCTCAAGCAGGGGCTAGGCTCTTCCTGCTCTGGTCTGGTATGCTAGCTGCACAGACTCCGCAGAGTCTGTACTGGAGTAACTCCAGTCTGCTTCTGCAGACTCCTCGGTCTGACTGTACTGGAGTAACTCCAGTCTGCTTCTGCAGACTCCTCGGTCTGACTAGAAATACCCTCTAGAAGTTTCTTGGCCAGGGGTTTTGTTACTCCCACAGCTATCTGAACTATACTAGTAACCATCATAAAAAATGGCTACGAAACATCCCTTACAGTCAGTTTAGGCGGATACGCAGAAACTGTTCTGACACACAAACCTTTAAAGACCAATGCTTGATCCTAGAAAAAAGGTTCAAAGAAAAGAAGTATCCAAAGGCAATTGTCAAAGATGCAGTGAAACGAGTAAGCCAAATTACACAAGCAGAAAGCCTCCAACCAAAAAACCCAGAAAAACAAAAGAAAACAGAAACAAAGAATGAACTGAAATTCATCACAACATATAGCCAGGATAGCCAAAAAATCTTAAATATCCTCAAAAAGCATTGGAAGATTATAAAATCTGATCCACTATTAAATAAAATAGTTCCAGACGATACAGCCTGCATTTACAAAAGAGCCCCCACAATAAAAAATCTGTTAGCCCCAAGTACCTAAAATACAATACAGAACCCAGACAACATCAACAGCTAGAAAAGGAAGCTCCAGATGTGGTAAATCCCAATGCCTCTGTTGCAGAATTATTAAGACATCTGACACTTCAGATCAAATAACACAATGGAAACTTTCAACCTTAAAGCCCATTTAAACTGTACCAGCCAATATGTCATTATCTTATCGAATTTCAATGCGGCTTGCAGTACGTCGGAAGGACATCAGCACATACATGTCGAGTGAACCAACATCGGTATAACATTAAACACAAATTCTCAACCACGGGCTATCAAACATTGCACACTAAACACAAAGGAGAAGGGAAAATTTCAATTATGCCTATTGACCACATCAGTCACTATGTGAATAATAGACTCGGAGCACTAAAAGAGGGAAATATACTGGATGTACCGTCTAAAAACACTAAAACGGCTGGCCTCAATGAAGTCACAGAAACAATACTTACCTAAGAACTTTCATCAAACTGCATAATCCACACCGCAACCCAAATCCTCACTGCGACGCTCTGCGCCCGTTTTGGTTTGACTCCTCCAGGCTTCCGTAGCTGAGCCGCACAGAACGGAGACAAACCCACACACACCAACAAATAAGAGGCAGAAACCACCGATCAAACCAGGTCAGCTTAAAGAAAATACCACCGCGTAACTAAAATCCCCCCCCCCCAACGCAAAAACGTTATTAAATGAACTAATAGAACTGTACTTTGTATTTTATAGAACCAATGTATTTTAGTTGTAGCCATAGAACTCTAGGAATGATTTTATGAATGAACCATAATACTACAATGTTTATGTTTACATTTTGACGTCAGAAGCATCAGCATCTCGGCCAAAAATTACCTTTATAAACCATATGTTTTTCCACTATTCTGAAGCTATATGTAACTGATGAAGAGCCTAGTACAGGCTCGAAACGCGTTTTACACAGCTTAACAATAAAACTAATTGTACTAATAATACTACTAAACGGAGTTATTGGCGCCGACGATCAACCTGGAACACACCACAAACAACTGAAAAACCGAACGGGGTGAGGACTCCCCACCTCGTTACCCAGGACGGCCGCCTAAAAAACTCAACTAAAGACTGCGCTCAAACGTGTTGTACCGATTGTACAACCTAAAAAGGTGAGCACCACTCTAAAAACACCTTGTTTTTACTGTTAAACGTTTTTCACACATTGCGGCGCCCGTATCGCCTCTTTTCTTCTATATCCGAAGTGCTATTTTTGCAACACAAATTTTTTTTTAAATTCAAGTTTTTTTCAAATCCGTCGGATTTTCCGACGGCCACGCCCCCAGATTTCTGTTGCGTGAAAGCCAGCGCTGATGCGTCACAATCCGATCGCGTGCGCCAAAATCATGGGGCAATTCGTCGCAAAACGGAAAAATTTGAGAAACCCGTCGGAAAAACGCGAATCGGACCCTTAGTAAATGTGCCCCATAATCCCCCATAATTTTGCAGCACAGAAAGCAAGTTTAAGTACTCAAATGTAAAAAGTTTACATTTGAGTGAAGATTAGTTTTTTCAAGTACCAAACCTGCTTCACAACAGAAACCCAATGAACATTTGCATTTTTTAAAATTTATTTAGAGTAGGCATAAGTATTGGGAATCTTTTTATGGGGACTCACCAGATTGTACCCCAATGGACTCTTTTAGGTTAGGTACGGAGCATCCTTAAGTACAGGCGGTCCCCTACTTAAGAACATCTGACTTACATACGACCTCTAGTTACAAACGGCACTCACCCGATAATCACCGTATTTAAGGAGGTCTCCAGGGTCCATCACCATGTACACTACTAGCTGCAAAATTTAGAAAATATATATTAGCCCTAATAGCAGAGCCCAGGACTACAAACTTTTGCAAATGAATATATGCTATATTAATCAGATAGGTATAGGCACAAAGTAAAGAACAAAGTTTAAGGAGTGGCACAGTGGTATTTTGGATTAAGATCCGTGTGGGTGCACGCTTCAGGGAATCTGGCTCAAAAGACCCAAGTATTTCATACTTGAAAATGGCTACATAGAGATAGCTGAAACGCTGTATCTTTTTCCACTGGTGAAATAAATACCACTACTTAACTTGGAGTGCTGCTTCCCTGTTGTTGGATTTAATCAGATAGGTATATCTAACACTTGTTGCACGCATGCACTTTACATCTTTTACAACATTTTATTGAGATGTTTAGATGTTGCTCTTTTGTGCTGGTGATTGTTTCACCTCTATTTAAGTCAGCTGACTTTCGGACTCACTATGCTTGATAATGCCTTGATTGAATTGGCGAAAAGTTGCACTACTAAAATTAAAATTAAAACTACTAAAATTCTCTTTATTTGAATTTCTGGAGTGCTGCTCTATCATTATAGACTACTCATCCTGGTGGTAGATGTCCTAAAGTTCTACTGCTACAAAATACACAAAGCTATGACTACTAGGGAGGTGTTGGCCAAAACTAAAAAGTTTTGATCTGGGCCAAACTTTGTGAGTTTAGGTCCCTGGAACAGATTCAGAATTTCAGCATGAAATCTGGATGCGGGTTTGAACTTGCCATAAATTATGGTCTAAACTGCTGTCAAATTCCACATTTTTAATTTTTTTCATGAACTGCAATACATGCAGTTTCTTGTACTCATCTGTATGAGGTCGCCTTGACGTGGCAGATGAGCTCACACAATTTTTTTAAACTGTGTGCCAAGAACCTCATATTTAATTCCCGTAGTAATCAAGCCAGCATCTCTTATACCTTTCTTTTTTTTGACCTAGACAATTTGCAAATCATAACAGACTGCATGCCAAAATCCATGTTGAAGAAGAATGATGGACATTGCCAAATGTAAGTCACTACTTTTGTAACATAAGAAATCAAAGATTACTATTTGCTTAATTCCTTAGGATCTATGTTTATTTTGTGGGAAACAGTTTACAATAGGTTGTTGATTTGTAGATTCAATTGTGCAAGAGTGGGGGGGGGGCTCAAAAATTTTAGTACTCCATACTCAAGATCGCCTTAATCTGGCCCTGCTTGGGAGCCATTGATCCTAAAACTAGGGAAAAATTGTTGTGCTTCTTATCCTGGCACACCCATCTTCCATTCTCTCCCCAAGGTCCATAAAAATACTTTTCCCCCTCCCATGTGACCCATTGTTGCGGGGATTGGTTCCTCGGGTGAGAGATTGAGACAATGGGTTGACAACCTACTGCTGCAACCTTTAATCAAGAATATCCCAGGTTACCTAAACGATAGCAAACATGTTTTGCAAGCGATGAATTATGTACAATGGGAGGATTGTTTTGTTTGGGTGACAGCTGATGTTACCGCACTATATTCGTCAATCCCACAAAACTTGGCCATAATTGCTTTGTCTGAATTTCTCAACAAATATAGACTTTACAAAGATGGTGTTAAGGAATTCTTGGTGATGTCAGAGGGATTTTTGTTACAACATAACAAAAATTTTCTTATTTAATGGTCAATTTTTACAAACACGCGGAGCCAGCATGGGAGGCAAATTTTCTCCATCCCTTGCCAACATTTTCATGAATTGGTGGGAGGAGAAATACATGTACAGTGACAGTAATCCATTTTTTGGTGACAAAGTTTGATACGTTCGTTACATCGACGACCTCCTCTTCATATGGGGGGGTCGTCGATGTGAAATTCCAAACTTTGTCACCCACATAAATTGTAATAATTTTAATTTATAGTTTACTAAACCCAAATATTATTGCTTTTTAGATCTTAATTTTCATATTGTGAATAATGAAATAATGAGTAGTACCTTTAGGAAATCTACGGCAGCAAATACTATCTTGCATGCACAATCGTGCCACCCCTTTCATGTAGTGAAAATTCTTCTGAAAGGGGAATTGATACGGGCACTTAGAAATTGTATCTGAATTGTATCTTAAATCTTGTATCTTAAATCTGAATTTAAGAATTTAAGAAAATACGTTCCGATCATGATGACATACTTGCGAAAATACTCAAAAATTAACCTAAATTTATTTCCAAAAGGCCTCCATCTTTGGGAAATATGTTACCCCCAAGTCTCTTTGTAGAAACACAAAATGTTCCCACCTGGCTAAAATACAAAGGGTATTATAAATGTGGACACAAAATTTACAAAGCTTGCACCCACGCTGACATCACAAAAAGTTTTCTGTCTTTTTCCAATAACACCTCTCACGGGATTGGTAGTTACATTAATTGTAACTCCAATCATGTTGTTTATCTTATAGATTGTATTATCTGGAAAATCCAATGTGTAGGATGTTCAGTTCTTCCGCTGGAAAAAATGTATTTGCAGGCACTTATCTAATGCATGCAATCCTTTGGCAAACAATCCATCGGCAGTGTCCAAGCACTTTTTTCCGATCCATAAAGGAGACACCAGAGGTTTCATGCACAGGGGAATTGAAAAGGTTACTAAGCCCAAGAGAGGTGGGGACTATCAACGTAAGCTTCTTAATAGAGAAGAGTTCTGGATCTTCCTGTTAAATATGAGACAGCCTAGTGGTTTGAAGTAGCGTCAAGATATTATATATCATTATTGAGTTAACACTATGGTTTGTCTCATATTCCACCTGTTTTTTGATACTTCTGGTTCCCTTTGATTATATTTTGTCTCTTGAAGACTTAGGATACATTTCATGAATTTGAGAAAAATTTTAATTTATGTCAGATCCCATATTTTCATTGAAGATGCTCTATAATAATTTTACTTGAAAAAATTGCATACTTTTTGAAAATACTATTTATTGAGTTTTACATATAGTTTGTGTGTAGTCAATATGTTTATCACTTGTAAAACTATTTGTCAATTATGGTTTAGAGATTCATTTGCATTGTCCCAACAATCTATTATACATATGTTCTAATATGGTTAAAATCCAGTAATTTATATTCACAAAAATAACGTATTTTTATAGAACAATGTAAAACTATTTATGCATGACTTTGATATTTCTAGTGACGAAGCAATTATTGAATTTACTAGAGAAGATAATTGTATACTGTTATGATTATGTAAATTTAATGGCGTTTTATGTCTGAACAGCGATGTGTCACTTACCGTACCATTCCATTCCATTACATGTCTGCCTAAGCCTAACCTTTCTTTGTATGTCAGAAGGAAATGATGTCAACCAACACCCCTTGGATTTATTCATTGTATGTTAAATGTCAGTATTTTATCTAATTTTGTTAAGATTTTATATGGATTTTAAGCTCCAATAAAGACTTTTCTTTGCATAAGAATCGCAGTGCTGGAGGATCTTTCAAATTTGTGTTTGTATCAACGCCTCCCCGGTGAGCCTGCCGTGCACACAGTTTCTGCATTGTCTTTGATTTGAGCTGGCTTTGGAGTTACACACTCTACTTGTGCTCTACTAGCGCCGGGTTCCAGTCTTTCCCGCTTTCTTTCCTCCGCTGAGCCCCTCCCGGATGAGGTGGCGACTACTTCGCAGCCACCGGAGTAATAGGAGACCGCCTCTGCAGTCCCTGCGGCCACATGCAAAGTGGCCACCATGGTGAGGCTGGGATCACTGCCTGTGGCCTGCTCGATCACTGCCCGGCTGTCAATTACAGCTGATGGGCTGGCACCACCTCTCCTCAGACCACAGATCCTTGAAACCTCTGACCTTAACCCCTCAGCAGTGGTCTTCTCTCCAGGGGAACCAGGATTCCCCTCGGGTGGACGCCGTGGTGGGGGAATCACAATGTCACTCGTCAATACAGGCGGTCCCCTACTTAAGGACACCCGACTTACAGACAACCCATAGTTACAGACGGACCCCTCTGCCCACTGTGATCTCTGGTGAAGCTCTCTGGATGTTACTATATTCCCAGACTGCAATGATCAGCTGTAAAGTGTCTGCAATGAAGCTTTATTGATAATCCTTGGTCCAATTACACCAAAAATTTTGAAACTCCAATTGTCACAGGGGCAAAAGAAAAAAAATTGTCTAGAACTTCCATTATAAAATATACAGTTTCGACTTGCATACAAATTCAACTTAAGAACAAACCTCCAGACCCCATCTTGTATGTAACCCGGGGACTGCCTGTACATAACTGGCTTGCAGGAAACAATCTTTCGCATTAAGGAAGCAGAATAGACACCTGGAGGATCTTGATAATACGGGCCGTCGACAGAACATCAGGGTCTGGTGTCTTCCTAAGGCTACTGGGGAGGAGGACCTCAAAATAACTCTGGAGGCCATTTTCGACATGATTTTTTATCCTTCTCCTAGGGTTCTCTGTTATCTAGCACATGTCTGCATAATATGTACAATCTTTTGGAACTAATGTATGCCCTGTTTATGGTTTACATAAGTTTATTTGCTTTCCTGCTAACTCATTCTCTTAGCAGGATGGTTCAAGGGTGTACCAGACTGGCCATTCCTAGCAGTCTCCTCCGGTTCTCCCCCTAACCTAGGGACTTACTTGCAGTGTTTTTAACGCCAATACTGTGGCGTGTTATGTCTATATCTTTTGCTCCTCTACTGGTGTTTCCGGTCTCTCTGTCCCTACCCAGAACAGCGTGCTTCTGATAAATTTTGGATTTCTTAACAATGTTTGTCTTGTTCGCTTGTCTTTGTCAACCCCCCCCCCCCCTTCTGTTTCTACCCATCCCACAAGCCATTAAGGTTATACACCTAAATCCCATCACTGAACAGCGGAGTCCTCCTCTCACCCCCGCTTGGCCAATGGTACAGTAGCGACAACTCCCCTACAATGATCTACCATGGTTAAGTGTATTACTTTGGAATTGAGGCCTTTTATGTTCGATGCCAAGAGATGGCTTGCCCTTAATGAGCTTAAGTCTCTGCGTGCAGAAGTGTCTTTCCTTCAGGAGACTCACTTTGATAGTTCCTCATCTTTCAATTTTGCATGCAGATACTTTTCCCTCACCTATTCAGCCCCCCTGGACAATAAGAGAGCGGGAGTTGCCATACTATTCTCAAATACGTTTCTCTTAAATACGTTTCCTCACTAGAGTCCTTAAGAAGCTCGCTACATTTCCCCCTGCAATCCTATTTTTGGGAGGAGACTTTAATGTAATTTTTTCAGAAGATGATGGCTCTCACTTCTGTAGTGACCTTAAGGGAAGCACACATAGCAGTAATGCTAGGCCATTGCATTTCTGTTGGGTCCCGTCTTAAGCTTGACTCCAATATTCAACTGACTGATCTCCATGCTACTTTGGGGTGTCTAGAGTCCACCATCCTAATATTTAGTGGCCATATATATACCCCACATTCTCTCCCCCATTCTAACTTCCCCAAATATATGTATAAGAAATGCGGTCAAAATCATTAGACATAATGATAGGATACATCAGCACCTATCAGAACGGAGGGGAGTAACCCAGAGGGAGATTCCTATTGGAGGAACAACACACACCCACGGAATGATGTCACAGTAAAACCATTTAAAAGCTGGTGCATGGCATCTGATTGCTGCATTTGCCCCAAACCCCTGATGACCCAACGCTAGGTTGGCAAAACATGTCAAGAAATGAGAGACGGCCACAATATTCAGCCAACTGAGGTAGCCACCAGAACAGGGGTTAAATACGAAGCAGGCTGCTGAGAGGGAGGACTAGGAATAGTTAACAAGCACCAGAGACTACAGGACGGTAGCGAGTAAGTGATCTATAGTTGATCTATAGATCTATAGTTGAATAGGGTGGATGCTATGTGTTATACATGGGATAGAGGAGAATAGGGGTTAATAATTACTTGTAGAACAAAGAGAGAAAAAGTAATTTATCTAGATGCCCTGAACAGGGTCTTAATGAATACTGAAAACTACTGAATCCTGGGCTAATAGCGATACACAGACCTGTGTGCTCCTACCTCTGTACCCTACCCCAATCCTAAAAAATCCCCCTCCCTTAATGTCTTCCCTTTGTCTGTGTTAGAATCAGAGTGAATGGCTGAATAGATATGCAACATCCCCCACCGGGGCCTAGCCTTTTCTTGGGGCCTGGAGACAGCCGGGGCCCGCAGTACCTGAGTGGCTGGCGGTTGCGGCGTAGGCACGCTATTGTCACGGTGCTTGGTATGGGGAACCGGAGGGCTGTTCTACAGCCTGGCAGGTCTCCAGTAGGGTGGTGTTGGCAAGAAATGATGAGGGAGAGGCTGCTATAGCGTTCTCCCTGGGGCAACCCTTTGGTGTCTAGAGTATGAGTCTCTGTGTGGTGGACAGGGTGCCTGTGATGATGGCAGCCGTAGTAGCAGGGAGCAGACGGAGGCAGAGGTTGAACAAAAACAACTTACAGTTCTTTATTGGAACCGACAGGAACTGCAGCAATGTGCCTTAACAAAATGGTGGAGTGCTGAGATGCAGTTGGAGGATCCACAGAGGGATCATCAGCCTGATGCAATGGCAGGCTGGGAGATAGCTGTGTCCTGGAAGGATGCTTCAGCTTTATCCTGGATTGCTTCAGGTATCACCTTAAAGGTAGGATGATACCCCTTTCCTCTATATCTGGCTATTAGCTCCACTCCTCAGGCAGGGGCTAGGCTCTTCCTGCTCTGGTCTGGTATGCTAGCTGCACAGACTCCGCAGAGTCTGTACTGGAGTAACTCCAGTCTGCTTCTGCAGACTCCTCGGTCTGACTAGAAATACCCTCTAGAAGTTTCTTGGCCAGGGGTTTTGTTACTCCCACTGGTCAGGTGGTGGCTGCTCCTCCAATTACAACTCAGCTCACAGAAACAGAGTGTAACACATGTGATTGGCTGACACATATTACATCACAGGAAACAATTAACTCCTGCCTTACCAGGCAGGGTCTACCACTGCAGAGTTCATCTGTGTTATCTAGTGTTATGTAGTGACATGCTGTGAGGCTAATCAGACCCTGCACAGGCTGCAAGCTACATTGGCATATGTGACACAATAAAACATTGTACAATGTACAAGTAGCTGCCGACTGACATTCTTACCCTTATGTGAGTGGCATCCAGGTGCTATATCTTTAACACCCCCGGTCCCCTAAGGACCCGCAGTTTACGGACTACCCCCACTTACAAACTTCAGTTTGAGGCATAAGATAGCGGTCAGGGTTTACATATTGGACGGTCCGACACAGCCACACTAAAATCTGGAAAGCCTATAAAAGGTTAGTGCAAACTACTGACATAACATTGACAGTGTGCAAACATATTCGTAAACTCACATTGGCTTAGGAGCCCAATGGGTACACATCTTATAACATAACGTTACATAGGTAGTTAGGCTACTCAGGGTAGCAGCATAGAATGTCTCTTTACCTGAAAAGGAAAGACATAAAAGTGCATGTAAAAATAAATAATGTAGCAACTTTTCCTTGAGGTTAGCAAAAGTCTCTCAGAAGGTCTTTAATAGCAAAGTCCATCTTCTGGGTACAGCCCTTGAAGTGGGGAAAAGTGCAATAAAAGGAGCAAAGGGTCTCCTCTTTGTGTAGAGGGACAGAGTCCTTTGGTAGGAATCTCTGCTGTGGCAGAGGAAGGGGTGCTATCATAGCACATGACAGTGGGCAGTTCAAGGAAAGTCTCTTGACTGAGATAAATAAGGGTGAGAGTCCCAGGAAAGTCTCTGGCTCTTGTGGAATAGCGGGCACTAAGCCCAAATAGAATTAGCAGAAATAAATATTTACAATATGCACAGTACCTGAAGAGGGCTACAGCCCATCAGGGGTTAATCTTGCTGCTCAAGAGCAATGGCTGCAGGCATGGGAGCAGGAACTGCAGCAGGGACATCATCAGCCTGGGTGAAGAAAGCATTGTCGAGATCTGTCACCTGAAGACATCTGGTGGTAGAAACTGGAACTGCTGACATGGAACACCCAGAAGCTGGAGCTGGAACAGCAGGGAGGTCATCTGCAGCGGCAGGCATCTCAGCAAAGGAAGGAGACAGGCACTTCTCTGGCTGACCTTCTGTAGCTGGGGGCGCTGTGGAGCGCATGATGATGACCGCAGGAGCTGTAACTTCTTCACTGCTAACAGCTGAAGGATTGTTGTTCCTGGACTGACCTGCAGCTCTTGGGGGCGCTGTTGCGCTGGCGGTGGTAACCTCTGTAGCTGGCAGGGCGTTCTCACCGGACAGCCTGGGCCTCTTAGCAGGTGGTCCTGGATACTCCGCAGGACGGTCAGCAATGGCTACAGGAATGTTGGGCTCTTCTGAGATAACTTCCAGGGCAGTGAGAGCCCAGGGGAATAGCAGCGGTTTGTCTCCCGCTCGGGCTGGCTCCGGCAGGTTCCCCAAAACAAAACGAAAACCCTCCGGTGCATACGGAACCTGGACACCGATAGTGGAGAGGGTCCTCTGCAGGGGTTGAACCGGAGTCCCAGCCAGGGAAGATGGCTGCTGAGGATGGTCCGCCATTTTGGCCCTATTGCAGAGAAGTCCGGCAGCTAGCAAACTCGATGCGTGTAGAGGGGCACTCTCCATCCCTGACCGGAGGTAAGTGTCCGCAAAGGAGGCCCGAGTTGTACCGCGATGCAGCCGGTGCGCAGCAACAGGTCTCCAGATGGGGTGCGCTGCCACAATGATTAAAGTCTCAAAGGCCTCAAGGAACTCCGGTTCATCACTGGGAGGTGAAGGCCTCGGTCCTGCTAGGATGGTGGCTGCGTCTTAACTCCACAAGGCGGTCAGCGGTTCACTTCCTGCGCTGAGGTGGAGCGGGAAACTCTTGCGCCAGAGGGCGGGGCTTAAGTCCTTCCCGCCAGGAGCTGTGGCGGGCTGAATTTTCTGCTGCGCCACAGCGCGCTGAAGCAGGATTCGTGCCATACGCGCAGGAGGCGGAGCTTAGCGATGCCTCTGGGTTTCCCGCCAGTGAAAGTTTTGGCGGGCAGGAATTACTTGCTGCGCCACAGTTTCGTGAGGTAAATCCTTCAGGCGCGGCAGCGCCGGATGTAGCAGAGCTGACAAAGTTCTTTGCAGAGTTTAACCTCTTGACTGCTGGAACGGAGCTCAACAGCACGTGGCAGCAGTAGTACAGTTCAATGTAGAAATGCACAAAATCACTTGGGCCTATACCCGAATGGTAGCAGGGTTAGGCAGCACAGTAGTTTTTCAATAAAGGATAGTCTCTAGTGCCAGAATAAGGCACAGAAGTATAAATCCTGTTCGTGACGCCACTTGCAACATCCCCCACCGGGGCCTAGCCTTTTCTTGGGGCCTGGAGACAGCCGGGGCCCGCAGTACCTGAGTGGCTGGCGGTTGCGGCCTAGGCACGCTATTGTCACGGTGCTTGGTATGGGGACCCGGAGGGCTGTCCTACAGCCTGGCAGGTCTCCAGTAGGGTGGTGTTGGCAAGAAATGATGAGGGAGAGGCTGCTATAGCGGTTCTCCCTGGGGCAACCCTTTGGTGTCTAGAGTATGAGTCTCTGTGTGGTGGACAGGGTGCCTGTGATGATGGCAGCCGTAGTAGCAGGGACCAGACGGAGGCAGAGGTTGAACAAAAACAACTTACAGTTCTTTATTGGAACCGACAGGAACCACAGCAACGTGTCTTAACAAAATGGTGGAGTGCTGAGATGCAGTTGGAGGGAGCCACAGGAGGGATCATCAGCCTGGATGCAATGGCAGGCTGGGAGATAGCTGTGTCCTGGAAGGATGCTTCAGCTTTATCCTGGATTGCTTCAGGTATCACCCTTAAAGGTAGGATGATACCCCTTTCCTCACTATACTGGCTATTAGCTCCACTCCTCAAGCAGGGGCTAGGCTCTTCCTGCTCTGGTCTGGTATGCTAGCTGCACAGACTCCGACAGATGTCGTGTTCGTATCGTCATGTCTATGAATCTTAGATATCTAACTCGTTGCTCTGATCGTATGAACGTCAATCCTCGGTTCTCGTTCATTTCTTTAGTTCCCTATTGTATCCACATGTACCTCTTTTGTGTTCTCATGCTCTCGATATGTGGGCAAAAAATTAGCATGTGTGACGTCGAGGAGAATACCCTCTAGAAGTTTCTTGGCCAGGGGTTTTGTGTACTCCCACTGGTCAGGTGGTGGCTGCTCCTCCAATTACAACTCAGCTCATAGAAACAGAGTGTAAAACATGTGATTGGCTGACACATATTACATCACAGGAAACAATTAACTCCTGCCTTACCAGGCAGGGTCTACCACTGCAGAGTTCATCTGTGTTATCTAGTGTTATGTAGTGACATGCTGTGAGGCTAATCAGACCCTACACAGGCTGCAAGCTACATGGTGGGACGTATTCGCAACCACTCCTCTGCCTTGCATCGGCGAGGGTGTTGCAGACATTGCACCCATGTATAGGAAATAGTCTCATAAGGAGATAAAGAGATAAAAATTTCAAGTGGCACATTCCCTCTTCCTTGATATATTTTAAAACAAAAATAATGTGCCAAAACACTAATGTCCTCTTACAAATATTTTAAACTTAGAAAATAAAAGTTATATTTTAGTTAGCATAAAAAGGGTTAAATTGGCCTTTTGGAATTTTTTGTTATGTATTGAAATTGAGTTAACCCAGCTACAAACAGGTTCAATTACAGACAGTCCCCGGGTTACATACGAGATAGGGTCCGTCGGTTTGTTCTTAAGTTGAATTTGTATGTTAGTCGAAACTGTATATTTTATAATTGTAGTTCCAAACAATTTTTTGCCATAGTGACAATTACCAATTTTCAAAATTTTAGCTGAAATGGGACCAAAGATCATCAATAAAGCTTCATTACAGACACCTTACAGATGATCATTGCAGCCTGGGACTATAGTAAAGCATTCAGAGAGCTTCACCAGAGGTCACAGGGGGCAAAGGGGTCCATCTGTAGCTATGGGTCGTCTGTGAGTCGGGTGTCCTTAAGTAGGGGACCGCCTGTATTTGTCTGGATGTGTAATTAAGGAGGTAACAACCTCAGCAGTTTAGAACCTCAAAGAAATACCTATCTATATGGCAGGTTTCCTGTCCCAAAAACCTAATCTGCATGATATAGCTACAGAAGCTGAGTTTGTCTTCACCAAAGAGAACATCCCTCTGGGCCGGGAGGATATTCATACAGCATTTAAGGAGTTATCAAAACTATATAAACACCAAATCAAATCGAGCTGGGAGGTCGCTAGTTTAGAGACATACCTAAGACAAAAAAGAGTCTACAGAGGCCTAAGGATCAACCTATTCCCAAATTCCCACCAGGGGGACAGTGAGTTCATTAAGTGCTTGCAACAGATCCTTACGGAGAATTCATTGCGACTAATTAACTACCTACACGAATACGAGCAGGTCTTTCTAACAAAAGTAAATGAGAATCTAGGTAAAGCCCTAGAAGAAATTCAGACCTTTAATACACATCCTGAGTTTAAAATCCTAGAAGAGAGATTACAGAAGAATTTATCTAGTCTGACCAGTGAGATCAAAGATATAAAACATCGAAAATACATCCGGGATAGTAGTGATTTTGAAACCGGACACATCTATAGAAGTAATAATATAACAACAAACATACGCCCAAACTACTACACAGCTCTATCTGAATCAGAACTTTCGGCCTCAGACAATACGGAAGGAGGGGGAGAAGTGGGGTCAAACGTAAAAATAAAAATTATCAAAAAAAGACGAATCAGCAACAACCAAACAAAAAAGCTGTACCTACGAATACAACACAGAGCAGTACACCACAACAATGTACCAACCAAACTCTCTTTTTTTACTGCCTCCTACTTACCAACATCTGGAATGATAAACACATCAGTGGCTCCGCAGACAAATCTCAACAGTGGACAAGTAATCCACACCATGTCGTCAACACAATCCTCAAACACCACAAACAAAACCTCAAATCAATCCCATTAATGGTCAAGTGATTCAACATACGATAACAGTACCAACGATTTAAACTCCAAACACAGCACAATCGAATCAGAACAGGAACCAAACATTGACGACTCCCAAACCCCCCTGCTTTTTTTAGGGGCAGGGACAAACACTATCCTACTGCGAGACAGAGAGAAGTTTTCAGGTTTTAATGGGAAATAAATGAAGAAGTGTTCCGTCTGAATGAACAAGACAAACTAGTTATAAATCTATCCACCTACAAATTAAGTGAAACTGAATAACAGGTACTGAGAAAGGGGATGTCTTTCACCCCAGTACCCGCTTTTGATTCATTTGGATCAAAGATGTGAATCTGTTTGCCAGGAAACTATCGTTACACAAATATTTGAAACAATCAGATATAGAGGAGGAAAATGAAGTAGAAAGAGACAAAAGGGCAGTACAGATACTAGCAGATCTGGGGTTGGAAAATCAAGTGGCCCCAATGGATATTACCCCACCATTAACCAACCTTAAACCAAAATCTAAGAGTACCCCCCTGTTTTCAAAATACCCACTGACCTCATGGACCTGGAAAACATAATACTGAAACCCTCAGACAAAGGGGGAAATACAGTATTGATGGATAAGAAAGACTATCTAGATATGGTCTACAGCACTGATGGCTAACCTATGGCACTGGTGCCAGAGGTGGCACTCGGAGCCCTTTCTGTGGGCACTCAGGCCATCACCAGAGATGACTCCAGGTATCTTCCTGCAGTCCCAGACAGCCCAGGACTTGCTGTGCACAGAGCTATTTTAAAGTGACAGCTGTACCTGGGACTATTTTCTGCTTTATTGGTGTCCTTGCTGCTGGTATCAATGAAAACTGTGACAGAGAAGGGAGTATAAATCACATATTTAATTTCTGTGTTGGCACTTTGGGATAAATAAGGAGGTCTTTGTTGTAGTTTGGGCACTCGGTCTCCAAAAGGTTCGCCATTACTGGTCTACAGGCTACTATCAGACAGAGAAACATACAAAAAAATATACAGCGATCTGACAGATAGTTTTGTAAAAGTGTTAACAACAATCCTATCTAATGCCCTACAAGAAAAACTCATATAGAAAGATGAATTTTAATACCTACTGAACCCCAAACAGACAATTTCAACATTTTATGCTGTACCTAAGAAACAGACAACCCCAATTCCTGGCAGACCTATAGTCTCAGGAACCAACAATCTAACTCAAGGCATTAGTGAATATACAGACCTTATACTCCGGCCATTTGTGATAGCCCTTTCCTCGTATCTTAAAGACACAAAAGACGTGATCTCTAAATTACAGGACATAACGGTAACACCACATACGTACCTAGCAAGCCTCGACGTCGAATCCTTTTACAGTAACATTCAACATCACCTTGGGATCCAAGCAGTTACACACTACCTAAATATGAAAGGGATTCAATATCAAAAACAAAACCAGATCACAGTTTTCACTACTTCAGTTCCTCCTGACACACAATTATTTTTTGTTTGATGGTGCCTTTTACCACCAGGTGAAAGGTACCGCCATGGGCACAAACTGCGCACCCACATATGCGAACTTATTTTTAGGGTGGTGGGAAGAAACTATTGTTTTTTTGGACACCTTTGCACAATTCACCAAATTTATCCTCTATTGGAGAAGATTCATAGACGATGTCCTTGTCCTATGGGAGGAGGACAGGGACACCTTCTACCAGTTTGTTCAGCAATTAAATCAAAATACAATAGGTATGCGATTCAGTCCGGAGATACACAAGAAACACATCCACTTTTTGGACCTCACAATACAAATAAATGATACAGGACACCTCGAAACAACTATATACAGGAAGGAAACATCTACCAACAGCCTCCTGAAGTGGCAAAGCTGGCACCCGGAGCCCCTTAGAAGGGGCATCCCAGTGGGCCAATATCTACGAGCTAGGAGGAATTGCTCAAATGAAGACGAATTCATAAAAGAATGCGGAACACTATATACGCGATTTCTTATGAGGGGATACCCTAAAAAAGTCCTATATAGGGCATTCAATAGGGCCAAGTCAACCGGGAGAGAGACACTCCTACAACATAGTCCGCTACAATAGGGTAAACAGTTAAATAGATGAATTGGTACCTTTGACGGACACACTGAGCAAGTACGACAAATTTTATAAAAATACTGGCCACTATTAACGATGATCATAGAAAAAATAACATCATATCCCAGCATAACATACCGAAGGGGACAAAATCTCAAAGATATGCTAGTTCACAGCCACTACTCAGAAGGAAGATTAAACAACCAAAGTCAACTAACACCTAGAACCACTGGATCATACCCATGTGGAGACTGCTCATTTTGTCAATTTATGCTAAAGAAAAATACCGTATTTTCCGGGCCATTAGGCGCACCGGAATATAAGGCACATCAGTCCGATGCGCCTTATATATGGAATAATTCCATATATAAGGCGCATCGGACTATAAGGCGCAGGGTCCGGGGGCGTGGCGGAGGTTCGGGGGCGGAGCGGAGACCCGACGAGAAGAGACGCGACGCAACCCGAAGACGAGACCCGACGAGACGCGGCGACGCGGGGAAGGTGAGTGGGGAAGGTGAGGGGGAGGCGGGAAGTGGAGGAGGGCAGCGGACCATACTTACAAAGGTCTCCGCTACCGGAGACAGCAGATCTCCAGCGGGAACTGCAGACCGACGCGGCAGAAGTTGTTTGTGCCGCGTAGTCTGCAGTTCCTGCTGGAGATCTGCTGTCTCCGGTAGCGGGGACCTATGTAAGTATGGTCCGCTGCCCTCATATAGGGCGCACCGGACTATAAGGCGCACTTTGGATTTCCAAGGAAATCCAAGGCTTTTAAGTGCGCCTTATAGTCCGGAAAATACGGTACTTTCTTGGATGCTGAGGGACTTAAAACCTATGAAATAAGGAAGTATATTAATTGTAAATCCACTGGAGTGTAAATGTCACAAACTATATGTGGGAAAAACTGTACAAGAACTACGAAGGAGAATGTCATCCCATTTAAGCACAATACGCACAGGTAAAGACACTACCCTAACAAAAAACATGAAACACAAGGGAGATCTAAAACAACTGCGATTCTGGGGAATTGACCAGCTCAAGACGGGAGAAAGACGAAGAAACATAGACAAACGACTCATGCAGATCGAAGCACAATGGATTTATCGTCTTCGTACATTAAATCTCAGAGGTCTGAATGAAGGTTTTAATTTTGCACCTTTTCTTTAAAATAGCCCAAAAAATTGACCCCAAGGGACATCAGAGTAATCTAAGGACAAATCCTCTACCTGGGACTGTCAACCTGCCAATAACTACACACCTACCACTATCTACAATTCCAATATAGGAAAACATTAAACTTGGACGGCTAAAGGCAGTACAAGTGAGGAACTATAACAAAGAAGCAGAAACTCAGTATTAAATACAGTAATCGGATGCCAAAATTCACAATCGTTTGATATAATCGTGACATCAAGAACAATGAATTAGGGCAGAAGTAGCCCCATAAAGAAAAATAGGGGTATGGGCATATGAAAACATGGGGATGTACTTGAGACTGTAGAAGCACAAAATACTAAGCAGCCAAAAATATGGGCTATTAGATATAAGAGACATAGATATATGTGCTAATAGCGATACACAGACCTGTGTGCTCCTACCTCTCTACCCTACCCCAATCCTAAAATTTCCCCCTCCCTTGTTGTCTTCCCTTGTCTCTGTGAGAATCAGAGTGAATGGGTGAATAGACATTGCACTCATGTATAGGAAATAGTCTCATAAGGAGATAAAGAGATAACAATTTCAAGTGGTACAGTCCCTCCTCCTTGATATATTTTAAAACAAAAATACTGAGCCAAAACACTAATGTCCTGTTACAAATATTTTATATTCAATATAGTTTATTTAAGAAGCAATGGAGTTCACATACATAGGTACGAAAGGTTAGAACCATCGAATATAACAGATCGATATCAGTATTGGTCACGCAGGACCTGAACAGAGTAATTGAACAGGAAGTGTCCGTCCGGTAAGTTGAATACATCACGCTTCAATGTTTGTGGACAGAGTCAGCTTGGCGCATTAGAGTCCCAGGAAGATACATTCAGTGCATGAGCAGAAATATGAGTATGTGAACTATTACATAGTTGAAAAGGAAAGCACAAAGAAAAAACATTGAATTTATGTAAACAAATATAACCAAATAGGCGACCTTATGGTCACCCTACTACACTCTTTAGTGAGCAGAAACCATATGAAGGCTCAGTTTTGAATAGAAGTGGGGAAAAGTGAAAGAAAAACAAAGGGAGCAAAGAGGGAGAAGAAGAAAGACTGAGAGGGAGGGGGAAAGCAAGGGGAGGGAGAGGAACATCATGGGAAAGGGGGGACACGTTATGATGGATCGGTGAACAGCTGGGCATACGCTGAGGTGTTCTTAAATAGAAACCAAGGCTGCCAAATGCGTGTGAATTTTTCCATAGACTGAATCACCTCTGCACTGAGTTCCTCCATGCGGATATATTTGAGAGCTCATGAATCCAATCTATGAAAGGAGGAGTAATAGTAGATCTCCATTGCTGAGGTATAAGCGCTCGGGCAGCTGTAAGAAAGAAGCGTAACAGGTCCTTTTGTGCCTGGGAGGATGGAGAGGAGACCTATTTTGCCTGAGGGGGAAACAGAGCGGCCCAGGACCGACCTATATGTTGAGAATACTCTTTCCCAGAAGGGTTTAAGGCCTGCGCAGTACCACCATACATGTAGCATCGTCCCCCCGGCTCGCCACATCTCCAGCAGATGTCAGGGACAGTGGGGTAGAATGTGCGTAAAATTTCTGGGACCCGGTACCATCTTTTTATTTAATTTTTTTTATTCCTGAGCAGCGCATGCCGATAAGAGTTTATGAGTAAAGACATATATTTTCTGTTTGTCCTGTTGGGTAAATTCTGTACCTATGTCCCGTTGCCATTTGTCCATGTAACTAGCATCTCCAGGAAGTTATTCCTCCTGTAAGATGACAGATCTGCGAGATCGGTGGAGAGGGGGAGCTACATAATTCCTCAAATGCAGTAAGAGGGGAAGAAAATGCTACTTGGTCCACCTGGGCATGTATGTATGACTGCAGCTGTGAGTGTTCTAACCATGAGATACAGGTATTGGGGTGTTGTGGACATAGATCAGCATACGAAGGGAGGACCCCATCAGTTAAGATAGTGTGGAAGCGTGGGTGACTGCCAGATTAGGAAGGAGTCCCTGCCGAGTCCTGGGGGGAACTGTGGGTTATAACAGAGGGGTAAGTGGACCAGAACGTTTAGAGAGAAGACCCCTGCAGAGCAATCTCTGCCACAGTGTTATTGCAGCACAGGCAAGGTGAGCATGTCTTCCTAGGTTCCGTAGCGCATCTCCGGGCACCCACGGGAGGACCCTCAACGGTAGTGCTGAGAAAAGTTGCTCTAGGACGACCCACTGCTTAGTGTCAGAATGGAATTTCCAGTCTAGAAATCGCTGGAGTACTGTTGCCAGCGGTATACCTGCAGGTCAGGGAGACTGGCTCCGCCTGCTGTTTTAGGACGAGTTAAAGTCTGCCACCCTGCCCTGGGTCTGGAGGAACCCCAGACGAAGCGCAACATCGCCGACCGGAGTCGTCTGAAGAAGGAAGATGGGGGCATCAAAGGGGCGCCCTGGTAGACCAGGACTGGATCCGATGGGATTTGCAACCCTAAATATTTTATAGATTATATTTTATAATCTGAAGTGCCTCTGCTGGGGGCAGTGTAATGTTGAGGATTTCGGATTTAGTGTAGTTTATTTTGAAATTACACATGTGGCCATATCGGTCGAAATCATGTATTAAAGACGGGATGGAGATACGAGGTTGGGAGATGTACACCAGGAGATCGTCAGCGTATAATGCTATCTTACACTTTGTGTCCCTCAAGCTGATGCCATGTATATTTGGGTTGCCCCGTATTGCTACGGCTAAGTGTTCCATAACAATGGCAAGGGGGATAACGGGCATCCCTGCCGTGTACCGTTGTGGATGGGAAAGGGAGCAGACAGGACTCCATTGAACCGTACGTGAGCGGAGGGCTTCGTGTAAGGGGCAGCAATTTTCCCCAGAAAGCTAGAGCACAGGTTTTGGTAGTACACTGATATTCGCTGACAACGATTGAGGTGCAAAGGGGACGGTGTCAGATATGGAATTAAATACTTTGGTTAAGAATGGGGTCATAAATTCCCGCACGAGTTTATAGAAGGCTGGTGTAAATCTGTCGGGCCCGGGACTTTTCCCGGCAGGTGTGTCCTTAATAACAAGGTGTACTTCTCCCTCTTCAAAGGGCTGTTCCAGAGCCTCTATTACGTCATTAGACAGAGTGGGCAAAGCGGTTTCAGAGATGTACGCAGCTATGCTCTCTGATCGATCAGAGAGCGGAGGGATTCTCTCTTACCTGTGAGCTCAGCCAGTACTGCCGGATCTAAGGAATTTTTATGACGCGTTTCCAAGTCATATATATGTTGAAGCAGAGATGAGATTTTAGCCGTTTTCTCCCTCTTTAGTCTGGTGCCATGTCTAATAAAAACTCTCCTGAACTCTCCCTTAAGTGTTTCCCGTAAAAGGGGGAAGGGGGTAGAATCCGTGTCGTGTTCCCTTAAGAAACGCTCCGCAGAGGTCCTCAACTCGTCTACAGGTCTTTGAGTAAATTGTCATTGAGTCTCCACGCCCAGGATTGGCGCAGTGAGTCTAGAGGGGAAATTGTAAAGAAGATGGATGCATGGTCCGATATGACTATATTCCCAATTGTAGCGGTGGGGTGCCATCCCAGTAGCTTATGGCCGACTAAGAAGGCATCGATTCTGCTATGTGGTGAGCGGACGAGAAGTACGAGTAGTCTCTGTCTGTCGTGTGTAGTATCAGCCAGACATCAGTGAGACGAAGGGCAAAGAGGTCGCAATGGAATTGGCGCGTAAGGCATGCTGAAGTATTAGTGTTCCCTGAAGAGGAGCCTACCCGAGGGTCCCCCTCAGCAAATTCAGTCAGGGACCGTAGTATGGAGCGTCTGGCAGGCACGGGGCGTGTATTCTGTAAGTGCCAGTTAGCTATAGTATAGACGGTGGAATGAACTCTCAGTTTGAGAAATAAGTATCTCCCTAACGGATCTATTTTTACTTCTATGACTAAGTAGGTCAGGGATCTATGCAAGCCTATAGATACCCCCTTAGATCTTGCATCTGGGTTTGTGCTGTGATACCAAGTGGTAAAATGCATGTTTGGTACATGCCCTGTTTTAAAATGTGTCTCCTGGATAAGGAGAATCTGTACTCTCTGCTTATGCATCCCATAATTAATCTGTACTTCTGAGGAGTGTTAAACCCCATTATGTTAAAGGACCCCACTTTAAAAGTGGCCATGAGAGGCGGCAGGGGATAGGACCCGATCTAGAATGAGCCACAGGGCGTGATAGAGCCGGAAAGGGACTGGGGCTCACGGGACAGAAACACTAGGAAATAAGGGGGGAAGGGGAGAGAGGTGAAAGAAAGAAATAGGAAAGTACAGCAAGAATTAACAATCATAATAATACAGTATACTTTAAGAAGCCGAACTCTGCGCTAATCGAGCTCTGCGCTAATCCGGGGGCCCGGAGATATCGGCATGCTAACATGAAAATCCACCCAGTATAATTGAACCAAAATGCTTTTATATAGTATCACCCAGCAAGGGGAGGCAGGCACCTATAACATAATGGGGGTCATTTACTAAGGGCCCGATTCGCGTTTTCCCGACGTGTTACCCGAATATTTCCGATTTGCGCCGCTTGTACATGAATTGCCCCGGGTTTTTGGCGCACGCGATCGGATTGTGGCGCATCGGGGCCGGCATGCGCGCGACAGAAATCGGGGGGGCGTGGCCGAACGAAAACCCGACGTATTCGGAAAAACCGCCGCATTTAAATGCCGAAAATGTGTCGCTTGGGGAGCGCTCACCTTCACCTTCTATGGCAGTGATGGCGAACCTTTTAGAGGCCGAGTGCCCAAACTACAACAAAGACCCGCTTATTTATCGCAAAGCGCCAACACAGAAATGTAATTTGTGATTTATACTCCCTTCTCTGTTTTCATTGATACCAGCACCCTGAGGACACCAATAAAGCAGAAAATAGTCCCAGGTAGAGCTGTCACTTTATAATACCTCTGTGCACAGCAAGTCCTGGGCTGTCTGGGACTGCAGGAAGATACCTGGAATCATCTCTGGTGATGGCCTGAGTGCCCACAGAAAGGGCTCTGAGTGCCACCTCTGGCACCAGTGCCATAGGTTAGCCATCACTGTTCTATGGGATGGTGCATTCCGGGGCGTTAAGATTATTTTCGGCGCTGCAGCGCCACCTGGTGGACGGCGGAGGAACTACCATCTTAAATCCTAGCCGGACCCGAATCCTGTGCAGAGAACGCGCCGCTGGATCGCGAATGGGCCGGGTAAGTAAATGTGCCCCAATGTGTATCATGAGAATGGAAACAAGAATAAGAAACATGAGTAGTACGATACCAGTCCCAGTAGAATTATAGCTATGCAGTTAGCTTGACTATGAGGAAGGGCCGGTATACAGGTCACTCCGCATTCCTTAAGGGTCTGGGGCCGCCGGAGCAGGATCTTGATGGTTGAAAGAGCACCTACGTTGGCGACGCTGCTGGTCTCTTTGTGGTTTCGGTAGTGGCCCCGAGGGGTCCTCAGATCTGAAAGTAGGCCAATCGTGGATCTCTATGTCGGGTAAGCCCAGGGCAGCAGCGAAGCTCGGTAGATCTCCAGGATGGCGTAGGATGACCATTCTCCCATTGTGCCAATAGAAATTGAAGATGAGAGGACTGAGTGGACAACTGTGCTGAATGGGCTGCGAGCTGGTCATGTATATTACGTTGTGAAGACTCAACCGTTGAAACTCTCTCTCCTATGTGATGCACATAGTGATGCGGCCAGTTTGGTACTGTAGGATTGCTCTAGTCTGGAGATGTACGCCTCCATATCCTCTCTTGTGGGAATGGTGTGAATGTGAGCTCTCAGGGCCCTGAGGGCTTCCATGTCTAAAGAAATTTTTGCAGGATATATAGAGTCAGTGGTTACAAGGAGCCTGTTATCTTCAGATTGTGAGCTATGTGAGTAAGGATCAGATAACTGGCTCTGGTGATGCAGTAGGGAGAGGTGCTCTGAAAGCTGGAAGGCCTCATCCTGTGGTGAGCTTGCAGGCCATGCTATGGCATGTGGATTTAGCCCAGGTGTAGCGGAGGGCAAGGGGGAGCCCTGTATGGATCCCCAGCGGGTGGAGGCCGCCAACGATGAGCAGGGTGATACTGCCTGGGCATAGTCCTGCTCCTCAGGCTCTTTCCTACCAGGGGGCATAGGTGCTACATGCCCCTAACCTTGAGTCTGTTGCAGGAGGGAGACTCCTGAGTGGGCCCTTCCCGGGTCTCCGGAGAGGAAGGCCAAGCGGCCAGCAGAGCCTCCGGGTGAGCTGTGTGCGGCTATGACGTTGCCACTCACTGCTCCTGCGCCCGACATCCTGGGTGAGTCCAGCGATGGGTTCGGAGCATGCTCCATCACTTCTCCGGGCCGCGACAGATGAGCCACTGGTGCGGGGCTGCAAGATGAGTCACTTCTGACCCGTAGGCTGCCATGCTCCTCTCCTGCAGCCGCCACGTGGGGGACTCGGAGTCTGGACGGGTTGCAGCAGTTCCGTCCCGTGGTCTGTCACTAGTGTGTCAATGATGGACCGTCCCGAGCGAGGAGGTGATGTGGAGGAGGTCCCGGGAGATCCGTGTGGGGCCAGCAGGGACAGGTCGATTAGGTCCGCAGCTTGACCTGGGTGTGTGGGTGCAGTCTCCATCCCTCGTGCCGCTTGCAGGTAAGAGGTGATGGGATTTCAGGCGGTGGAGCGAGTTGAAGGAGTAGAGGTGACCCCAGCTCCTCTGCGTTTCTTGGGGCCCATGCAGGTGGGATTTTGGGGGTGAAAAAAGTATTATTATGGCCAATTCTCCGGGCCCGACACGGGAGCTCAAGAGGAAAGCAGCCTCATGCTTCCATGGCCAAACCACGCGCCCCCTCTTACAAATATTTTAACTTAGAAAATACAAATTAAATTTTAGTTAGCACAAAAAGGTTAAATTGGCCTTTTGGCATTTTTGTTATGTAGAGTCCACTATGTCCCGCTCTCCTAACAAACGCATTCTTTTATTTGATACTAGGTCCCAAATTAAAGCAGATAAAGCCTATGACCCCCAACAGATCTCTAACCTCTTTCAGGATCACTATGCTAAACTTTATTCTTTACCCTCTCAACTCTACTGTCGGACCCCCAAACTAGGGACGACTGTCTGCGTTCTTTCTTGGAATCTTGCCATCTCCCCACTCTAATTCCACAAGCTATTTCTTCCCTAAATGATCCTATAACTGAAGAGGAAGTTGCCTACTTAATTAACCTCTTGGCGCTCAGCGTCCAATATATCGGGCGCTGAGCACAGTGACTTAGCACTCAGCATCTGATATTTGCAGCCATATTTTGTTGCAATGAGCTCACCAGATTTTTGTGGCAAATAACCTTTTAAAAAGCATCAGAAAAGCGAGTGTGCGAGCTTGGAGGCAAGTGTGCATTGATCCGAAGTGTGTGCAGTGTCCAAAGTGGGATTTGGGATTAAGGGAAGGAGTACTTTTTGGATCCAGCAACAAATAGATAAGTGCATCTACATTTTTATTTCCTGATATTCATTTGTGTGAATTTTATTGCAACCAAGTAGATCTGAAGGTATTTTACTTGAATAATTTGTATATTGTGTGGGGGGTATAGGGAGGCATTCACCTTGCTTATCTAGACAGTATAGTCACAGGTGCTGCCTAATTAATATTGGGGTTTGGCTTTCTAATTAGCAGCCTTTAAATACTTCTGTGATCAGTTTGTTTGGTGGTTTGCAGCCAGATCTTAGTGCACTGAGCTCAGCAGATTTTTGTGGCAAATAACCTTTTAAAAAGCATCAGAAACGCGAGTGTGCATTGTTCCTAAGTGTGTGCAGTGTCCAAAGTGGGACTTAAAGTGGTTGTGTCACCATAGCAAATGGCTGTAATTGGGTCCAATGCATTGTGACAAGTACTTTCACCATTTACACTTATTACAAAATATGCAGCCTTACTGAGATAACTCCTTTTGTCCTGGTTGCTGGCGCCCTCTAGTGGTAGCTGTGTCCCTTCCTGAGCTACAGCTGATCTGGCCGAGTCTGCGCACAAACATTCCACCACTCCACACTGAGAGATCACCTGACACACTGCAGCCAATAGGAAGTGAGACAGGGAGCAGAGAGCTCAGCCATCTACACCAATGAATGAGGTGATTTCCACTGCTCCACAGTTGCTTCCAGCAGCAGATACAAGGTAACTGCAGACATACATGACTATCTGCTGCACAGAGGAGTCCCCCCTAACATGGATCATAGCAATGTAGCAGCCCTCTCCTCCCTCCACCATTAGTCAGGTCCCACAGGAGGCTGCAGAGATAACACAAGTAACAGGCAGAGCTCTGACCTCTCCTGATGCAGTCCTCCTCCTGTACTCTCCTCCATTCACTGTCCCTCCATGTTACACTGCTGTCCTCCCCCTGTACTCTACACCATTCACTGTCCCTCCATGTTACATACCTCCCAACATTTGTGAAAGGGAAAGAGGGACAAAATGGCGGCACGCGATCCCCCTAAGCCACACCCTCAATCACTCCCTGTCCACGCCCCAAATTTTAGCCATATTATAATAATAAAAATCCTCTCAATAAAAAAAAAATATATATTATCCTCATTGGGATTAGAACCCAGAACCTGCAGTGTCCATGTACAATAATAACACAGCACCTCAACCAACTGAGCTATAACCTCAGTGATTATCTAGGTGTCGAATTTTGGTAACTAAGAACTATGACTATTGTTACACTGTGACACAGATTTACTGCCTTGGTATATAGGGAGGGATCTTCTCAGTGATTATTGTAATTATTGAGACTATTATTATTATTATGGAGATGATTATTATTATTATTATTATGGAGATGATTATTATTATTATGGAGATGATTATTATTATTTTTACTATTATTAATAATCATCTCCATAATAATAAAAATAATAAAATTTATAATAATAATAATAGTCTCAATAATTACAATAATAATCTCTGAGAAGATCCCTCTCTATATATCAGTGCATTAGTCTGTGTCACAATGTAACAGTGGCAGATAACACTTCTTAGTTACCAGAAATCCTCAGCTCTGTATCACTGGGCTTATAGCTCAGTTAGTTAAGCTCCTGTCTATGGTGCAGAGGGTCCCAGGTTCGAATCTCAGCCTGGGCAAAACTTTATTTAATTTAATTATATAAAATGCTTGTGTCTGGGGAAGCCCTGGAGACCATATTATAGTATTATTATTATATATGGACAGATGCTGATCTGACCTGATGACGTGGTCCCTGCTCTCCGGCTAAGCCCGACACTTCTCTGAAAAGGATTCCCTCCCGATGTCTGTAGAAGCCATTCTGTACTGTGAGTTCTGGCTTTCAAAGTATTTACTCTGCGAACACAGCGCCGGGACACAGCGGGACCTGGGGGGAGAATCCGTGACAATCTCATAGCTGCCCGTGGCGCGGGGCAGAGGTACGAAAAACGGGAAAGTCCCGTCAAAATCGGGACGGTTGGGAGCTATGATGTTACACTGCTCTCCTGCAAAGGGGCCCCTGTCCCTGACTAGCAGGAAAGTAGTTAAAGATCAGTAACATGTGAGAAGCTGTCACCTATTTATCTATGCATCCATGCATGTCAGCCTGACCGACCATGATGCTGTGAGAATACATAGTACATGTGTACTATGTGCAGTGACCTGTGTAGTGTGCAGGGGTACCAGATTCAGGATTTCTGGTGCACGTTCTTCATGAATCTGGTGCCCCCTGCACTGCTTTGACAGACTGCACCAACTTTTTTTGGTGCACTTTTAACATGAGGCGTGCGACACATTTCTATTGGACTTCTATTGGATCAGTAAAGCAGGGAGCACAGCAGGTGGAAGGAGACTCTGAAGGCTGAGCGCTCTGTAGCACTGAGTTGTGCAATAACTTGCGCTGTCAGTGCTGTGCATGTGCCTGGCCCCTCCCACATCTGCTTCTATGTGGAGCAGAATAGAGGCTGAACAAGCATCATAATAACAAATAGAAAGGAATCTTTAATTCCAGGTAACCTTTACAAATAGATTTTTGAAATATTTTAACCTCTTTGACAGCTTTTTGCAGTCAATTGTTTCGTGGCATAACCCCTTTAAGTTTGAGGGACTTTAGCAGTTAACTGCTGTATTTTGTGTTACTTTTACTGTGAATTCGGGATCTAAATGAGCAAGTTTCAAGGCTGAGGGCAATTGACAATATGGAGTGAAGTTTGCTGCTCCTGGAGCACAAACTCTCTGGGGAAGATGGGTGTGGGGAGGGAAGTATGGAGGTGCAGAGTGAGGGGGCAGCTAGTTGGGTAATATGTAGAAGGCTGGGGAAGAGGGAAGAGTTCTAGGGAGTCTAGTCCTGATCTGGTGCACCCCAATAAGTTTGCCAGGCTGGCGGATGAGGGGGATATCAGCTCTGGGGTAGCAATGTTGCAGCAAGACATAGCCTCTAGCAACCAGGGGACTGTCTGCTCCAGTAAGAAGGGCAATTGGAGAACAGGCAAGGTCAGACAGGTGCTGGTAGTCGGAGATTCGATTATTAGGGGAACAGACACTGCAATCTGTCACAAAGACCGTGCATACCGAACAGTGTGTTGTTTGCCGGGTGCTCAGGTTTGGCATGTTGCGGATCAGGTTAACAGATTACTGGGAGGGGCTGGTGAGGCACCAGCAGTCATGGTCCACATTGGCACTAATGACAAAGTAAGAAATATGATTTCAGGGATTTAGGCCATAACCTCAGGGCAAGGACCTCAGAGGTAGTTTTCTCGGAAATACTACCTGTACCACGTGCCACACCAGAAATGAAGTGGGAAATCAGGGAAGTAAATAAGGGGCCCAAAAGTTGGTGTAGGAAGGAGGGCTTTGGGTTCATGGAGAACTGGGCTGACTTTTCTGTCGGCTACAGGCTCTACAGTAGGGATGGGCTAAACCTATTTAGAAAAGAAAGCCACTTTGCCCGACTTCTATGTGATAATGTAACTTTATTTTATTAAGAAAACACATATTAAACATACATTTAAAAATTGTTGGCAGGCTGGTAATAATTTAAGGGAAACAAGGACACTACAAGAAAAATAAAGAATTACAACCAGATGATCCGGGGTGATACATGGGACTGCTGAAGAGCAAAAAATGGATATACAAGACATTAAACGACATAGGACAGCTCAAAAAGTGCAAGATGCATAAATGGACCGATATCAGGGAGATTATACTAGTGCTTTGAATAAGGTGCTGAAAGTATGCACAGATTCTATGGTTCAGAAAACAAGCTAAATAGGGGTATATAGGAGTAGAATAATGCTAAAATGTAACTTTTATTTAGTACACATAAAACCGCACCAAAGTAACATGTGCTATTGGTATGATGTAAGGAAAAAAAAAGACAAAACAATTTAAACCTTATTGAGTGCCGTATCCTCACAGGTCTCAATGTGAATTTGGACGTCAATATCAGAAACAATAACACTCTTACCGTGATTCTGACGCCAAAAGGATCATTCGGGCCGGAGGTTAGGGGTGACAAGTGGACATCTGTCCCTATAGTACCCCAATTGACTCCTGCCCTTACAAGGACAGTCCACAACTGACCCTGTAAAGTCAAAGCATGCCCCCCTAAAAAACACCGTATACCCTGACGCGTTTCGTCAAAATAGACTCTTCAGAGGGATTTGTAGATAAATAAAGCAACCTGCCAGATGCTCGGCTTTAGTTGCGGTCGCAAGTGGCATGCATAGGAAAACATGAACGGGCTCGCTGTAAGCTGCTGCCCGAAGACATTAAAAGAAGCTGCTTATCCCTAGTCCCAGTGGTGGACTTAGGAACCTGTTGTGTGCAGCTGGCACAGGAACTTGCACCAGATTCTATGGTTCCCAGATAGCGTCCACTGATGTTGCACTGTAGATTATGTTACTTGTAGGCAGAACACATGTTTAGATCTGGTAAGATCTGTTACATAGTACTGTGTTATAACGTATTGCACATGCCCAATATCATTGCTGTGTGTCTAAATACATAGTGCAAAAAGAAGTGTATTGCACCTACCCATGGTCAGTGATCAGCCCGCGTCTGGTGTAAGGAGGTCCCCGACGCGCGTTTCGGCGCAAGCCTTCATCTGGGGGTGTTGTAAGTGTGGTAGCACTGGGTTTTTGTAGTAATCGCGGCCCAGGGCGAACACGCCCACACACCTGTCCAGGATAACTAATAAGATCCGATCGGCACTAGCGGGCGCACGCCGTCCGAGGAGGACACACCTCCCGCCTGTATCCCGCCCCATGCACGTGACCCGACACGTGACGTCACTGTGGGACGCGTCATGTGGGCTGCGGATCAGGTGATCAGAGGGTTCCTGCATCGAGCGCGTGCGCACCCGAACGGAAAATGACAGGAGAGGGTCGCGATTGTGTTGAAAAACTGAGGTAAGCATCGGAATTGCTTAGGGACGGGACAAAATATAACTATATAAAGGAGAAGAGATAATGGAGGTAAAACGGATGACTTAAATATGTACATAATCCAATGTGATGTCCATTCGCTTATGCCAGCATGGGTGAATGAATTGACATCTCTATCTTTATAGTGCATTAATAATAAACACAGTTTCATGTGTGTATCATAAAACATGAAGAACATACATAATAAATCGTATCATGCAAAATGTTAGTGATGACATGGTACAAATAAAAGGTTATACACAATGTTAAATATCGTGATATATTTGCAATCGAATATTTGGTGAACACAGAGATCTTAAGTGCATAATGATGTCATAGCGGAAAGCATGAGGAAAGTGAAAATATATAGAAATAGAAAATGAAAATAATAAATGAAATGAAAGATATTAATAAACCTTGGTGAAACTAGGTATAACAGACGATCATAGGTGAAAAATCGCATGGAACGATTGCGTTACGGTGGCGCTACTTATATATTCATCGTGTGCCAAAGATGTGTAACACCTATGAGGTTTGTATCCGTGGAGTATATAGAAGCAACCCACATGAAATGTGAGTGCGAAGAAAGCTGAAAGATGTGTGCATGAAACTGGCAGATAGTGATGAAATGTGTGTGTACATAGTGAAGTTGAAAGTGTGATCAAAACGTGTGTGTTACAAGTGTAAATAGTGATTGGACAGGGGAATTGTGATAATTTGCCCTGGGAATGGGCTGTAAATAACAAAGTGTACACAGATCACGTGTTCACAGTGATGTGAACAATGGTGACACAAGAACATGGGTGTTGCGTCGAAGGTGTACCGACATGTCAGTGACTGTGCAAAAAAAACGATTGGGAGGTGAAACAACAAGACAAGCTGAAAAAAAGTGAGCAAACCCCAAAAAAATCTTTTCTACAATATTGTCGTCCGTGGATGAATCCTAAAGAGAGGTTGATATTAGTATTATTGACAGAATGTCGTATGTCCCGTCTCTCTCAAGTCCAATGCTCTGAGGTTATTACAGGATTGGGTGTGGAACCTGCTAATAAGATAAAATGGAAAAAATACAAATTAATACACATTAATGCTTCATATTTACAAAAGAGTGATATGATAAAATACTAATCCCTATATACAAAAAAAACAGTGGTAACTTGATCGGAGGTCAGAGGAAGGGTGCATAGCTCAATGATTCGTTAAGGCCCAGTGGGCTCAACGTTTTCAGGGTCCAAATCCATTTAGTCTCGCACTGTGCCAGTCTTTCTGCTACCGGGCCTCTCCTAATGTTGTTCTTGATGTGGTCAATGCCGCAGACTTTGAAGATGTTTGGGATTACAGTGGTGCATTTCCCTAAAATGTTTGGCTATTGGGAGTCCATCCGTACAAAAATCCGGGTCGTGGGCTGCCTTAATATCGCAAACATGTTCGCGTACCCTAACTTTTAATTCTCTAGTGGTCAGGCCTATATAGACCAGACCGCAAGGGCAAGTGACGTGGTAAATTACTGCTTTTGTGGTGCATGTGATGGAATGCGTAATTTTATAAATCTGGGTGCCTTCTGAATTTTTAAATGACCACAGGGCTTACATCCCCATTTGGGGCCTTTTGTATTTAGAAAGGTGCAGTTGTTTTTGCTTTCATAATGACTTCTAACTAAGAGGTCCCTCAGATTTTTGGATCTGCGTGCCGCTATGCCAGGGTGTTCTGGGATATACTTCTGTAAAGTAGGGTCAGATCTTAATAGTGGCCAGAAGGGCTCCAAGATGTGTTTCATTTGTATCCACTGGGAGTGGTAGTTTCTAATAAACCTTACCTTTTGGTCTGCTTTTTCTCTGGATAGAGTAACTCGATTCTTGACATCTGTTTGGCTCTTTTATAGGCTTTCCTCAAAGAACTATGACTGTACCCACGATTCCTGAATCTTTGTCGTAGTTCTTGTGCCCGGTGTTCAAAAGACTCGTCCGTGGAGCAAATTTTTCTCATTCGTAGGTGTTGTCCTACTGGGACTGCCGAAATAGTTTGTGGGGGGTGGGAAGATGACACGTGTAGTAGGGCATTAACTGCCGTTTCTTTCCTGTATACATCAGATTGGAGATATCCAAATTTGTCCTTTTCTAGAAGAACATCCAAGAAATCGACCCTGTTGGTATCATATTTGTATGTAAGTTTGATATTTACATCGTTGCTGTTTAATTTCTGGATGAAAGCATCCAATTGATGGGCAGTGCCCCTCCAGATGACCAGGATGTCGTCTATGTACCTTGCCCAAAAGACAAAGCGGTCCATGCCGACATCCTGGTCACCCGTAAGGAGGTCCCTCTCCCACAGCCCCAGGAAGAGGTTGGCATACGCGGGGGCACAAGCCGCCCCCATAGCCGTTCCCTGGAGCTGCAGGAAAAAGGACCCCCCAAAAACGAATGCATTATGATTCAGGACAAATTCCAATAGTTGTAAAATTAGCTCTCTCATACCGGCATCTAAGGTGGTCATATTGAGGAAGAATTGTGTGGCTCTGAGGCCGTCAGAATGTCTTATGCTAGTGTAGAGAGATTCTACGTCTAAAGTGACGAGAATCATGTCTTTCTCTATGTGAATGCCTTCAATCTTCTGTAGTAGATCGGCTGTGTCACGGACATAGGAGGGAAGACATTCCAATATGTCTTTCAGATAATAATCAATGAACTTGCCGATCTTTTCTGTCAGACCTACCCCACCAGAAATAATTGGGCGGCCCGGAGGGTTGACCGAGTTTTTATGCACCTTAGGCAGTAGGTACAGTGTAGGTGTTCTTGGTATTTTAACAAGAAGTGCCTCAGCACATTCTTTGGGAATCACTTTGTTTGTTACTGCTTTGTTTGTGAAGCAGCGTATTTAATTCATCCACAAATTTATGTGTCGGGTTGAATGTTAGTTTTTTGTAACATTTCTTATCTCTCAACTGTCGCTGGGCTTCTGCCTTCTACATGTGTCTTGGCCATAGTACTATGTTCCCCCCCTTGTCTGCCTGTTTTATAATGGTGTCCTCCAGCTTAGCTAGCTGTTTGAGTGCCTTGCGCATCCCTGAAGTTAGATTGTCGTTATGTATCTCTTTAGAGATGTTCTCAAATTCTGTAGATACCGATTTAACAAACAGGTCGATGGTGGGACAGGTAGACAAGGCGGGAAAATTGCGGGATTTAGGTCGTACACACACTGGTATCTTACGGTATGTGGATGTCACATCTGCTGATTCCTCTTCCAATTCTTCCAAAATACGTACTGCTTCTTGTTCCATGGTTGTGGGAAAAATATCTTTAGGGTCTTCAACATGAAACCACTTTTTGTGAATCAAAGATCTTGCAAATATATTTAAATCTTTTATCGCTGTAAAGGCATTGAAACGGGCACAAGGTGAGAATGTTAATCCCTTTTCCAAAACATGGATTTCATCTACAGACAGTTCATGTTTAGTTAAGTTAATTACCTTCAATTGGGCTCCGGTGGTTGTACTCCTGGTCTCTGGTTTCCTCTTATTCTCCAATTGATTTTGCGTCATTTTCCTTTTGCCACTCCTTTCTTGTGGGCCTTTCTTTGTCCTCTCTGGTGTGTAGGGATGGGCTGCACATCAATGAGGAGGGTGCAGCTGTTTTGAGGGGGAAAAAGGAATAGGGATAGGGAAAACCATAGTGCATGTACACAAATGCCAGAAGCCTCACAAACAAAGTGGAGGAACTGGAATGTTGATGTTGGAGCGGAAATATGATATAGTGAGAGACATGGCTGGACAGTAGCTATGACTGGGCTGTTACTATAGATGGTTATAGTCTTTTGAGAAAGGATTGTATAAATAAAAAAGGGGTTGGGGTTTGTTTATATGTGAATTCTTGCCTCAAGCCTGTCCTGCAAGATGACATCGGTGACACAAATGCAAATATGGAGTCCCTATGGGTGGAGATAAGGGGAGGGAAAAAGAATAATAAAATATTACTAGGGTTTTGTTATAAGGCTCCAAATATATTGGAGGCAGCAGAGGAAATGCTGATAAGTGAAATGGATGCGGCTTCAAAGCATGGTGAAGTACTTATCATGGGGGACTTCAATTACCCAGATATTGACTGGGGGGCAGAAACCTGCAGGTCCTTCAAAGGTAGCAGGTACTTGTCAACAACAAAAGACAATTACCTGTTGCAACTAGTCTTGGAGCCAACAAGAGGGGGACACTGCTGGACCTTATCCTTACCAACAGACCTGATAGGGTATCAAAACTACAGCTTGGGGGGAACCTGGGTAATAGTGATCATACTATCGTATATATTACGCTTTACTAAGAGCGTTAGGGAAGGGGCAACCAACACTATAAACTTCAGGAGGGCAAATTTTCAGCAACTAAGGTAAAAGACCTTAAAGGCATAGACTGGGACAATGTTCTCAAAGACAAAAGCCCCCCACCCCCAAATGGGACTTTTTCTCATATATTCTAAAAAACGTCCTGTGAGAAACACATACCTGAAGGGAAAAAGCAAAAGAGGAACAAGAAAAAGCCAATGTGGCTAACTAGTCTTGTAAGGAAAGCAATAAGCGAGAAATATAAGGCGCTTAAGGTGCTAAAACGTGAAGGTAGCGATAAGGCATTTCAGGATTATAAAGAGAAAAATAAATCCTGTAAAAAGAAGATAAAGGTCGCAAAAAAATGAGAGAAATATTGCCAGGAAGAGCAAAAATAATCCCAAATAATTTTTCAAGTATATAAATGCTAAGAAACTAAAAGCTGAGAGTGTGGGCCCCCTTAGGAATAACATGGGGGTCATGGTGGAAGGAGATGAGGAAAGGGCCAATCTATTGATTGTCGCCTTCTCAACTGTCTTTACCCAGGAAAATCCCCTGGTGGAAGACACAATGAGTATTAATTTAAAGGGGTATTCTCGCCTGGGCATTCACATTCAGTTTGATAAATCTGCCATATATAAACATTTCTTCAATTAGATGTTATTAAAAAAATGTTCCTGTGTGAAGATAATTTCTCAGAAACATAGTCATTTTGTCCCTTAGAAACGAGATCAGCTTCCTCGGATACGGCCACGTTTGCTGCAGGGATTGCACAAAGAAACAAATTGTTTTTGTATATGAAATGTCCGGGATTTACTACATGTCCCACAGGCGTCCTGTGGTAATGAATGCTGAATCAGGAGGTCAGACAAGACTCAATAGCTCATGTCTGGCCACCGCTGCCAGAGTGTGACGTGGTCGTAACCGAGGAAGCTATCTGGTTTCTAAGGGACAGAATGACTACATTTATGAGAAATTATGTTCAAACTGGAAATTTTTTTTTAATAACATCCAATTGAAGAAATGTTTATAAATGGAAGATTAGTGAAACTGAATGTGAATGCCCAGGCGAGAATACCCCTTTAAATTCTCTTTGGAATGTCAACAGTTTAACCCAGGAAGAGGTACGGCGCCGCCTAAAAACCACTAAGATAGATAAATCACCGGGGCCAGATGGCATACACCCCCGGGTTCAGCGTCAGCATGGGTTTATGAGAGATTGGTCCTGTCAGACTAATCTGATTAAACTTAATTTTAGTGACTAGAGTCAGGCAGCTGCTGCTAAAGCAAATAAAATTATGGGATGTATGAAGAGAGGAATAGATTCTCATGATAAAGACATAGTTTTGCCCTTATACATATCCCTAGTCAGACCACACATGGAATATTGTGTACAGTTTTGGGCACCAGTGTATAAAAAGGATATAGTAGAGCTGGAACGGGTGCAGAGGAGAGCAACCAAGATTATTAGGGGAATGGGGGGATTAGAATATAATGACAGATTACAAAACTTGTGATTATTCAGTTTAGAAAAAAGACGAGGGGAGACCTCATTACAATGTACCTTAACGGACTGTACAAGGATCTCTCCAAAGATCTTTTTATACCTAGGCCTGTGACCAGGAGAAGGGGGCATCCTCTGCGCTTAGAGGAGAGGCGATTTTACCATCAACATAGTCAAAGGTTCTTTACTGTAAGAGCAGTGAGACTGTGGAATTCTCTGCCACAGGAGGTTGTTATGGCGGACTCTATGTACATGTTCAAGAGAGGCCTGGATGACTTTCTGGAGAGAAAAAATATCACGGGTTATGGGGATAAAATATTTATTTAATTGTTAAAGGTTGGACTTGATAGAGTTGCGTCTTTTTCCAGCCTTATATACTATGATACCGGACGCAGAGCTGATGCTGGTTCAGCTCAACATCTGAGACAAATCGGCAACGGGATACACAGGGTACAGATGTAACTAACAGCCGACACCCCAGTGTAACAGCGCGACAGCGGCATTTAAACTGCCTTTGGGGGGTCTTGGCCTCCCTGGGGTCCAATCAGGACACCAGGGCTGCCTGAAAGATGGTGTCTCTGACGTCATCCTGAAGGCACAGTTTCAGCATATGCAGGGTATTATCATGAACAAGCAATCAGATGATTTCCTGTCCATGTCCCATGGTGGAAATGGTAAAAAAGTTAAAAAAATGATTTTCAATAAAAAAATAAAGTAATAAATTTATAAAAATGCCCATAAGCCCCATAACATATAAAGAGACATATAACAAAAAAAAGTCTAAATCACATATATAGTATCACCGCATCCGTAACAACCCGTAGAATAAAAGTAAATAATTATTGAAACCCTCCAAAAATTGAATTTTACCTATTGAAATGCAAAAAATGCAATAAAAAAAATATATGTACTCCAGAATGATACTGTTGCAAAGTACAAAATGTCCTGCAAAAAACAAGCCATCAACCAGCTTCATAGACAAAAAAAAGTGACCCATAGAATAAAGATAACATGATTATTAGGCTATACGGTGAACACCAAAGAAAGAAAAAGGTAAAAAAATCAATTACAGAATTGATGCTTTTCTACTCCTGCCCTAAATTTTCAACAATAGGGGCTACCAACCCCAATATTGTAGCACTGGAAAAAGCATCTCATCCCGAAAAAACAATGGCCCCAATAACGAAAAAGCGAAAATGTTATAGTCTACAAAAGGGGCCAATGAGGAAAGTAAAATCCTGGCAGCTGCAGGGCGCTTCTTCCCTCCTGCGCATCGCTGTGCACACATAAAACAAATAACGGCCACTCGAGAGAAATTGCATAATAAATTGTAAGGTGGGTTGTAAGACATTTCAAAAATTATAATAATGTAAAGCAACTTATTTAGGTGGTAAATCTATCTGCCTGAAAACGCAATGATTTAGAATTTCGAAAATGGCAAAATTTTCATAAAAATCATATATATTTTTTTTTTTTAATCAAACTTGTTTTTATTGATTTTATCAAGCTTTTACAAAAAAAACACACAACAATTATCTATTACAGGTGGTCAAATGTACATTCTGAGAAATACATACTGAGTTGATCAAGCATGGCCTATATTATCTCACAGTCCTGCAGTACAATACACCATATCATGAATTTCAAATTAACAGCTTATCATAACATAACAATAAAGAAACCCAACAAAAGAAAATAATACCCCCCCCCAACCAACCCCCTCAGAGTCATCTCCCAAGGGTAGGGCATAAGTGCCCAAAGATGGTAATACTCCCTATTTTTACCAATGTATCTGAGTAACTAACTTACTTATACAGCTAGGGAGAGCTGATATTGCAGACTTGACCTAATTTGTAACAGCTTTTGCGATGGAAGACCCGCCGTATCCATCCAGTTCCCCCAGATCTTTTCAAATTTAGCTATGGAGTTCCTTTTCAAGTAAGAGCCATATTTCAGAATGATCACATTATTAACCCTATTTATATATTCCCGCACAGTAGGGGGCCGTGGCCTAATCCAGTGTTCAGCTATCAACTTCCTCATTTGATATAAGGATCACTGAATCCCCACCTTTTGGAATTTCAGTAAATTATCTATATCCAAAATCCCAAACAAACAGGAGAGAGGTATAGCTGGTATAGTTACCGAGAACACCCTACCTAAGATTTCTAGCACTTCTTTCCAAAGACTTTCCAGTTCCCAGTTCGTTTAGAGGGGTTTTCTCCATGGGAAAGTAAAGGTGTTATTACTTTGGAGGATCTATGCTCTAATGGTATATGTAAGACATTCGAAGAGTTGAGAAATACACATCAGCTACCACAAGCGTGGTTCTACCAATACCTCCAGCTGCGACATGCATATGATACTCAGAATCGTACAAGTCAGATTACAGTGGGACCTTGTGGGGCCTTGAATAGAGTATTGACATCTACTACAACTAAGGGACTAATCTCCTTTTATAAAGTTGTCTTATTGAACAACTCCATAGGTGACGCACAGGTCAAGAGTCGCATTAAATGGGAAAGAGATATAGGTCCTATAACTGATGAACAATGGTCAGACTGCCTAGAGATGGTGCCTACCTTATCCCCTAGCGAGGATAATGTCTTACATATACCATTAGAGCATAGATCCTCCAAAGTAATAACACCTTTACTTTCCCATGGAGAAAACCCCTCTAAACAAAAAATTTCAGGAAAAGCAGGGTTCCTCCATATGGGGCTAAAAGTGGTATATTTAGAGACTCCCATTATAGCTTTCGCCTTAGTCCATATTTTCCCCATCAATGTCAAAGTAGGTTTCTTACTTATCTGACCACCTCCAAAGTTAGCTTCTAATGCGTCCGCTGGGGTGAGAAACCCAGTCCAAGACACAATCAGTCTGCCTGCTGAGTTAAGCCCCTCTACCTTTCCCCATCCCACAAAATGCTGAATCTGAGATGCTAGAAAATACATCCACGGATTAGGGATAGCAAGTCCACCATCTGTTTTACTCCGCTGAAGCGTGTCTAAACTAATACGTGCCTGCTGTCCCTTCTAGATCAGTGTGCGAAACAGCACTTGGATTCTGTGAAAATAAGTCTGCGCTATCCAGACTGGGGAATTGTGTATAATATACAAATGTTTTGGCATGAGGACCATTTTAATTAAATTTCCCCTTCCTATTGGGGAAAGAGGCAATTTGCACCACATCTTGATTTTGGTCGAAAAACTAGCACCTTTGGCTGTTTAGTTACCAACACCCCCAAATACTTGATTTTGGATTTCACCTGTATAGAACCCAAGGTATGAGGGTCCCCCGGTATTGAATCCAGGGGGAGTAAAACTGACTTATTCCAGTTGATACTAAATCCTGAATACGATCCAAAGTTGCTAATTATATCCATCGCTCCTATGAGGGATCTATCCGTGTCGCCAAGATATATCAACAGGTCATCTGCGTAAAGGGAAACGCGTTCTTCTCTGTCTCCACCTCCAAATCCCTTTAGTTCCAAACCGTTTCTAAGTAAGGCAGCTAAGGGTTCTATTGTGAGCGCAAATAAAAAGGGAGAGAGCGGACAGCCCTGTTGCGTCCCCCTTTCCAATTCAAAGGCGTCCGAGACCAGGCCATTCACCTTGATTCTTGCTTTCGGACAGTTATATAACAACTGGACATTTCTGATGAATTTAGGGCCAAAACCCATTCGTCTCAGAACGGCCCATAGAAAGTTCCACTAGACGCTGTCAAAGGCTTTGGCAGCGTCGAGTGAGAGAACCGCTCTGCCAGTCCTTCCATATCCCTCCGCCTGTATGTTAAGGTATAAACGTCTTATATTAACCGCTGTGGACCTATCTGGCATGAATCCCGATTGGTCCGTATGCACAAGTGAGGTAATAACATTAAGGAGACGATTGGGCAGGGCTTTAGCTCATATTTTAACATCTACAGGGAGTAAGGATATTGGACGATATGAATCCAAGTTCCGTGGATCCTTTCCTGGTTTAGGCACCAGCACTACTATCGCTTCTCTTATTGATGGTGGGAGAGTACCATGCCCCTCTGAGTCTTCAAATACCTGCAATAGCCTAGGTAGTAGCAACTCCTGATGTTTTTTGAAAAACTCCCCTGGCAGCCCATCTAGACCCGGGGCCTTGTCATTAGGAAGAGATGTCAGTGCGTCCTCTAACTCTTCAAGAGTCAGGGGGGATTCCAAACCTTCAATTTGTTCCCGTGTTAACCTAGGCAGATCTATGACCTCCAGATATTCTTGTATGTCATGTGCACTATAACCAAGCCTGGATTTATAAAAATCACGATATGATGTATGAAAAAACTCCAGTATTTCTTTATCACCCGTTATTATGGAAGAGTCTGGGGCCTGTATCTCTCTCACCTGTATGGTGCCCCTCTGAGCAGAAATTATAGTTGAAAGTAGGTGACCCATCACTTCTCCTTGGACAAAATATTTTTGTTTAAGGAAGAATCTTTTATCCTCCGCTACCTTCAATGTATGTTCTTTCAAGAGGGTTTGGGCCTCCTCCCAATTAGTTTCTGTCGCTGGTGTCGGATTCTGCGTGTATTCCTGTTCAGTAGAAAGAACCCTCTGCTGTAAATGCATCGTGAGTTCACGGGACCTAGCCTTATGTCTATTAATCTGTTGCCTATAGATCCCCCTGATGTACATCTTCATTGCATCCCATACCAATCCAACAGTAGTTGAATTATCATTATCCTGAAGAAAGGTTTCTATTTTCCTGCGAAACAAATCCCCTTTATCCACCAGTTATATCCAAAAGGGGTTTATTGGCCAGCTTCCTACCTGGCGTGGCACTACAGAGGGGACAGCAACGGCGACTCGGACTGGAGAATGGTATGAAACACTTCGGGGCAGATATTCAACTTCCCGGATCTATGCATGGGCGGTGATATTATAGCCATGTCTATCCTAGAAAGGGTGTTATGTGAGCTGGAGTAACATGAGTACTGCTTTACATCAGGATGTGTGACCCGCCATTAATCAACCCATCCAATCTCATCTAACATTCTAGCCAGTACAGTAGAGCCTTCAGAACCCACTTGTGTGCCCCCCCCCCCAAATCTATCACATCCTACAGAAAGGACCATGTTATAATCCCCCACCATCAAAACCGGTACCTGTGGCAATCCATTAACAAACGTAAGTACCTTTTTAAGAACCTCACATGTAAACGGCGGAGGGACATATAGCGCTACTAGTATTTGGGGTACCTTGTGAATGGAACAATGTAGGCACACAAACCTCCCTTCTGCATCTATCAAAGTTGAGAAACATTCAAATGGAATTGTATAAGGGGTTAAAATGCTAACCCCTCTAGAATGTGTTGAGAATGTAGAATGATAAGTATGTGATAGCCATTTTCTTTGCAAGCATTGCGTGTTTCGTTAAATGTGTTTCACATAAACATAATATAGCCGGTTTATACTGCTGTATCGTAGAAAAGACTGCCATCCTTTTTGTAGCGTCCCCTAGACCTCTTGTGTTCCATAAGATTATATTATATTCCCTAGCCATTACACTTAAGGTTCACAAAATATGTTAAAGGCATAATCTTATCACTTTCATGAATTTTTCCCCCCAGGAGATGACTCTTCCCTCCCCCCAAACAAAAAATTCCCAAACAAATATTCCCTCCCCCAACACTTAAACTCACAATAATGACATTCTCCCATTTGCGGGAGATAGGGGCAATACATTTGCTTTCCCTTACCATCGTAAAGTGCCAAACTAACATTTGTAACCTATTCATATAGAATATTTACTGTATGTACTATACAATACTAACATTACTTAGCTGAGCTGCTGCCATTGCTAAGGTCTAACATACTCATATTAGCAGATTATTATCCAGAACATAAGAAGTTAACTAAACGTTTCACCATCTTTATCTTCCCCCAAGACCATATTAGACAGAAGAAGAGTCAGAGGAAAACAAAAGTAAAAACAAATCGATTCTCACGACTCCTCTCGAACCGCATCACAAAGCCGTCTTTCATTCGCATCCAACCATTTTGCAGCTTCCGTTGCCAAATCGAAGAAATGGGTCGTGTCAAATGCCACAACTCTCAGCTTTGCAGGGTAGAGCATGGAGTATGGGACCTGTAGTGCCCTCAGCCTTCGTTTCACTTCCACAAATTTCACCCTCCATTTTTGGACCTCTGCAGAAAAGTCCGGGTAGACAGATATTTTCTGTCCATTGATAGTTAAATCTGGGTGATCTCTTGCCGCTCTTAGAATGGAATCACGATCTCTATAATGCAGAACGTTCATGATGAGCGATCTAGGTGCTGCTCCTGGTGGTAAAGGCCGAGATGGAACCCTATGGGCTCTTTCTATTGCAAACATCGGGGACAAAACATCATTCCCCATTTTTTCCTTTATCCAGGCTTCCATGAACGCTACAGGATCCTTTCCTTCCATTTTCTCAGGAATACCAATGATCCGCAAATTATTACGGCGTAAACGGTTCTCAAGATCATCCGATTTCGATATAAGCAAGGACACATTGTGTGATAAGCGCTTCAACTCTTTATGGACAGGGGGTAGTAGGTCTTCAATATCACTGCATGCTGAGCCACAATGCTGGTGATAATCGTGAATTCGGTGACGATTGTGCTACTTATCTGGTTTTTTTGAACCTGACGAAGGCGCTAGTACAGCGCCGAAACGCGTAGTTCCTTTTACCAATAATAACAATAAAGAGCCTTCCAAGTGATGACGCGCCGTTGATGTGGATTCTTCAGCCTTGCCACTCACATCATTTTTTTATTGTAAATAAACGCAAAACTTATCAGCCAACATTTACCACTAAAATAAAGTACAACATTGGGCTTCACAACCCTGCTGGCAGGGGGGATAACAACCGCAGGGTCATAAACTTAGTAGACGCGGAGGGCAGAACAGGCGAATCCCTTCTCCTCTTGAGTCTGGACGCAGAAAAGGCCTTTAATCGCCTTGGGTGGCCGTTTATGTTCTCAGTGCAAGAGCATTATGGTCTGAGAGGCCCTTTACTAACGGCTATCAAGGGCCTTTACGATACCCCCTTGGTTACTGTATGTCTCCCTCATGCTTTATTCTCACCCTTCCCTCTGTTTAAAGGGTGCCCCCTATACTCCCTTCTGTTTGGTTGAGCATAGAGCCCCTAGCATCAGCTGTTCGCTCGCACCACTCTTTGCCAATGATGTCCTTTTAACCCTAACATGCCCCCATACCTCACTCCGCATTCTTCTCCCCCAGAAGACGAAGGGGGGCCTCTCGTTCCCTAATTTGGTCCTTTATTCTTAGGCCACCCACCTACGTAGCATACCAGCTTGGTCTACGCTTTCTGCATACTCTAAATAGAAGGAAGTGGAAAACTTATGGCTTGCTCCTGCTCATCCTAATTCCTTGCTGTGGTGTGACCCTTACTCCCCCCTCCTTTGACTTTCTTGGTCCTATGCCTCTCACCAGGGACATCTGGCGTCTGTATAGCAACCGTTTCCTCTTGGCTTCCCCCAGGTCCGGATGACTTCATTCTTGTTCCATCCTACTCTAACCAGCCTGACTGCGGCTAATTCCATAGTCTGGCACCCTGCTGGACTCTTTCATATCGCGGATCTGGTGGACCATGTCTCGAGGAAACTGATTCCCTTCTCGGACTAAACATAATTTCCTTGCCGCAGCCCTCTTTCAGTATCTACAGATACAACACTATGGAGGTCATGTATAATAGTTTTGTCTCTCTGTGGTGAATTTTTGAGACATTTGGCAACTCTTTTTAGAGCCTTATGTATGATCATGCCTTTTAACTTGTGATACATGTTCAGTTTTTCTTTCTCTGGCAGGCGCAAATTTTGGCTTCCTTTTGAGACTTTTTGTTGCAAATGTCTCAAATCCACATGGACACAAGCCATGTTATATGCAGGAGTGGACACTACTGTTAATTTGGATTTGAGGCTGTGTCCTGCATTTTTAAGCACTGTAGTCACACCACAGGGTGATGACAACATATATTAGCAAAAATAAGCAAAAAAAGTGATACATAAGTGAAAAGTCGCACAAAACATCTGGAAAACAAAGATACATAAGGCACGGTGCAGACCAAGGCGTGCTTGAAAAACGACAGAGTAAAAAGTCGCAAAAAAGTTGCAAACATGGCAAAAATTAGACAATTTCACTAGCAGAAATAATGATACATGTACCTCTATTTCTCCTCTATCAGACCCAGCCTCGATTCCTATCCCTTTTGAGCGACTTTGTAAGCTTTACACCTCCACAGCCGGGCTCATTTCATCTATATACACTATCTTGACTGAACCTTCCCCTGACCAAATCCCTAGGCATTCTTACATGACTAAGTGGCACACATACATAGGTGAAACTCTTTCTGATGGAACCGTGCTGTTAAAACTGCTTCATGTGTAATCAACAGAAAAAACTAGTATAAAATACTCATGCACTGGTACCACACCCCACAACTCCTCTCAACCTCACCCTTCCACATACTTGCTGGAGCTGTAGTGGCCCCAATGCTTCCACGTTTCACATTTTTTGGGACTGTCCCATTCTCACTTCTTTTTGGGTACATGTATAACAGATGCTCCAACAGGTACTTTCTTTGGACTTCTCCTGTTGCCCCAAATCGTATTCGGTTCAGGAAAAAGAAGAAGGACAATGCATGCGCCACATGTGTGAGATCTATTTTCAGTGTGTGAGATTTTAAGCAAGATCAGTTTCACTCACCTTTTTTGGTTGTACGTCCGGTACAACACGTTAAAAGACGTTTTGGTGAAATATGAGTAGGAGTCTGGCAGCCTTCCTGGTCTCCGTAGCAGTGGGCGTCTATGGAGCATGCATAATCGAGTAATATTTGTTTTTCAGGAGGTTATTTCGGCGCCAAATACTCACAAGTATTATATAATAAACTTAGAGTTCCTTTATTGGGTAAGACGCGTTTCGAGCCCGAACCGGGCTCTTCATCAGTTACACAAGGTATACAGTGCATAGGTAAAGCGGGCTTATAAGCATCACTTGGCGGGAAGATGACCCCCAGCTGACGTCAGAGTGATGTCACTATGTAAACATATACATTATAGTAATTGTATTCATTCATAAAATTGACTCGCTTGGTCACTGTAATAAAAATTAAAAGTAATAATGATATAATAATAATGATCCTAATTATAAACATATAAATAATAGAGAAATGATTAAAGTGCATATTAAGATGACATATTGAAAGTTCATAATAAAATAATATTAAGTTAACATATATATTGATGTTAATAAAGGAGAAAAAAAAAATATATATATATATATAAACCAATGGATATCGGGCCGTGTGGCCTTTGCTGTATGGAAAGGGAATTATAACCTATTTATCTGGCGGTGAGACCAGACTACGAAGCCAGGAAGTCCAAAAGCGAGTTGTCTGTCGGGAGGAGGATTTCATGAACCATGGTGAGCTATGGATGTGTTGCGCTGGAACGCCAGAGTTACGGTGTGTATGGATACTGAATAATGAGGATAATGGAAAGAGGAGAGGGAAGATATATATAAAACTGGAGTGATGTATTATTTGGGCAGAGACAGCTATAACAGCAGTTTTTAGGTCAGTACGGTTTCTGTCATTTCATTGAGTCCAAACGGTTTCCAAGGTGTTAAGTTTATAAATCCATAGATTTCTTTTTTCTTTTTAAAGTGGAAAATCTTTGTTGATTCCAGGGTTGATGAGTCAATGGATAATGGTAATTTTTCCTTGCCTTTATGTGGGTAAGTGTTTTGGACAGTCCATGATTTAAGACCTTATGTCTGATATTGTATCTGTGTTGGTTTATACAATGCAAGCTTGTGTCGTTCTACCAACCTCATATTGGAGACCACACTGACATTCGATTAAGGTAGATGACATAGCTGCTGCTGCAATTCAGCCCTCAAACTTAATTCAAAGTTTTCCCTGTGCGTGTTAGATTAAAATTGTCTGATATTTTTATCATCCACAGCATAACACTGAGGTTTTGTTACACTTAGAGCTCCTTTGGAGGTGCTCTGGCGGTACTCTGTTCCTATATTGTTTGGGGATACTGGGTGCCTGGATGTTCTTTACTGTGGGGGGTCTCCTGAAAATCCATAGAGTCTTACATCTCCACCTGGGCGCCAATCATTTCAAACACTGTCTTACTAGACAACTTATCTCATTATCTGACTGTTCCTTCAGAAAATATGTCATAAACATGGACAGCTATCTCAGGGACTCCTCGCAACTTATCAGGATTCTCAATGAAATCCCCTGGGAGGAGGATTCATCCTGGCCACTATATACCAATATCAAACATACATTGGGATTGGCATGCATTGAATCATCCTCCAAGAGGACAAAAATATCCTACAGATTCAGAACAATTCCTCCTAGAAAGTCTATCCTTTATCCTAAATAACAACTATTTTACAACCCGGAGAACGATATTTCATCAACAAACGGTACTGCAATGGGGACGAAAGTAGCATCCTATGCAAAACCTATTCATGTGCAAACTGACAAAAGATATATCGACAACCTTTCTTTGATAAGATTAAAAAACGATTGGGGACTAACGTTCACCCCATATCATGAGCCCGACAACGTAGAATTCCTCATTTAGAAATAGGACATAATGAAAAAGAATTCACTACAGCCGCTTTTTTTTAAAAAAAGTGACGTAAATAGTTTACTTAGACTACTCAGCAATCACAAATCAGCAATACTATCAAGTAGTAGTACAAAAACCCCCATACAAATAATCATTAAAGCAGTTAAGGGGTGGGTAGAGGGGAATAAATAGTTTAAACTTAACTTTTATTTAATAATCACACAACATAACCATTATGTACAAAGACAATAAAAGCAAAATAATCAATGGAGTGCACTGCTAGCGGAATGGACAATCATATATCACATATATGGACATCCTGGTGGGACAACATGCCATCAGATACCTATGGTACTCCTACCGTGTTCAGATATGTCACATAGAAAAGCAGGGTGTGCGGGGTATCTGGAACTGTACTGTCCCTTTAAGAAAAAACCCTTCTTAACTCCTGCCCTGACAGTACCAGCTGTCCCTGTCAAAAGAACAGACGCATGCCCTGTTAGCGTCACCTTCCCTGACGCGTTTCATCACCTGACTCTTCAGAGGGAACTAGTGGGAGTTCAAAAAAACCATACTGCTTGGCGTAATGAGACAAAAAAATGGCATGCAAAAGATGTAGCTATTCCGCTGTGAGTAACAACAATGTTACTCGCGTTACATAGAGCTGTGGACAAATAGTGTCGCCCAAGTTCCAGTCCTGGTGGTGGACTAGGAGACACGGTGTGCAGGCTTAGCTGGCAGTTCGCGCCAGATAGAAGAAACTTCCATCTATTTAAACCTAACAACCCGCCTCCAGAGAAATATCATTGGGGAACCTACTCAAGAGAAGATCCTATGGTTGTGAGCGGTCCGCTATGTAAGCTAGCGGCGGACCGCAATGTAAACCAAGGGATCGATGGAGTGCGCATGCGCGGGTATAGCGGGGAAGATCGCGTGAAGCGTCTCCATGGAGACGCTAGGTGGCCCAACCCTCGTGGGCGCGTCTACCATTAGGAGGTGTGGCAGTGATTATGGCAAGTAAAGAACGGGCTCAGGGTACAATGTAAACGGCAGTCGCCGAGACTACCCAGATGTACTTTTAAGAGGGGCGTAGTCGTACAGCAGTAGTCGCAACTCACCTAGACCGCAGGTGAGTATAGGGAGTATAAGGTGCTACATAGAGAGCAAAAAAGTGTCATTATCACATAAGCCTAGCCCATGTGCCTGAGTGGAGCGCTACAGGCGGCTATGTGTCGCAGCCTCTGGATATGAAAATAATAAACCTCATGGCAATGTTAATAGATGTGCTGAAAGAGGGCGTGAGAACTGTCAGCATTGAAGGTGATACATGGCGTTACTTTACTAAATAAGCACGCCCTTACAGTGTGCCACACTGACACATGCCTATGTGTATCGAGCCGGCAGGTGCCTAATGTGCTGGCATGCTTAGAAACTGCTATCAAAATGACAGATTGCCTTCCTCGTGTTTAAAGTGCATCTACCGGGATATAGATGAGGAGGGCCTGTGACCACTGTTAGATGAAGGGTGTGAAGACAAGTTGGTCATTTAGGCCATTGGGCAGAGTGGTGTCAAGTTTATAGATCCACTTGGCCTCTCTCTGGAGGATCATTTTCTCCAGTTCTCCCCACGTTCAGGATATGGGAATCTATCGATTCCCATGAAATCTTAGAACTGCGCATCTCCTTATGATAGTCCAGACATGATTGGAGATGGGTTTATCCCTCTTGTGTGAATTGTCCCCAGATGTTCCCGATTCCTGCGAATTCTCTGAATTGGTCTGCCGACATACTCTAGGTAATCTACATGGTTAATGGGTAGAGGGGGGGGGGTGGTGGTTGGGTCCAGGCGGTGGACAGGGAGGGAAGTCCTCCACCTGCGCCCAATCATTTAAACACTGTCTTACAGACAACTTATCTCATATCTTGATCTGTTCCCTTCAGAATATGTCATAAACATGGACAGCTATCTCAGGGACTCCTCGCAACTTATCAGGATTCTCAATGAAATCCCCTGGGGAGGAGGATTCATCCTGGCCACTTATATACCAATATCAAACATCATTGGGATTGGCATGCATTGAATCATCCTCCAAGAGGACAAAAAATACCTACAGATTCAGAGACAATTCCTCTAGAAAGTCTATCCTTTATCCTAAATAACAACTTTTTACACAGGAGAAGTAATTTCATCAACAAAACGGACTGCAATGGGACGAAAGTAGCCATCCTATGCAAACCTATTCATGTGCAAATGCTACCAAAGAATATTCGAACAACCTTTCTTTGATAAGATTAACAATAACGATTGGGGGCTAACGTTCACCCCATATCATGCGCCAGACAACAAGTAGAATTCCTGATTTAGAAATAGGAAATAATGAAAAAGAATTCACTACAGCCGCTTTTTTTTAAAAAAAGGGGACGTAAAAGTTACTATGACTACTACAGCAATCACAAAATCAGCAATACTTATCGAGTAACAAAAACCCCCATACAAATAATCCATTAAAGCAAGCTTAAGGGGGGTTAGAGGGGAATAAATAGTTAAACTTTTAAACTTTTTTTAAGATAATCACACAAACATAACCATATATGTACAAAGCAATAAATAGCAAAATAACTCAATGGAGTGCACTGTAGCGGGGAGGACAATCATATATCACATATATGGCATCCGGTGGGACAACATGCCATCAATATACATATGGTCATCTCCTACCGCTGGTCAGATGTACATAGAAAAGCAGGGTGTGCGGGGTATCTGGAACTGTACTGTCCCTTTAAGAAAAAAACCTTAACTCCTGCCCTGAAAGTCCAGCGCTGTCCCTGTCAAAGAACAGACGCATGCCCCCTGTTAGCGTCACCTTCCCTGACGCGTTTCATTCACCTGACTCTTCAGAGGGAACTAGTGTGAGTAAAAAACACCATACTGCTTGGCGTGAATGAGCAAAAAAATGGCATGCAAAAGATGTAGCTATTCCGCTGTGAGTAACAACATGTTACTCGTGTACCTAGAGCTGTGGACAAATAGTGTCGCCAAGTCTCAGTCCTGGTGGTGGACTAGGAGAACGGTGTGCAGGCTTAGCTGGCAGTTCGGCCAGATAGAAGACACTCCATCTATTTAAACCTAACAACCCCGCCTCCAGAGAAATATCATTGGGACACCTATTCAAGAGAGATCCTATTGGTTGTGAGCGGTCCGCTATGTAGCTAGCGGCGGACCGCAATGTAAACCAAGGGATCGATGGAGTGGATGCGCGGGTATAGCGGGGAAGATCGCGTGAAAGCGTCTCCATGGAGACGCTAGTGTGCCAACCCCTGTGGGCGCGTCTACCATTAGGAGGTGTGGCAGTGATTCATGGCAAGTAAAGAACGGGCTCAGGGTACAATGTAAACGGCAGTCGCCGAGACTACCCAGATGTATTTTAAGAGGGGCGTAGTCGAGTCACAGTAGTCGCAACTCACCTAGACCGCAGGTGAGTATAGAGGAGTGCTAGGTCCTACTAGAGAGCAAAAAAGATGTCATAATTCACATAAGCCTAGCCTGTGCCTGAGTGGAGCGCTACAGGCGCTATGTGTCGCAGCCTGGTATGATGAAAATAAAAACTCATGGCATATGTTAATCGATGTGCTGAAAGAGGGCGGGTGAACTGTCACCATTGAGAGCGTGATACATGGCGTTACTTTACTAAAAAGCAAGCCTTCAGTGTGCCACACTGACACATGCCTATGTGTATCGAGCGGCAGGTGCCTAATGTGCTGGCATTAGCCTAGAAACTGCTATCAAAATGACAGATTGCCTTTCCTCGTGTTTAAAGTCATCCTACAGGGATATAGAGAGGAGGGCCTGTGACACTGTTAGATGAAGGGTGTGAAGACAAGTTGGTCATTTAGGCCATTGGGCAGAGTGGTGTCAAGTTTATAGATCCACTTGTCTCTCTGGAGATCATTTTATCCCAGTCTCCCCCACGTCAGGATATGGGACTCTATCGATTCCCATAGAAATTCTAGGACTGCGCATCTCCTTATGATAAGTCCAGACAGGATTGGAGATGGGTTTATTCCTCTTGGTGTGAATGTCCCCAGTGTTCCCGATTGCTTGCGTAATCTCTGAATGTCTTGCCGACATACTCTAGGTATCTACAGGTAATTTTGTAGATTAACTCCAGTGCTTTTACAGTTGATTTATCTCTATGTTGTAACTCATACCTGTAACATTGCGTAAACGTTTTGCCTGTTGAAAAACGTTTGCCTGTCTACAGCAATCACCATAGGAAATGGCTTCAGGGACATTCTCTATAAGCCAATTCAGACGCCTCAGAAGAAATTGCGTCGAACACCCAGACATATGACAACAGTGCTGTATTCTGAAAAAAGGTTCAAAGAAAAGAAATATCCGAACACACTAATCAAAGATGCCATCGAAAGAGCAAGCCAATGTAGCCAGAAAGAAAGTCTTCAAACCAAACAGACAATAAACAAAAATAATGAAGCAACACACCAACTAAAATTCATTACTACATACAGTAACGACAGCAAAGATATCCTTAACATCCTGCAAAAACATTGGCCGATTATCAGATCAGATCCCGTACTTACTAAAATTGTACCGGGCAAAATATCATGTATATACAGAAGAGCCCCCACAGTAAAGAACATCCAGGCACCCAGTATCCCCAAACAATATAGGAACAGAGTACCGCCGAGCACCTCCAAAGGAAGCTCTAAGTGTAACAAACCTCAGTGTCTATGCTGTGGGATGATAAAAATATCAGACCATTCAAACCTCAGTGTCTATGCTGTGGGATGATAAAAATATCAGACCATTTTAAATCTAACAGCACAGGGGAAAACTCTGAATTAAAGTTTGAGCTGAATTGCAGCAGCAGCTATGTCATCTACCTTATCGAATGTCAGTGTGGTCTCCAATATGTTGGTAGAACGACACAAGCATTGCATTGTAGATTAAACCAACACAGATACAATATCAGACATAAGGTCTTAAATCATGGACTGTCCAAACACTGTACCCTTAAACATAAAGGCAAAGGAAAAATTACCATTATGCCAATTGACTACATCAACCCTGGAATCAACAATAGATTTGCCACTTTAAAGAAAAAAGAAATCTATTGGATTTATAAACTTAACACCTTAGTCTGGAAAAGAGACGACTACGAGGGGACATGATTAATTTATATAAATATATGAATGGTCCATACAAAAGAATTGTGGTAAGTTGTTCCAGATTAAATCAATCAAAAGACGAGGGGGCAATGCCTCCGTTTGGAGAACCAAGGTTTAATCACGGAGGCGGACAGGGCTTTTTCTTTTTTACTATGAGAACGGTCAATCTGTGGAATAGCCGCCTCAGGCGCGTCACCGCAGGGAAGCGGATATAGCTTCAAGAAGGGTCTAGATGCCTTTACAGCTAAATAACATTGATGTTATGCTATATAGGATTGTTTTCCCTAAATCCCTTCCTCATCCAATCCCTACCCTTCCTTGGTTGAACTTGATGGACAAGTGTCTTTTTTCAACTGTATAAACTATGAAACTATGAAACCTTGAAACCGTTTGGACTCAATGAAATGACAGAAACCGTACTGACCTAAAAATACTGCTGTTATTAGCTGTCTCTTCGCCCAAAAGTAATACATCCCAGTTTTAATATATATCTTCCCTCTCCTCTTTCCATTATCCTCATTAATTTCAGTATCCATACACACCGTAACTTTGGCGTTCCAGCGCAACACATCCATAGCTCACCATGGTTCATGAAATCCTCCTCCCGAGACAGACAACTCGCTTTTTGGACCTTCCTGGCTTCCGTAGTCTGGTTGACTCAGAGGACCGCGATTAGGTCTCCGCGCCGGATAAATAAGGTTATAATTCCCTTTCCATACAGCAAAGGCACACGGCCCGATATCCATTGGTTTTATATATATATATATATATTTTTTTTTTCTCCTTTATTAACTATACAATATATATGTTAACTTAATTTATTTTATTATGAACTTTTCAATTATGTCATCTTTAATATGCACTTTTAATCATGTCTCTTATTTATTTATATGTTTATAATATTAGGATTATTATTATTATCATTATTACTTTTACTTTTTATTACAGTGACTCAAGACGAGTCAATTTTATGAATGAATACAATTACTATAATGTATATGTTTACATAGTGACATCACTCTGACGTCAGCTGGGGGTCATGTATATGTTTACATAGTGACATCACTCTGACGTCAGCTGGGGGTCATTTTCCCGCCAAGTGATGCTTATAAGCCCGCTTTACCTATGCACTGTATACCTTGTGTAACTGATGAAGAGCCCGATTCGGGCTCGAAACGCGCCTTACCCAATAAAGGAACTCTAAGTTTATTATATAATACTTGTGCGCCTTACCCAATAAAGGAACTCTAAGTTTATTATATAATACTTGTCAGTATTTGGCGCCGAAATAACCTCCTGAAAAACAAATATTACCCAAAAGTATTTGGCGCCGAAATAACCTCCTGAAAAACAAATATTACCCAAATTATATTCGTTAAATGTCTTCCTGCACTCCCTTAGGAAACACACCCTCACGCTAACCCTAAATCTTCTCACTGCTGCCAGATGCCTCATCGCTAAACATTGGGGACAAGCTTCCTCTCCTTTCACGTATGAATTGAATGCACGCATCAAGGACATTTGATCCATGGAATACCTATCGGCCACTTTCCAAGGCAAAGCAGATAAATTTCATCTGGTATGGGAGCCCTGGGACACGTATTACCTCACTCATGAGGCCCCCTCATATAAGCCTGCTCCCCCTTGATACCCTTTTCCCCTCTGAGTCTTGTCCGGTCCGTGTTTCTCCCCCTCGGGTTAAGTTCTTTTGTTTCTTTGTTCATATTGTTAACATTTACTCTTTTTCACATGCCCTCACTATTTGGGGGTCTACCCTGACCACAGGGAATTTCATATCAGGGTTATACTTATAGCAACTCCTTACTTCAGTTCAGGACTCTTGATCTGCATTTGTTAAACTTGTGCCCTACTGTATACAATATCATTTGGCTCTTAAATTCAGCCTATTGCGTTGTTCCACATATAATCATATCTGAATGTACACCCTGTGGAAGATTGAGGAAACATATTAGTTGTGGAGTGACTTACCTCTTACAATGTACGCGCAACCTCCAATATGTGGGCAAATTAATATGTGATCTCAGAGCGAGAATTAATGATCACATTTTGAGCATTAGCCGATTCTAGATTGACCCAGAGTGGGGCAGGGTGGCCGGCGTTTATCATGGTCAGTTGTGCTATTTGGGCCACAAAGTAATACTTATGCATAAGAGGAACCAGGCTCTTATTATCATACATGATCTTAGCTTTTTTATTCTACGCCGCTTTACAGTCCAGATGAAGTAAAATATGTCTTTTTGGAATGCCTCAATGTCTTTGGAGACCATCAGTCTATATGGAGAACATGGCACACACCTGATTTTGATCTTTTCAAATGATTTTTATTCCAGTGAATATATGACATAGCAAAGCCTTCACCGTAATGTATGAAATACAAGCGTAATTTTTCACAGATCATAAATATTTAACACGACGTTTCGGTCATCTCGACCTTTATCAAGTAGGATCTGACATAAGGAGCATGTCATGTGGAGACATGGTGAAGCTGCCATTGGAGACCATCAGGACATGTAGAGGAGTTGGGGAAATGTGTTTATCCTGCCGACCCAGGAGAGCATAGTGTTGTTCCAAGCAGAAAAGTCAGATCTGAGTCGTTTGTATAGGGGATATAGTTATTGGAATAGAACATTTCGAAAGAAGGTCTAATCTGGACCCCAAGGTAATTAATATATTCATCATAAGAGGCAAAGCCAAAGTTAAGGTCTATCAGTGTTTTAGTGGAGGATGTTACAATGCAGCACCTCTGCTTCATAGTTTATTTTCAGACCCAAGACCTGCTCAAATTTATCTAATAACGCCATAAGGTTAGGTAGGGACAGAATTGGTTTGGTAATAGTAAGTAGTAATTTGTCAGAGAACCAATTAACCTTATTTGTCAGAGAACCCAATTAACCTTATTAACCCATTTCTGGCCAAACTTCCAGACCAGAAATGTTATGACTGCTTCTTATTAAGCGTGTTAAGGGTTCCATGGCTATTGCAAAAAGAGCAGGTGATAAAAGGACACACCTGTCTAGTCCCTCTCGAAATAGGGATGGGTCTCCTGGACGTGGTGGAATGTTTAAGTGTAGCAGAGGGCGCAGAACAAGGACGCTTGATAATACTAAGAAAAAGTCATTGAATGCCAGTACTTTCCAAAGTCTGGAAAAGATATTCCCAGGAAAGACTATTGAAGGCCTTTTCGATATCGAGCTCCAGAAGCACCATTGGGGTCTTCGCAGCGTTAGCTACATGGACTATATTCAGAGCTTTTCTAATGTTGTCAGGGGCCTGTCAAGAAGGAATAAAGCCCATTTAGTCCTCATGAATTATAGATGGTAAAACCAAGCATTTAACCACATGGCATTCGAATTAGGTAAACTAGGTGAAACAAGATACGTGGCAAGGGTTTTCCCTAAATTTGCGGTTTCAATTGTGGATCTTTAAGGAGAGATTTGTTTACTCTCCATGGGGCTCTTACACTTTGCGGAGCAAGAAGGAATTGTGTGGTCAGACGAGACACAGGGAATACATCTAGATTGCATCAGGTTAGGTACTATGGATGCCATGTGCTCGAGAAAAATAAGAGCATCCCCTACTAAGGATGTGGTGTTCCTTGCCATATATCTACTAGCCTTAACTCCTGTAATGCCGACAGTATCAGAGCTCTCTTGGTGGGTGATAGTTTGTCAGGACTCAGGTGAGTTTTGTTATGTCCCCTAGAAAGGACGGGTCAAACCTAACTAGAAAACTATCTACAGTCAGGTTGGCTAGACGTCTGGCTACTAGAAGAAATGTTCAGACAGGGTCCTTTGTGGGGGGTCCTTTGTGGCATAGGTGTTAACCAGGGCTACTTTGAAACCATGTAGTTCTCCCGTGAGGATGCAGAATCGGCCATAGGGGTCAGTGGATGATATAGAAGAAAAATAAGATTCCTATATTGCGATCACATTGGGTTTGTGTGTTATATATCAATGGAAAGCTTTACTTCTCTTGACGGGGGAATTAAAACCCCTGACATTGTAGTAAACGTGGTGATACTAGTAGCTGAACCTAAGGACTGTGCTAAAACATGTTCAGATTGGGGAGCAAGGATAGGAGATACACTAGGAAAAGGAGTAAGGAAGACTAGGAAACTACAGAAAACAAGAACGAACAGAGAGAGAGAGCGAGAGAGAGAGAGTTAGAGCAAGAGAAAAAAACACAAACAACTGTCACAGAATCATGTTCGGCAACCAAGTACAAGTAGAGGAACCAGGTGAGGCAGACTTGGCCGTTGAGTCCTGGGGTGTCGGGCAACAAGAATCCCATGCCACCACAGATCTTGAGGAACCATATTAAACTAACAGTGAGTAGCCAATAATCAAAACAAATAATGCATGACATAACTCAGTCTACAGCTTCCAATGATGGCTGTGCGTTATTAGGTGAAGAGCGTTGTCTAGCAGCTTGAAGCAGAGGGCGTGATGACCGTTAAGACAGGGTGGGGTGTGCTCAACTGGGATTCTATCTGCTTCCAGCAAGAGTACGGACTGTGTGCTGTTAATTCTGCAGGTGAAATTTCAGAGAGAAAGAAAAACCCCAATGATAATGTCAATAATAAAGCCCAAAAAATGGAAGAAAAAATGGAAACGGCTCAGCCCCTTGTAGACTGCACTCTTTTCCACAATGATTTTGGCCATGTGTAGTAGTATGCAATTATGGCAGAAAAACTTTAGGAGAAAAGTTGGGATATCCAGCATCCATACAAGTTGATCCACATGTAGACAACTGTTAAAACATCTTCAAAAACGTAATCTTCATTTTTCTACATGTACACAAAGCAAAAAAAAGTGAAAAACGCAAAAAAGAAAAAAAAAAGGGATTTGCAGCGGTAACGCGTTTTGGACTCTTACATGTTAGTCCATAGTCATACCTAACCTGCTTTACCTCGCTTCAAGTTTAAATACATGATAATGTATTCCTTCTTTCTGAAGTACTTGGATAAGCGGCCAGAGTGAGCGTCGTTTGAGGAGGGTGGAAGTGGCCAAGTCCATTTATAGCTGATCTGAAGTAGGGATCCCCGGGAGTTGCATTAAGTTTTATATTTGGTCTCTCATTTCCATGTAATGCATCTTAAGGACCATGTCCCTAGGTAGTGTCGAGTTTGCAGGTTTGGTGGGGGCCCTGCGTATGCGGTCCATGGTGGCGAAGAGGTTAAAGACAGCTTCACGTAAATTTGTGATAGACTTCGTCAGCCCTCTAATCCTGATCCCCTCTCTCCTGTTACTGTTTTCTAGTTCCTCACATTTCACCTCTAGTAGGCTTACCTGAGACAGAAGCGTGTCTACTTTGGCGCTGTCTGCAAATCATCAGCATAGTCATCGGTTTTCTGCTTGAGGTCTATCTGCCCAAGATCTTGAACTTGAGTAGAGATATATGTGACCGCAGTAGTGAGTTCTGACCTCAATAGAGTTTGAATTTTTTCAAATAATCTAGTTTCCTGGAGACTCACTTTGTCCTGAGAAGCTGGTGCTGCTTAGGCCGAGCGCCAATTAAGAGAACCATCCACGCCGGATGAGTCAGGGCACCTATCAGAAGGTTGTGTTGGTTTGCAGGACGAGGATGCCAGTCTTAGAAAATAAGTCTGATTTGTCTCCCTGGAGGAGTCTGACTTTTTGGAGGATTTTCCCTGCTTGTTCGACATTGCATCTCCAGGGGAAATTACAAAGAAGCTAATTGATTCACTCACTGGATCTTCTTATAGCTTGATCTGTGTGGTAATGGGCATGGCTAAGGGTACATGGTCGCCAGCTCAGGCGCCACATATGCGTCTTCCACTAATCTGAAAAAGTGTGGTATGACAGTGAACACAAGGTCCCTGTTGAGAGATGGTGAGGTCTTCTGGGGAAATCGGGGTTACTAGGGCATGAGACTGGGGAAAAATGAGTGGCTTCTCTGCTGAAGCTCCCACGCAGGCTATCCTTCCTGAACGGCAATAAGCCACACCCCCTAGTTATCAGCTTGTTAATGGGTATAGGTCGGAGGGCTAGCTGGCCGCTGTGTGTTTGGCATGCTGGGCACTGTATGGATTACAGCTGCCAGCCTGTTTGCCAAGGGTACTGAAGGTGTTCTGATGCGGTCCACAGTGACCTGACAACTGTTTATCAGTGGGCTGCTGCCAGGGACGGCACCTTAGACTTTCTGCTGCAGCTCAAGTCCAGCGTTTCCAGCAGATGTTGATTTTCCTCCCTAAAGGGCAGACCGAAGCTCAGAGGGGTAGTCTGAATTGATAGGAGGCAGGCCCCACTGATGTACTATTATGTCACAAGTAGGCTGCGGGTATATAGAGAGGGCTCTCAGGCAGGCACCGATTGCAGTTGTTAACCTTTTAAATGCCCCCGGCTATGCCGCCAGAGGCGTGCGCCATTGGATTTCATCGCTTCCCCCTGTGAGGTAAATGGGAGCGGCGATCGGTTGCCATGACAGCTTCTGTTATCGGATTAAGCACCTGTATATTGTGACCTCAAACCGCCTGAATGGACATGGAAACAGAAGGAATTTTGGTTCCTCTATGCACACATGCCACTACATCTAGCCACCATACTAGTATAACTTGTATTATACGGGCCACTGCTCGTTTGTTCATTTTAACCCTTTGATGTGGAGCTTTTGCAGCCATACTTAGCATCAAGACTGCATAGTCCACTACATTACTTTATTCCCCTGATGAGTGAGTCACACGACGTACAAAACGCGTAGGGATTACATATTAGGGACTAACAGGGTCTGAAAGGGACAGTACTGGGACTGTCCTTGTCAGGGCGGGAGCAATATTGCGGGGTCAGGATACAAAGCGATCGTAGGGCTTAATAGGTCCTGTACCTCCGGACCAGTAATGCTCGACCAGGAGACGGCGCATCAAAGACTGGTGAGATCCACCCTATTATTCCTTACTGTCCGGATTAACGTTTGTCCGTGGTTTTGAGATGATGCACCGTGTTATATGCTATACAGGAATGCACTAAGACACGGTGAGGTATTACTGGGGACCGTATCAGACGAGATTTATTGGAGGTCTGAACGAGCTCCCTTTCTGTTGTTTTTGCTGATTAGATGGTTGATGTGCATACTATTGTGGTTCACTGTGAACTTATTTTATCAGTAATTATTAAAAGTTACGTTTTACTTATGGTACTGGTACATTCTGCTGGATTTCTTACCGATTTTTGGATGTATTTTTCTTGACTTGAAAAAGTGAGTTAGCCAACTAAGCAACCTTTTTCTGTCTTGTTTGGATTTAGAACTTTATGCACACAAGGGTGACTCGACCTCTGTGTTGACCCAATGGGACATGCTCAAATAGCTTATACGTGGCGTCTTCATGAAGCACAGTGCCCACTTCAAGAAAGAGAAAGCTCACACTCTACAAATGGCTTTGCAGAGAGTGCCCTTGCTTAAGTTACAAAATAGACAACTCACTTTCTATACAGCAGGACCTACAAGCAATTTCCTGGACTCAGCATACAGTGGGATACTGCAGGTACGCAGTATATTTTATGAATATAGTAACAGGTGTGGTCAAACGCTGGTAAGATCTATGAAGGGGTGCATAGTTCAATCCTTAATTCCCAGTATCACAACGGCTTCTAGCCAAGTTGTCAATTCAACTCCAGACATTACTGCTTCATTCCATTCTTTTTACTCTGACCTATACCACTTACAGGAGACCCTTCAGACTGTGCCCCCCCCCCCAGTATATAGCCAGGCAGCCCCCTGCTCCCAAGTATACAGCCAGCCAGCCTATGCCCACTGTATCTAGCAATTCAGCCCCGGTATAGCCTGGAGCCCCTGCCGCCACTATATATACATCCAGCCCCAGTATATAGCCTGCAGCCCTTGCCCCCACTATATAGCCATTCAGCCTCAGTATATAATATATCAGCCAGACTAAAGATTAATGCCATCCTATGAGCCCCTATCTCCTTTCAAATTGGTAACCGTTAAGGTTGCCCCCTTTCCCCACTACTTTACATTCCAGTGAACACCTCCTGGGGGTCATACACAATAACCAAAACATTTAGTGCATTACTATTACCAGTGTTGAATATAAATATTCCACCTTTGATGACCTCTAGGTCTGTTGGCTACTCTGTTTGAGTTTGGTTACAAGTCTAATTTCAAAGCCAACATGACAGAATCCGAGGCTCTTAATGTCTCTTCCTCTATGGTCTCTTCCCTCAAACTCAACTTTTCTTTCATGTGGCCTCTTGTGAACCTGGACTCATGGGAGAGAAAAGAATTCTCTTGATTCGGCAGGCTTAGTATTCTCAAAATACTAAGCATACCTGCTACAAACCATCCCAATTCTGGTTGAAAGTGCTTTGACACCTTCATTTGATCTCCGGTCATCCTAGAGTAAAGAGGGATGTACTAATTTTACCATGTGCAGGCTACTGCTACCTCTATTACTTTTATTATCTATTACTCTATTAGCTGCAAGCTGCCCATGCTAGGTTGTTGGACTTCTTTCAGCATAAACCTCTAGGGCCTGAGTGGTCTCCTTGGTGTAGGCATCATGCCTCAAGGAACTCTGCACACTTCCCTGGACATGGCCCTCCTGGGGATTCTGTCCCACTTTCCTTTACCACTCATCACACATGGCATATCTTGAAGAACATGGGACCATGTCCCTCCCCGATTGATATGCAAGGCTCACTTACCTCCCCCACATGCAAATCCCTCTTTTCCCCAAGGAAAATAGCTCTTTCTTGTCATGCACAAGAACTAAACCCCTTAGATTTACACATGTAATGGCTGGCAATTCCCTCCATACACTACCAATATTCCTACCTGGCACCAAACCCACTACCTTCCACCATTTTCAATACAATGAATTGAAACAATTTCACAATTCCCCAAAACCGCACTCACAACTCCTCCGACCTTTGACAAGTTTTGAACAGCTTTGTATGGCTTCCACCCACATCCCTCATGTTTTTTCAGTAGCTTAAAACCTGCTGATCACCTCTGGCCCTTTAACAATTCTTACTTTCTGTAAAGCTTTGGAATCCAAGCTTGGGAAAACGTTTTACAATTCCCAAATGGACAAAATGCTTTTCCTTATCCAAATGTGTAATAGCCTCTAAACACAAAAGGATTATAAAACTCTCACCAGATGGTACAGTGTACCTTCTCTTCTACATATATGGCTCCCATATGTTGCATATCTGGTGGCATTTCCCTCACATCTGCAGTTTCTGGTCCAGCAAGATCACTGCAGGCTCTGTAGTTAACAACAAACTAGAGGCAGTCCTCCTCTTCATGTTTGACATGCAGTTGTCTGCATACAAAAAATCCTATAATATCAGTCAATATTACTTAAAAACACCAATTAAAAACATGACTAAAATGTGTTAACGCAAAGGTGGTGCATGGGCATACGTTTAAAGAAAAAGTGTCTGAAGCACCAATTTCAGTACTCCTCTTAACTCCAACAATAAGTATGTAATATTGTACAGTAAACATATGACTTTTAATGCTCAATACAAATGATTTATGAAGATAAGATTAGATTCATGTATATATCTTGCAGCTAAACGTGTTTCCGAGGTTCACCCTTCCTTCTCTATTGAGAAAGGAGGGCGAATCTCCGAAACGCGTTTAGCTGAAAGCTATTTACCGAGTCATGTGAATGACATTTTAGAAAATAGTCAGATTAAACGGACCATCGCTGAATTCAGTCTTTACATAACTGTAGGGCGCATCTAATACAAGTGTAGAAGATTAGATTACAGTGGACAAAACTTAAATGGAGCTCCGCAAAAGTGAATACACAGTTAGTGCTTACCTATAAGAAAACAGTCCATGCATGTGCAGGGTCCTGAAACTCATGAGGGAAGCCGCATATTTTGGAAGACGAGCGGGCAGTGAGTAATACTTGCACACCAAATAATCCAAGATATTTTATTGGACAAACATACATTTTCTGAAACCAATAGTAAAAAGAAATATCTGACAAATAAAGTGTACATATATGGAATTATCATAGACTATGTATTTTATAAGCATAATTGGAAATTATCTATATCACATTTTTACCACCTTAGTCGTATTTTATAATTCATGTGTATTAAGCATTAACATTAATTCCATGATTTATATAGCGCACAAAGTTTTCCTTTTCCTTTAAACCTTTATTTTCCAGTCTTTTGTGCCCAAGATGGTCTAAAAGCACAATTTCGGACCCTAGAGTGGGATTATTGTTTGTTGAATGGCCACACAACGGTGTTTACATGGTCCTAAATACAATCATGAAATATATACTGTACACAATAGGAAAATACACGTCAATGGCTGGCATATCCAATATTACATAATAAGATGCATTAATGATACTAACCGGACTGCATGTGGACCAGAAGAGTCACCACAAACATGCGTTTCGCCGTCGCTTTCTCAAGGAGTACTGTGGTGGTGTGTTGACACTTCTGGTGTGAAAAAGCCCATTGGAAAACAATATTTTCACCGAACCAATCTGTATGTGTCCATAAGGGTTCATTCAGATGGGCGTTTTTGACATCAGTGTGCTATTTATTGCAGATTGCATAGTGGCCCATTGATTTCTTGGGATCTGTTATATCCGTTTTTTCACTGTTGTGCAGACTGAGAGAAAAATTGCAGCATGCGCTATTTTTTTCTCACATGCAAAAAAAGATGTGGATACAATACGGACTGAACACAGATATCACACGTCTGTGTTTTTTGTGGACAGGCCAGCCTGAATAAGCCCTATGCAAAAATGGGTTTAGTGAGAAAAAAAAAAAAAGGCATTTCATTTCACTCTGTATTTATTAACAAGTAATTCTGTACTACACTAAAAAACATTTACAGGCAGTTACATACAAAATTTGTAGGTTTGTTCTTAAAGGAAACCTACCACTTGAAGTGGCAGGTTTCAGAAGAAAATACCGAGCACCAGCTCAGTGTGAGCTGTCCGGAGCTCATTTTTGTTAGTGTTTTAAACCGCGGTATCGCGGTTTTAAAACACTTTTTAAACTTTAGAGCCGGCGCGGAGGTACACGCTCGGCGCTTACCATGCGCGCGGCTACATAGGAAGTGAGGAGAGCCGCGCGCATGGTAAGCGTCGAGTGCGTACCTCCCTGCGCCGGCTATAAATTTAAAAAGTGTTTTAAAAACCGCAATACTGCGGTTTAAAACACTAACAAAAATAAGCTCCGCACCAGCTCACCTTGAGCTGGTGCTCGGTATTTCCATCTGAAACCTGCCACTTCAAGTGGTAGGTTTCCTTTAAGTTGAAAGTGTATGCAAGTTGGAACCAGCAAGTCTTACTTCAAACAATTTTTTTTCATCTCGGATTTTCTCAATTTTGGGTTGTCATGAGAAAAAGGATTAGTAATAAAGCTTAATTTCATTAATAATTCTTTTAAGTGGATCATTGCATCCTGGGACCAAAGTTCAATATATACCAGCATCCAGAGGTTGGTCAGTAACTAGGGGTCGTCTAAGTTGGGTGTCGGGGACGGCCTGTACTAGATATTTCATGAGTTCATTTTGGCAAAATATTTTCTTTTTCTTCTGGATTGATAAGCGACAAACACATGTCAGCCAATTCCACAAACAACGGCTCTTGCATATAATTTTTTAATACTTCATCTTTATTCTCTGTCTCATCTAGGGTCACAAGCAGCTGTCGCAGATGTATATTCAGTAATAATTGTTTCAGCTCTTCTGATTTACCTGCAAAATATAAAGTTATTTGAAAGTTTGAAGTGCCAAAGGCATTTCTACACAAATATCACAAATTTTAGGGTAGCACAGAAAACCCACAATCAGTCAACTACAGTAAGCATACATTTCAATCTTGTTAATATTTTCTATAGCAATGGAACAGGTGGGATATATTATCCAATAAGTAAACTAAATGTTTTTGAGGTTTATGTATATAAAAAAGGTAATATGGGCAAAGTGGATTTGAGAGACCATGACTAGGTACAAATTGTCATTGTTAAACAACATATTTAGAACACTACAATGCTATTGTATTATGCTGCAAATTTTATGCACAGAAATTGTGTGTGCGATATGCAACCTGTGTGGTAACCCTAAACCTTCCAAAATGGGTACGGAGAAGTAAAAACAAAGACTGAGTCATGGGTGCCCAAAGCTTAGTTTTGCACATAGGAAGCAAAAACGTAGAAGAAATTTTGGGCAAAAAAAATTATACAAGAAAGTTATTGAAATACAGCATATTTGGGAATGGAATACAGCATTTGGGAATGCTAGCCCTTTGAATGATCAGTGCCTATTTTCACTGCAAACAGTGGGGCTTATTTACTAAGGGTCCGCGATTAGTTTTTTAAATATTTAACATTAAAACACCCTATATATCACCCCATTTTGAAATATGCAACTCTCAAACTACCAGAAACAACTTTTAGGAAGATGGTTAACCCCTTGAGATGTTCATAGTAATTAAATCAAAATGGAGGTGAAATTTAGAATGGTCAAATTTTGTTGATTATACATTTATTTAGCCCTAAAATTTACACATTTTCAAAAGATAAAAAGAGTGTTGGTTGTGTTGGGCCTTGCAGGAGTCTGGTGGTGATCTAATTCAGTTAAGCACGAGAAAAAACACAACCAACTGTCAACAGAATCATGTTCGGCAACCAAGTAAAAACAAGTAGAGGGACCAAGTGTGAGGCAACTTGGCCGTTGAGTCTCGGGGTGTCGGTGCAACACTAAATCCCATCGCACCGCTCACAGATCTTGAGGAACCATATTAACTAACAGTGAGAGCCAATAATCAAACAAATAGATGACAGAAACTCATCTATCTACATACAGCTTCCATGATGCTCCGTGCTTCATTAGGTGAAGAAGCGTTGTCATGCAGCTTGAAGCAGGAGGGCGTGATTGACCGTTAAAGGCATGGTGGTGTGCTCACTGGGATTCTTCTGCTTCCAGCAAGAGTACGGACTGTGTGCTGTTATTCGCATTATAATTCAGAGAGAAAGAAAACCCCAATGATAATGTCAATAATAAAGCCCAAAAATGGAAGAAAAAATGAAAACGGCTCACCCCCTTGTAGACTGCACTCTTTTTCACAATGATTTTGGCCATGTGTAGTAAGTATGCAATTAATGGCGAAAAACTTTAGAGAAAAGTTGGGATATCCAGCATCCATACAAGTTGATCCAATGTAGACACCTGTTAAACATCTCAAAAACGTAATCTCATTTTTCTACATGTACACACAAAAAAAAGTGAAAAACGCAAAAAGAAAAAAAAAAGGGATTTGCAGCGGTAACGCGTTTTGGACTCTTACATGTTAGTCCATAGTCATACCTAACCCTGCTTTACCTCGCTTCAAGTTTAAATACTGATAATGTATTCCTTCTTTCTGAGTACTTGGATAAGCGGCCAAGTGAGCGTCGTTGAGGAGGGTGGAAGTGGCCAGTCACTTTATAGCTGATCTGAAGTAGGGATCCCCGGGAGTTGCATTAAGTTTTATATTGGTCTCTCATTTCCATGTAATGCATCTTAAGGGACCATGTCCCTAGGTATTGTCGTTTGCAGTTGGTGGGGCCCTGCGTATGCGGTCCATGGTGGCGAAGAGGTTAAAGACGCTTCACGTAATTTGTGATAGACTTCGTCAGCCCTCCCTCAACCTGATCCCCTCCTCCTGTTACTGTTTCTAGTTCCTCACATTTCAACCTCTAGTAGGCTTACTCTAGACAGAAAGCGGTCTACTTTGGCCGCTGTCTGCAAATCATCAGCATAGTCATCGGTTTTTCTGCTTGAGGTCTATCTGCCCAAGATCTTGAACTTGAGTAGAGATATAGTGACCGCATTGTGAGTTCTGACCTCATAGATTTGAATTTTTTCAAATATCTATTTCCTGGAGACTCACTTTGTCCTGAAAGCTGGTGCTGCTTAGGCCGAGCGCCAATTAAGAGAACCATCCACTCCGGATGAGTCAGGGCACCTATCAGAAGTGTGTTGGTTTGCGGGACGAGGATGCCAGTCTTAGAAAAAGTCTGATTTGTCTCCCCTGAGGAGTCTGTCTTTTTGGAGGATTTTCCCTGCTTTTTCGACATTGCATCTCCAGGGGAAATTCAAAGAAGCTAATTGATTCACTCACTGGATCTTCTTATATCTTGATCTGTGTGGTAATGGCATGGCTAAGGGTACATGGTCGCCAGCTCAGGCGCCCATATGCGTCTTCCACTAATCTGAAAAAGTGTGGTATGACAGAACACAAGGTCCCTGTTGAGAGATGGTGAGGTTCTTGGAAATCGGGGTTACTAGGCATGAGACTGGGGAAAAATGAGTGGCTTCTCTGCTGTGAAGCTCCCACGCAGGCTATCCTTCCTGAACGGCAAAAGCCACACCCCCTAGTTATCAGCTTGTTAATGTTATAGGTCGGAGGGCTAGCTGGCCGCTGTGTGTTTGGCATGCTTGGGCACTGTATGGATTACAGCTGCCAGCCTGTTTGCCAAGGGTACTGAAGGTGTTCTGATGCGGTCCAAGTGACCTGACACTGTTTATCATGTGGGCTGCTGCCAGGGACGGCACCTAGACTTTCTGCCTGCAGCTCAAGTCCACGTTTCCAGCAGATGTTGATTTTCCTCCCTAAGGGCAGACCGAAGCTAAGGGGTAGTCTGAATTGATAGTAGGCAGGCCCCACTGATGTACTATTTATTCACAGTAGGTCTGCGGGTATATAGAGAGGGCTCTCAGGCAGGCACCGTTGCAGTTGTTAACCTTTTAAATGCCCCCGGCTATGCCGCCAGAGGCGTGCGCCATTGGATTTCATCGCTTCCCCCTGTGAGGTAAATGGGAGCGGCGATCGGTTTTGCCATGACCGCCTTCTGTTATCGGATTAAGCACCTGTATATGTGACCTCAAACCGCCTGAATGGACATGGAAACAGAAGGAATTTTGGTTCCTCTATGCACAACATGCCACTACATCTAGCCACCATACTAGTATAACTGTATTATATCGGCCACTGCTCTTTGTTCATTTTAACCCTTTGATGTGGAGCTTTGCAGCCTACTAGCATCAAGACTGCATAGTCCACTACATTACTTTATTCCCCTGATGAGTGAGTCACCAACGTACAAAACGCGTAGGGATTACATATTAGGGACTAACAGGGTCTGAAGGGACAGTACTGGGACTGTCCTTGTCAGGAGGGGACATATTGCGGGGTCGGATACAAAGCGATCGTAGGGCTTATAGGTCCTGTACCTCCGGACCGTAAATGCTCGACCAGGAGACGGCGCATCAAAGACTGGTGAGATCCACCTATTATTCCTTACTGTCCGGATTAACGTTTGTCCGTGGTTTTGAGATGATGCACCGTTATATGCTATCACGAATGCACTAAGACACGGTGAGGTATTACTGGGGACCGTATCAGACGAGATTTATTGGAGTCTGAACGAGCTCCCTTTCTGTTGTTTTTGCTGATTAGATGGTTGATGCATACTTTGTGGTTCACTGTGAACTTTTTTATCAGTAATTATTAAATTACGTTTTATTATGGTACTGTGGTACATTCTGCTGGATTTCTACCGATTTTTGTGATGTATTTTTCTTGACTGAAAAAGTGAGTTAGCCAACGCAACCTTTTCTGTCTTGTTTGGATTTAGAAACTTTATTGCACACAAGGGACTCGACCTCTGTGTTGACCCAATGGACATGCTCAAATAGCTATACTGGCGTCTTCATGAAGCACAGTGCCCACTTCAGAGAAGAGAAAGCTCAACACTCTACAAATGGCTTTGCAGAGAGTGCCCTTGCTTAAGTTACAATGCACAACGCACTTTCTATACAGAGACCCTACCAATTTCCTGGATCTCAGCATACAGTGGGATACTGCAGGTACGCAGTATATTTTATGAATATAGTAACAGGTGTGGTCAAACGCTGGTAAGATCTATGAAGGGGTGCTAGTCAATCCTTATCCCCAGTATCACACGGCTTCTAGCCAGTTGTCAATTCAAACTCCAGACATTACTGCTTCATTCCATTCTTTTTACTCTGACCTATACCACTTCAGGGAGACCCTTCAGACTGTGCCCCCCCCCCCCCAGTTATAGGCCAGGCAGCCCCCTGCTCCCAATATACAGCCAGCCAGCCTATGCCACTGTTCTAGCAATTCAGCCCCGTTATACGCCTGGAAGCCCCTCCGCCACTATATATACATCCAGCCCCAGTATATAGCCTGCAGCCCTTGCCCCACTATATAGCCATTCAGCCTCATGTATATAATATCTCAGCCAGACTAAAGATTAATGCCTCCTATGAGCCCCTATCTCCTTTCAAATGGTAACCGCTAAGGTTGCCCCCTTTCCCCACTACTTTACATTCCAGTGAACACCTCCTGGGGGTCATACACAATAACCAAAACATTAGTGCATTACTATTACCAGTGTTGAATATAATATTCCACCTTTGATGACCTCAGGTCTGTTGGCTACTCTGTTTGAGTTTGGTTACAATTCTAATTTCAAAGCCAACATGACAGAATCCAGGCTCTTAATGTCTCTTCTTCTTCTCTCTGGTCTCCTTCCCTCAAACTCAACTTTTCTTTCATGTGGCCTCTTGTGAACCTGGACTCATGGGAGAGAAAAGAATTCTCTGATTCGGCAGGCTTAGTATTCTCAAAATACTAGCATACCTGCTACAAACCATCCAATTCTGTTGAAAGTGCTTTTACACCTTCATTTGATCTCCGGTCATCCTAGAGTAAAGAGGGATGTACTAATTTTACCATGTGCAGCTACGCTTACCTCTATTACTTTATATCTATTACTCTATTAGCTGCAAGCTGCCCATGCTAGGTTGTTGGACTTCTTTCAGCATAAACCTCTAGGCCTGAGTGGTCTCCTTGGTGTAGGCATCATGCCTCAAGGAACTCTGCACCTTCCCGGACATGGCCCTCCTGGGGATTCTGCCCACTTTCCTTTACTAACTCACACAATGGCATATCTTGAAGAACATGGGACCATGTCCCCTCCCCGATTGATTGCAAGGCTCACTTACCTCCCCCACATGCAATCCATCCCGTTCTTTTCCCCAAGGAAATACTCTTTCTTGTCATGCACAAGAACTAAACACCTTGATTTACACATGTAAGGCTGGCAATTCCTCCATACACTACCAATATTCCTACCTGGCACCAAACCCACTACCTTCCACCATTTTCAATCAATGAATTGAAACAATTTCTCACAATTCCCCAAAACCGCACACCCTCACAACTCCTCCGACCTTTGACAAGTTTGAACAGCTTTGTATGGCTTCCACCCCCACATCCCTCCATGTTTTTTTCAGTACCTTAAAACCTGCTGATCACCTCTGGCCTTTAACATTCTTACTTTCTGAAAGCTTTGGAATCCAAGCTTGGAAAAACGTTTTAACAATTCCCAAATGGACAAAATTCTTTTCCTTATCCAAATGTGTAATAGCCTCTAAACACAAAATGATTATAAAACTCTCACCAGATGTACAGTGTACCTTCTCTTCTACATATATGGCTCCCATATGTTGCATATCTGGTGGCATTTCCCTCACACTCTGCAGTTTCTGGTCCAGCAAGAACACTGCAGGCTCTGTAGTTAACACAAACTAGAGGCAGTCCTCCTCTTCATGTTTGACATGCGTTGTCGCATACAAAAAATCCTATATATCAGTCAATATTACTTAAAACACCATTAAAAACATGACTAAAATGTGTTAACGCAAAGGTGGTGCATGGGCATACGTTTAAGAAAAAGTGTCTGAGCACCAATTTCAGTACTTCTCTTAACTCCAACAATAAGTATGTAATATTGTACAGTAAACATATGACTTTTATAATGCTCAATACAAATGATTTATGAAGATAAATAGATCATTATATATCTTGCAGCTAAACGTGTTTCCGAGGTTCACCCTTCCTTCTCTATTGATAAAGGAGGGCGAATCTCCGAAACGCGTTTAGCTGAAAGCTATTTACCGAGTCATGTGAATGACATTTTAGAAAATAGTCAGATTAACGGACCATCGCTGAATTCAGTCTTTACATAACTGTAGGGCGCATCTATATACAAGGTAGAGATTAGATTAGTTGGACAAAACTTAAATGAGCTCCGCAAAAGTGAATACACATTAGTGCTTACCTATAAGAAAAACATCCATGCATGTGCAGGGTCCTGAAACTCATGAGGGAAGCCGCATATTTGGAAGACGATCGGGCAGTGAGTAATACTTGCACACCAAAATCTCCAAGATATTTTTTGGACAAACTACATTTCTGAAACCAATAGTAAAAGAAATATCTGACAAATAAAGTGTACATATTGGAATTATCATAGACTAATGTATTTTATAAGCATATTGGAATTATCTATATCACATTTTACCACCTTAGTCGTATTTTATAATTCATGTGTATTAAGCATTAACATTAATTCCATGATTTATATAGCGCACAAAGTTTTCCTTTTCCTTTAACCTTTATTTCCAGTCTTTTGTCCCAAGATGGTCTAAAGCACAATTTCGGACCCTAGAGTGGGTTATTGTTTGTTGAATGGTGGCCACACAACGGTGTTTAATGGTCCTAAATACAATCATGAAATATATACTGTACACAATAGGAAAATACCTCAATGGCTGGCATACCATATTACATAATAAGATGCATTAATGATACTAACCGGACTGCATGTGGCCAAGAGAGTCACCACAACATGCGTTTCGCCGTCGCTTTCTCAGGAGTACTGTGGTGTGTGTTGACACTTCTGGTGTGAAAAAGCCCATTGAAAACAATATTTTCACACCGAACCAATCTGTATGTGTCCATAAGGTGTCATTCAGATGGGCGTTTTTGACATCAGTGTGCTATTTATTGCATTGCATAGTGGCCCATTGATTTCTTGGGATCTGTTATATCCGTTTTTTTCACGTTGTGCAGACTGAGAGAAAAATTGCAGCATGCGCTATTTTTTTCTCACATGCAAAAAAAGATGGGATACAATACGGACTGAACACAGATATCACACTCTGTGTTTTTTGTGGACAGGCCCAGCCTGAATAAGCCCTATGCAAAAATGGTTTATTGAGAAAAAAAAAAAGGCATTTCATTTCACTCTGTATTATTACAAGTAATTCTGTACTACACTAAAACATTTACAGGCAGTTACATACAAAATTTGTAGGTTTGTTTTAAAGGAAACCTACCACTTGAATGGCAGTTTCAGAAGAAAATACCGAGCACCAGCTCAGTGTGAGCTGTGCCGGAGCTCATTTTTGTTAGTGTTTTAAACCGCGGTAATCGCGGTTTTAAAACACTTTTTAAACTTTAGAGCCGGCGCGGGAGGTCACGCTCGGCGCTTACCATGCGCGCGGCTACATAGGAAGTGAGGAGAGCCGCGCGCATGGTAAGGTCGAGTGCGTACCTCCCTGCGCCGGCTATAAAGTTTAAAAAGTGTTTTAAAAACCGCAATACTGCGGGTTTAAACACTAACAAAAATAAGCTCCGCACCACTCACCTTGAGCTGGTGCTCGGTATTTCCATCTGAAACCTGCCACTTCAAGTGGTAGTTTTCCTTTAGTTGAAAGTGTATGCAGTTGGAACCAGCAAGTCTTTACTTCAAACAATTTTTTTTTTCATCTCGGATTTTCTTCTCAATTTTGGGTTGTCATGAGAAAAAGGATTAGTAATACAAGCTTAATTTCATTAAATTCTTTTAAGTGGATCATTGCATCCTGGGACCAAATTCAATATATACCAGCATCCAAGGTTGGTCAGTAACGGGGTCGTCTAAGTTGGGTGTCGGGGACGGCCTGTACTATAATTTCATCATATTCATTTTGCAAAATATTTTCTTTTTTCTGGTTGATAAGCGACAACCCATTTCAGCCAATTCCACAAACACGGCTCTTGCATAAATTTTTAATACTTCATCTTTATTCTCTGTCTCATCTAGGGTCACAAGCAGCTGTCGCAGATGTATATTCCAGTAATAATTGTTTTCAGCTCTTCTGATTTACCTGCAAATATAAAGTTATTTGAAAGTTTGAAGTGCCAAAGGCATTTCTACACAAATATCACAAATTTTAGGGTAGCAAGAAACCCACAATCAGTCAACTACAGTAAGCATCATTTCAATCTGTTAATTTTCTTATAGCAATGGAACAGGTGGGATATATTATCCAATAAGTAACTAAATTTCTTGAGGTTTATGTATATCAAAAGTATATGGGCAAAGTGGATTTGAGAGACCATGACTAGGTACAAATTGTCATTGTTAAACAACATATTTAGAACACTACACTGCTATTGATTATGCTGCAGATTTATGCACAGAAATTGTTGTGTTGCGATGCAACCTGTGTGGTAACCCTAACCTCAAAAGGTACGAGAAGTAAAACAAGACTGAGTCATGGGTGCCCAAAGCTTAGGTTTTGCACATAGGAAGCAAAAAACGTAAAGAAATTTGGGCAAAAAAATTATACAGAAAGTTATTGAAATACAGCATTTTGGGAATGGAATACAGCATTTGGGAATGCTAGCCCTTTGAATGATCAGTGCCTATTTTCACTGCAAACAGTGGGGCTTATTTACTAAGGTCCGCGATTATTTTTTTTAAATATTTAACATTAAAACACCCTATATATCACCCCATTTTTGAATAGCAACCTCTCAAACTACCAGAAACAACTGTTTAGGAAGATGGTTAACCCCTTGAGATGTTCATATTAATTAATCAAAATGGAGGTGAAATTTAGAATGGTCAATTTTGTTGATTATACATTTATTTAGCCCTAAAATTTACACATTTTCAAAAGATAAAAAGAGTGTGTGTGTTGGTTGTGTTGGGCCTTGCAGGAGTCTGGTGGTGATCTAATTCCGTGAAAAAGTAGTAGCAGGTAACAATATGGAAAAACAGTAGAACGGCACTCACCACAGCTTCTCCTTTAGTCCAGTTTATCGAAACATACTCACAAAAACACGGTGAAAAGACGCCAAAAAATCACACAAGGGTAAAATGCATGACAGCTGTTTCGCGCGCGGTGCACTTCATCTGCCCAAAGAACCAAGTGAAACTACTGGCCATTTAAACCTCCCCCAGACATCAAATCCCTGCCCCTTGCAAACCTGGTAGTACCTCATTGGTGCTTATTAGCATACTTTAATCTTATACCAGGATACTTAATACCAGCTGAAACACTATGGTAATTATATTTGGAAGTGTAGCGATAAACAGTAGCCCACTTACAAACCAGTTCATCTGATGTGTGTCAGCTCACTCTCCACCATCGTTCGTGCCACGGGGGAGGGCGGGGCGGAGGTACCAGCCCCAAGATGGTGCAAGCATCGTGGTATCTCCCGCAGTGACGCGCGTGTGGGGCGTGGCCTCCGCTCCGGAGGCTCGCCGTGCGCGTCAGCCATGGAGGCGTGCCGAAAACATTGCGATGGCTGGATGACCATGTGCTAATGGGTGAATCGCTATAGCAACTGACGCTTATTGATATGTTAGTAGCTTCTAGTACGAATACAGCTGGTGATTTTACGGAGGAATGAAAAATACAAAAAGGGGAATATATGGGCTAAGTATGGGGTGGTTATAAGGCCGAAAAACATTAAAAATGTCATTGTTAAATGACTGGTAAAGACGGAGCCGGGTTCCCAAAGATACGATGGGTAAGACCCACCTTCGAGGGACCCTTTTCCTTTAATCTATGTGCAATACAATGAGAACTCATGACAATGTATGAAAACTATGTCATATTAGATAATCAATAAATTGAAAGATCAAGTGGAGTGTTTATGATTTTTGGAAGACAGAAGTTGATACCGAAAAATTTGAAAAATATTACAGAAAGACACTCATGTCTAATCTATTATTTAGCCCCAAAGGGCCCAGTGCTACAGTGCGTAAGATCCATCTCCCTTCTTTTTGTAACAGGAGGAAGGGAAGGAATTAGATGAGGAAGAGATTTTTGGTAAACCATTCTATATAACATAACAATCAATGTTAATTAGGTGTAAAAAGGCATCTAGACCTTCTGCTGTCCCTTCTGTGACTAGCGCCTGAGGCAGGCTATTCCACAGATTGACAGTTCTCATAGTAAAATAGCCCTGTCGCCTCTGGTGATTAAACCTTGATTTCTGAGACAGTGCCCCCTCGTCTTTTGATATTTTTTGTATGGACCATTCATGTATTTATATAAATTAATCATGTACCCTCGTAGTTCTCTCTTTTCCAGACTAAATAAATCTAGTTGTTTTAATCTTTCCTCATAACTGAGACCCTCCGTACGCCTTAAGATTTTTGTGGCTCTTTGTTGAACCCTCTCTAGCTATCCTTTTTATGGACCGAGCCCAGAACTGGACAGCATATTCCAGATGAGGCCCGAACCAATGCATTGTACATGCATACCAGTGCTGGCAGTATCCACCGTTACATAACTGAAGAGCACCTGATTGAAGCGTGGGAAACTTTTCCATCCATACCAAGACATCACACTGTACACAGACCTCTCTGCAACCACACTACAACTCAGAAGGCAACTAATACCAGTTAATACCCAGTTCAGAGAGCATCAAATTGCATACAAGTAAGGGTACCAGGTCAAGCTTTTTGGTCACCCTGGGGGGAGGGCAACTACACTTGTGCAGGGCAAATAGACAGTGTACATAGAGAGCTGGGAAGAGTAATAGTCCATGGGGGAGGAAGGGGGGCTGGAATGAGATTGGGGAATAAGGACAAAAGGAATACGGACAGGGAAAACCATATGAAGTGTATGTACACAAATGCCAGAAGCCTCAAAAAACAAAATGGAGGAACTGGAACTCTTGATGTTGGAGCGGAAATATGATATAGTGGGTATCAGCGAGACATGGCTGGACAGTAGCTATGACTGGGCTGTTACTATAGATGGTTATAGTCTTTTTAGAAAGGATCGTATAAATAAAAAAGGTGGAGGGGTTTGTTTATATGTGAATTCTTGCCTCAAGCCCGTTTTGGGCACCAGTGTATAAAAAGGATATAGTAGAGCTGGAACGGGTGCAGAGGAGAGCAACCAGGATTATTAGGGGAATGTGGGAACTAGAATACACTGACAGATTAAAAAATTTGGGATTATTCAGTTTAGAAAAAAGACGACTGAGGGGAGACCTCATTACAATGTACAAATACCTGAACGGACAGTACAAGGATCTCGCCAAAGATCTTTTTATACCTCGGCCTGTGACCAGGACAAGAGGGCATCCTCTACGCCTAGAGGAGAAGCGATTTTACCATCACCATAGACAAAGGTTCTTTACTGTAAGATCAGTGAGACTGTCTAACTCTCTGTCGCAGGAGGTTGTTATGGCGGACTCTATGTACATGTTCAAGAGAGGCCTGGATGACTTTCTGGAGAGAAAAAATATCACGGGTTATGGGGATAAAACATTTATTTAATTCTTAAAGGTTGGACTTGATTGACTTGCGTCTCCTTCCAGCCTTATATACTATGATAGTATGATACCCAAAACGGCAATGTCTCCATCGGAGGATGGGAGAAATGGGGAATATTAGGCCCCGACGAGTCACTGCCTCCTACCAAACTTAAAGAAGAGTGTTGCCTGTCTTTGAACGCCAAAATTTGACAGAGTCCCTGGAATCCTTGTCTTGTTAATACCTAGACTGGTAACCATATACCTGCACTGTTAGTGTTTTCCCCAACTGAGCTGCACAAGTCTCTGCAGCTTTTACAGTGCATACAGTTTGTTGTTTGTTTCGGTTTACTTAATTGCCATTTTAGTTTGTCGTCTTATCTAGCTCAAGTAATCCCTATGCCAACACCAAAACAAGGAGGGGGTTTTTGGAAACATTTCTTCACCTAATAAATCGGTATTACATTTTTATCCATAATTGTTAAATGTGAAAACTGGTTAAGTTAAGACTATGCTTAATAAGGAGGAGTCTTGTTTGGGAAGAATTGCTCCCCAGACTTTTCTATCTTTTTTTGTACCCTCCCCTTACCTCTCGTGAAAAGTTTTTTTTTTGCTTAGGCCCAGAAAATGGTATCCTTTTATATTTGGAAAGGCTAGAAAAGGCGCCTCACTCATAAGATACTAACCAAATATAAATGGGTGGGTGGGGTGGGAGACCCTTACATTAAATTCTACTAGCAAGCTTACATTCTTCTACAGGCCTACCAGTGGCCTAATACTACTTCGTCTACATCATAAATTCAGATCAAAAAGACAATGGCTTACAACACTATACTAAAAACAATACCGTCAGCTGGTTTTTGGGTTCTATCACACGATAAACCCATGCTCTCCTTAACTCTGAACCTTATTTTCATTTGGGTTCGGGAACATAGAGCCAAGTAAACCTTAGACACTGTAGAATACTCAATCACGGATTGGAGGGGAGAGGATTTGTGGAAAAAACTAAATGTTAGAAAAGGTTTTTGGATTTATCACCTGCAAACACTGCAACTGCTAGTCTGAATAAAGATTTTGAAATTAAGAGCTTTCTATCCTACAATAGGGCCTGAGCTTTAAACAAAAAAAAAAACCACACACCTGAAAGTGGCACATAAGCGCCAATATATTCAATACATTTATATGTTGGTTACTCTTTAGGATGTAATTTAGGATTTTATATGTCAGTTTAAGGTTCTGCGTACAAGCAGTCCCTGGGTTACATACATGATAGGATCTGTAGGTTTGTTCTTAAGTTAAATTTCTATGTCTGAACTGTATACTTTATAATTGTAACCCCGCCAAAATCTTTTTGGTCCCTATGAAACAATAAATCTTTGATAACTGTTCTAGCTGTTTATTGTAGCCTAAGGCTAAAGTACAGTAAATTACCAATATCCAGGGGTCCATTTGTAAGTCCTGTGTTCTTAAATAGGGGACCGTCCGTATAAGGTTTTTACCACCAGAAGGTTGGTAGGGTGAATTATAGGAGATAATTCAAATTGGAAGCAATAATAGGAGTTACCGTATATTCCGGCGTATAAGACGACTTTTGAAGACAGAAAAATCTTCTGTCTTGTCTGGGGTAGTCTTATACGCCGGTAATCCCGACCGCCCGCCGTGAATACCCGGTGCATGGAGAGGGCTCACGGGCTGAGCCCTCTCCCTAGCCGGTAAGTCTTTGCTGCATATTGCAGCAAAGGCTTACCGGTAACACCCGCGATCGGCGCTAGCACCGATCACGGGTGTTTTCACAGCGATAGCGGCGTATGGGCGCATAATCACCCTCCGGTGGCCCCGATGTCTGTGCGGCTCGTCTTCAGTCTTCCGCGCCGTCTTCTTTCTTCTGCTGGGCGCCGCCATGTTTTTCCCCGGGGCGGCGCCTAGTATGACGTCAGCAGCGGCGCATCATACTAGGCGCCTGCTGGGGAAGATCAATGGCCGCGCCCAGCAGAAGAAAGAAGACGGCGCGGAACAGATTGATACGGACGCGGTGATACCAAATATGTACGTGTTTTTGTGTTTTATATACTTTATTTGCATTTCATGTGTAACTGGGGAGATTATGGGACTTTTATTTTATTTATTTATTTAATTATATAATAAAATGATTTCATCTTTTTTTTTTTACTTTTTTACATTTTCTACTTCTTGGCTTGAACAAACGATCGCCCGATCGCTTGTTCAAGCCTTTACACTGCAATATACTAATATATAATAGGGGTTCCGATCCAAGGGGGACACACTTGCACGTCGCGGTCATGCTTGACCGCGGCGTGTAAGGGGTTAAACACCCGGGATCGGAGTTTTTCCGATCCCGGGTGTTAGTGCCGGGTCTGGGCTGTAAGATCAGAGCCCGACACCGGCACTTGCAGGACCCGGTGTTCCAAAATCTTCTTCTGGCGCGCCGCCGTAGAAAGGCGTACGCGTCAGAAGAAGTACCCCTAATCATTAAACTCATTAAGGGGTTAAATCCTTAAAATGTACGGCGCATACTGAAAACTAAAAACTATAGATGGTATTATACTTCAGACCGCCTACACCTGGTGTATTCTGTCTCATCCCCTTTGTGCTGGAGAGGTTGCGATTGCCATTGGACAGGTTTTAACCCCTTCCCGCATCCTAATGTAACGATCCCTCATAAGGTCCGGGTACTTGCTGCAACATGACGTACAATTACGATCACCGCAGTATCCCGGCTTTGCAACCCGATGAAAGCTCTGGTTCGAAGCTTAAATATGTTGCATTCCTGTATTTTAACCCCTTAAGGACGCAGGGTTTTTTCGTTCATTTCTCGCTCTCCACCTTCAAAAATCCATAACTTTTTCATTTTTACGTGTACAGACCTGTGTGAGGGCTTATTTTGTGCGTAACAAATTTTACTTTCCCGTAATGTTATTTATTTTAACATGCGAAGCTGAAAAAATTTCCAAATGTGGAAAAATTTAAAAATAAGACACGTGCGTCACGTTCTTGTGGGCTCAGTTTTTACGACTTTGACTGTGCACTCAAAATAACAGCTCAGCTTTATTCTTTGGTTTGGTGCGATCGCGGTGATACCAAATTTATATAGGTTTTATTGTGTTTTAATACATTTTCAAAAATTAAACGAATGTGTACAAAAAAGAAAAAAAAATGTTCTTGCCATCTTCTGACGCTAATAACTTTTTCATACTTTGTCGCACGGAGCTGTGTGATATGTCATTTTTTGCAAAATGAGCTGACCATTACATTGCTACCATTTTTAGGTCTGTGCGACATTTTGATAATTTTTTATTCCATTTTTTATGTGATGTAAAAAGGTATAAAAGTTGCATTTCGGACATATGGGCGCCATTTCCCGTCTCGGAGGCCACCGCCGGCCGTAGCCGTTTTTATATTTTGATAGATCAGGCATTTTGGGACGAGGCGATACCTATTGTGTCTGATTTTTACTGTTTATTATGTTTTATATCAGTTCTAGGGAAAGGGGGATTTTTTTTCTTTTTTTTTTATTTTTTAAACTTTTTTTTTCCCCACTATTTCTTAGACCATCTAGGGTACATTAACCCTAGATGGTCAGATTGCAGGTCATTCATTGCAATGAGCCACTGGCTCATTGTAACGAATCTGCAGATGCCAGATAGCCTCAGGTCAAAAGAAGACCCAAGGCTACCATGGCAACCGATCGCCGCCCCCCGATGACGTTCGGGGGCGCGGCGATCGGAATAAAGCAGGCGGCGCCCGCGCGCCACCGTCCTTTAAATGCCGCCGGCGACTTTACCGGCGGCAACTAAAGGGTTAATAGCCACGATCGGTGCAAGCACCGACCACGGTTATTAGCGGTGGGGGTTTTCTGCAATATGCAACAACCCCCACCTCCATATTAAGAGGACTCAGCCCGTGAGTAGAGCTACGGCGCAGAGCGTTAAGGGGTTAATAAAGCATCTGATGTAGGGCTTCTGAGTGAGTTTGGAAGCGCCACTCCTTCCTTCCCTCGGGCAGTCTACATTAGCAGAATGCATAGGCTGGCAATGTAATAATAGTATTGCAATATATTACATTTCACAAGTGATCAAATGATGACTTGCTCATGTTGTACCTGGACATAACAAAACAGCAAGAAAAAAAAAAAAAATTAAAAATTAAGTGTAGATATCCCAAAACTGCCCCCTATCCCATATTAAAATACAACATAAAGTGAAAATCACCACAAAAACACTACATATTGGGCATCAAGTCCGTCACAACCCGTACAATAAAAGAAAATTGTCACTGAACCTGTACAGTGATAAAGGGTTTATCTACACTTTCATTTAGCTTCTGAACAGTATACAGGCGGTCCCCTACTTAAGAACACCTGACTTACATACGGCCCCTAGTTACAAATGGACCTCTGGATGTTGTCAATTTACTGTACTTTATCCTTTGCTACAATAAACAGCTATAACAGTTATCACTGGTGTCTACAATGAAGCTTTATTGTTAATCCTGGTTCTAATGACAATCCAACATTTTTAAAATCCAATTGTCACAGAGACCAAAACAATTTGGCTGGGGGTTACCATGATAAAGTATACAGTTCCGACTTACATACAAATTCAACTTAAGAACAAACCTACAGACCCTATCTTGTATGTAACCCAGGGACTGCCTGTATTAGTAGCTGACATAAAAAAAAAGAGAGAAGAGAAAGATCAAAGTCATGATACACTCAGTTTTGCCAATCACCTAATCAATAAAGCACAGTTAGCACTGCTATGTCACCTTCTCCCCTAGAATCAAGTTTGTTGTTTGTAGCACTGCTGCTGAACCAGGAAGTGACTGTAGTGCGCTCTGCCTCCTGCCTAAACCCCCTGCAATACAAGAGTAGCTAAAGGATTCTGCCGGGGTCAGCAACGGGAGGTCCAGGCAGATGGGTACGGGAACACAGGCACAGAGGAACACGGAGGGACACTCTGGCAACCCAGGAACACGGAGGGACACTCTGGCAACCCAGGAACACGGAGGGACACTCTGGCAACCCAGGAACACGGAGGACACTCTGGCAACCCAGGAGCACGGAGGGACACTCTGGCAACCCAGGAGCACGGAGGGACACTCTGGCAACCCAGGAGCACGGAGGGACACTCTGGCAACCCAGGAGCACGGAGGGACACTCTGGCAACCCAGGAGCAACGAGTGGACACTCTGGCAACCCAGGAGCACGGGGGACACTCTGCAACCCGACTGAGCCGGAGGGACACTCTGGCAACCCAGGAGCACGGAGGGACACTCTGGCTCAACCCAGAGCACGGAGGGACATCCAACCCAGGAGCAGGAGTGACACGGTTGCACCCAGGAGCACGGAGGCACTCTGGCAACCCCAGGATCACGGGAGGGACCTCTGGCAACCCAGGAGCACAGGAGACACTCTTGCACACCAGCGAGCATCGGCAGCGGACCTTGGACAGAGCGAGGACACTCTGCAACCCAGGAGCAACAGAGGGACACTCTGGCAACCCAGGAGCACGGAGGACCTCTGCTGCACCCAGGAGCACGAGGACACTCTGGCAACCCCAGAGCACGAGGGACACTCTGGCAACCCAGGAGCACGAGGGACACTCTGGCTTACTCCAGGACCACTGGAGAGGACCTCTCGGCAACCAGGAGCACTGTCGAGGACACTCCTGGCAACCCAGGAACACGGAGGGACACTCTGGCAACCCAGGGCCGTTAAACCCCCAAGATTACAGAGAAGGATCCTACACATACCAAAAAGGGAGGGCGGTGTGGCGCTTCCGGATATATCTCAGTATTACTTGGCCTCCCACTTAAGCAGGATCGTTGACTGGTATAGACATGGGACCACGAAAGCCTGGGTCCCAATAGAGCAGCATTTCACCCAGGTTCCCCTCTCCTGCCTCCCATGGGTACAGAAAAGACAGTGGCATGCGCTATCTGTCCACCCTACTATCTATGCCACCATGCTGGCTTTCAAACAATGTAGGTCAAGGGCCGACTCCCCACTCACGCCAATCCTGGGCAACCCTGCATTCCCCCCAGGGATCACATCGCCGGTTTTCAAGAGTTGGGTCAAGGCTGGCCATTTTAGGGCACGTCACTTTCTATTAGACGGGAAATGGGAGAGAGGAGAAGAGCTCACCTCTCCACCAGATTTGCCGCAAGCATCCATGTGGCAAGGTCTCCAATTAGCGCACTACATGGGCTCTATTACACACCTTCCTGGCTTTAACAGGTCACTGACAGGCTTTGAAGGCACATGTACGCAGAAAGGACAGATAAGGGGAACCCTCTCCTTGTCATACAGCCTGCTGGTATCTCCCCCGCAGAACTACATCCCGTCCTTTATGGCCAAATGGGAACGAGATATTGAACTGGATCTCTCTGCTGAGCAAAGGGAAAAGATATACGAGCTAGCACATAAATCTTCATTAAGCACGGCCTACCAGGAGACAAATTATAAGCTATTGACCAGATGGTATAGGGTCCCCCATGTCCTCCATAAAATGTACCCCGAGGTCTCTCCAAACTGTTGGCGCTGCGGTAAAGAGGAGGGTTCTCTCCTACATATTTTTGGAGCTGCCCCTCTCTTGCTTCGTACTGGACGGCGGTGCTGGAGGTAATTTGCGAGCTGACAGGCAAAGAGTTGCAGGACGACCCCGCTTGGGTTTTGCTCCACCACCACAAGATTTCCCTTGCCACCTACAGAAAGTCCCTGCTGTGCTATCTCCTTAATGCAGCAAAGGCTTCCATCCCAGCTTGCTGGCGCTCTACTGATCCACCCTCCTTGCATCAGTGGTTGGGCCGTGTTGGGGAGCTGCGGCGGATGGAGAGCCTCCTGAATACCGACCCCAAGAGAGCAGCCCGCTCTCAGAAGACTTGGTTCCATTGGATGACCTTTGTGACATCTCCTCGCTATTTGGAATTGACTAGTACAGTCCCGGTATGGCCACAAGATGGTGAAATTATGGAGCACTGAACACCAGGTAGAGGAGAGGCACGGCCCTTTTTTCCTCCTCCCATTCCTTCCTCAATCTTTCAACCTTCTTTCCCCTTCCCTTATTTCTCTTTTTCTTTCTATCCTCTCCTCCCCACTCTCCCCGATTCTCTACTTCTCTTTTCTGGTTCCCCATTTAATCCGGAAATTACTCTAGGTAACTGATTAAGAACGTTAGCCAAATAAGGATATTCTGGATAACCACAGTAACACTGTGCGACAACTTATGGTATTATTGTTTTATTGTTGCTTTGTATCTTCTCTTCAAACTGAAATTTGTTGTTACTCTTATTTGTAAACCCCCCTATATTGGATACTACTTGGTATCCATGATTCCTTTCACATTGTTTTACCTCCCTTCCCTTCCCCTCTGATTCTTTTAATGTTATAAAAATCTTAATAAATTTAAATATGTAAAAAAAAAAGAAAACTACACCCCTCCATGAATAAATCTAGGAGCGTAGTAAGCATTTTAACCCCACAGGTGGACCCCAAGGATGATGCATAATGGATAGAGCATAGTACAATTATCCATTATGTCATCTTGTGCCCAGCTCCTGCCACGGGAGAGAAACACCCCAAAAATCATGATGCAGGTTCTCCCGGGTACGGCAATACTCCATATGTGGCAATAATCTACAGGCTAGGCACACGGCAGAGCTCAGCAGGGAAGGTGCGGCATGCGGCATGATGTATGAACTGTGTGAGCTGTGTGCATCAGGGTACAATTATACATCCAGGGACATGTAATATATCCTAAAACACTCCTTCATGCATAACCCTCGTTTCTCCGGGCAGGTGTCACACTGGTAGATAGTTTGTTTTTTTTATGCCCCTTTTTGAGCACACCCTGCATCTCTTCTGTGTCTTTCCCTTTCTGGCTGTTTGGGGAACTACCACCTCTTGAAATTCCAGGAAAGTTCCCCTCTGGCCGGCACATCGATGTAGCACGTAAGCATTATACAATGCCATCTGCATGATGTGCATGGCCTGTTTCTTGTACTACACCCTCGACTTCCGCATGGCGTTATATATACCTGAAGCAGCTGGTACGACAAATCCACCCCTCCCATGTACTTACTGTAATCCAAAATACAGTCTGGCTTTGGGGCTTTTGCACTGGTACCTCGTACAGGGCAGGGGTGGTGGTGTGCCCACGTATTGTTGTTAGGACCCTCTTGTCCTTGTACCTAACACACAATACTGAGTCGCTGCTTAGTGCTTGGCTCTCGTGCCTCCTGAGCTTTTCCCCTAGCAGCAACTTAGGGAGACCGCATGCCACAGTTTGTCTGGAACCAAGGCACTTGAACTGGGTAGTACTAGTATAAAAATTATCCAGGTAGAGGTGGTAGCCCTGGTCCAATAGTGGGTGCACCAAATCCCAAACTATCTTTCCAGCTATTCCCATGAGGGGGGGGGGCATTCAGGGGGCACTATCCTAGAGTCCTTCCCTTCATATACTGTACCCTGAACCTAAAAGTGTACCCTGATGCACTCTCAAACAGCTTATACATCTTCACGCCATACCATGCCCTCTTATTGGGCAGTTACTGGCGGAACTGAAGTCTCCCTTTGAAATGTACCAGGGACTCCACTGATATGTGCCTCTTTGGAGCATACACATCCATAAATTTCGCACTCAGGTAGTCTTATATGGGTCGGACCTTATACATCCTATCATAACTGGGGTCATCTCCGAGTCGGCACAGAATTATTGGCAAAATGCAAAAAAATATGGATGGCTTCTAAGCGCATCCTACTCATCGCCATGCGGAACATTAGGGTGTGGTACAGAATGTCTGTGCTCCAATAGTCCCTAATAGAGGGCTTTTTGAAAAGTCCCATAAGAAGTACTATGCCCCAATACTTCTCCATCTCTGCTGCACTAACAGGGGTCCACCTGTGAGCTTGTGAATAAAAAGAAGTGGGGTTATGGGCTATGTGCTCCTCACTAAAAAAAGAACTTTAAAAAGTCCACTGGTCCTAGCCCTGCCGTGTCTCTGCGTATCCCAGGACTGGCCGTAAAATCAGGAACCTGAGGGGCATAACTACTGGGGGTCACACATGTGGGGTCAGAAGTCGCGGGCTCTTTGGCACTACGTAAGCGCCTTCTTGGGGGTTCCTCAGGGTCGCTTTGTGAGGACGAGGTGGACAAATAAAACAGACACTCGTCCCCACTAGTTGACTCCATATCAGAACCTACACTACACCTACTCCACTACACTACTTCACACAACGCCTTCTCCTCCTAACAGATCTCACTGAAAAGTGCGGTTGTGGGGAATAGGGCCTAAGACTATACATATTATGTGTCAAAATGACAAACAAAATAGGGAATTCATTAATAATGTTCATTTTAAGTTAATTTGAAAATTGAAAAAATATGAACTACAAATTACAAAAAAGGCCTTATTTCCACTTCTAAACCCCAAATAAAACTAAAAAATGAAAAGAATCTTTAAAACTTTTATTAAGTTTTAACTAGCTCTTTGTGTCCCGAGAAAAACACTGCAAAATATTTTACGGTAGCACGCAAATTGCAGCACTGGGTACCTGGGTTCAAGTCCCAGGGTCAACATCTGCAAAAAGTTTATATGTTCTCTCTGTGTTTGCGTGGGTTTCCTTCGGGTCCTCCGGTTTCCTCCCACACTCCAAAACATACATATAGTTTTTGGCAAGTTCTGTGCAGTGCTGCATAATCTGTGTGTGCTATGTAAAAGATTTACGGAGCTCCAATTCTTATAACATGCGGTTTCTGCTGAGAGCAATTCCAACTCAACAGCTCTCCCGTTTTGTTTTGGAGATCACGCTGTGTTTCCTCTTTTCAAAGAGATTTCCTTTTCTATGAAACACAGGTGCTGTGCATGGGGAATAAAATAATTAAAAGTGGATTCAATGGAGACGTGCACTTGCTTCCAAACGCATTTTGGAGGTTCTTCCTCCTTCCTCAAGTGTGTCTGTCTCTTTTATACTTGTTTCCTATGGAATTTGGATTTGGTAAGATCAAAGAATGGAAAACAGGAACTGGATTGAATTTGGATTTGGTAAGATCAAAGAATGGAAAACAGGAACTGGATTCAGTAGGATCAAAAAATGTACTGGATTTCTCCATTTAAAATGCTTTCCATCACTCACCACTTAAAAATCTATAACTTTTTTATTTTTCCACATAAAGAGCTCTGTGACTGCTTATTTTCTGCGGAACACAATTGCATTTCGTAGTGACGGTATTTATATTCCATCCCCTGTACTGGGAAGAGGGATAGCGATATTAAAATCCAAATGCACGAAAATGGTTGAAAAAAACACATTTGCAAACGTTTTCTTGTGGGCTTGGGATTTACATCTTTCACTGTGGGCACCAAATGACGTATACTTTATTCTTGGGTCGCTAGGATTATGGGGATACCAAATTTGTATAGGTTTTATAATGGTTTCATACATTTAAAAAAATTAAACCTCCTGTACAAAAATTTTTGGAGGATTTTGCCATTTTCTGGCGCCAATAAATTTTTCATACTTTGGTGTACGGAGCTGTGGGGGTGTCATTTTTTTGCGACTTTTGATGGCATTTCATTGCTATAATTTTTAGGACTGTGTGACCTTTTGATCAATTTTATAAATTTTTTACATTTTTTTCCAAAATGGCAAAAAATGCCATTTTCGACTTTGGACGCTATTTTCCGTTACGGGGTTTAAACGCACTGAAACCCATATTATATTTTGATCGGGCATTTTCGGACGTGGCGATACTAATGTGTTTATAATTCTACTGTTATTATACTGTTAATAATATCGTTCTAGGGAAAGGGGGGTGATTTGAATTTTTTTTTTTTTTTTTATTATATATTTTTTAAAAACTTTTTTTATTTATTTACTATTTTCAGACTCCCAGGGTTCTTTAACCCAGGTTGTTGATCAATTCAACCATATACTTCAAGCACATTGTAATGAATGGATTAAAACAAGAACAGCTTCGTGCTGAAGCACATTGTTAATGAATGGATTAAAACAGAGACCGCTTCGGGCTTCCTGAGACCCGAAGTGTAATGGCAACTGTTAAAAAGGTATATCATCAAATACACTTGTATTAGACCATAAAGAGTTAAACTGATACGCCATACACGAGCTGTGACATACACAATTAGGGATGTACATTACATCCAGCCTAATATATATGAATACCATTATAAGGGAAACAAAAAAGTCCAACACTACAAGACACACCCTACTATGACTATTGGACAGACAGACCGTGTCATGGCGTCGGGTACCGAGAGGCTGTGACATCGAAGCTACAACAGCTGTATTTCTCTCTCACACTACTGACAAATCCTCACATCGGATCACCACAGCAAGAAGAGACAACCGTGGATAAGGATATATGAAGTACTATGGGAAAGATGGAAAACCTCCCGGCCACGAATTTTGGGATAATAACTTTGACACCAAGTATAAATCTCTGTATCAAGTTACATTAACAATACATAGAACAATAGAGACGATATCTATTATAGATTTTACAGCAAAGGGCCCGCAAGCCCTCCCCATGCACAGGGACCCGGCTAGTACTAGTACGGGCGCGCGTGGGAAGGGTTAAAGAAGGATAAAATCTGGGGATGTCATTACCAGACAAGCCTCCCACCAAAGCACAAAATCTGAACAACAAAGTGGTCCTACAGTTAAGAACAAATTTGTAAGGTGTGTAAAATCCACTAGTAACAATTTTGAAGTAGAAATTAAAGAATTTTCAACTTGTAACACCAAAAGGCACTATCTACATTTTGGAGTGTCGTCGCCGGATACAATATATAGGACGAACCTACAGACCTTTGAAAGAAAGAGTTGTAAACCACTCTTTGTCCTTACACTATTCAGAATTTCCAATAAAGATCCAAGATCTTTAGAATTTTGTGCGTTACACACCATTAGCAAGAGATTGGCGGGGAGGGAACTATATCGCCAAAATGTTTAGAGCAGTAGTCAAAAAAGATTTTTGAGTTTCAAACCATTATTCCGGGGGGTCTGAATGCAGAAATTGAGATATTTGGCTTTCTGTAAAATTTTTGTAAACTTTCTGTAAACTTTTTTGTGGGCTTTCTGCTGTTGGGGGTTCTGACTGAGGATATGGTCAGGCTTTTACACATGCCCCACTTAGTTCCATCCATGTAGTGGAAATTTAGCAAATTCTTTTGATTCATTCATTTTATTCATCCAATTTATTTTATCTACTGTATTTTGTCTTGGTATATTCCTATATTTCAATGTAATAGACACAAAACATGTCCATTTTTTATTACACTCATGTGCATAATGTGTATTTAATAGTTCAATATGTGACTGTTTTATATATAAACAAAGAATATTTAGTTCTTGGTGTACAATATCCAACACACGTATAGCACTTTATAAACCATCTCAGAACTATGTGCAATATAAACGTAGAGAGGTGTCAAGAATTTGGATTTGGTAAGATCAAAGAATGGAAAACAGGAACTGGATTTCTCCATTGACACATTTCTTGTGTGTTTATATTGCACATATTTCTGAGATGGTTATAAAGTGCTATACGGTGTGTTGAATATTGTACACCAAGGACTAAATATTCTTTGTTTATATATAAAACAGTCACATATTGAATATTAACCCCTTGAGTGTAATAAAAAATGGACATGTATTTGTGTCTAATACATTGAAATATAGGAATATACCAAGACAAAATAGATTGAATAAATTGGATGAATAAAATGAATGAATCAATGAATGGGAATAAGTGGGGGCATGTGTGCTGAGCAACAGCCTGACGCATATCAACAAGTTTACAAAAAGTTATAAAAAAACAGATATCTCCATTTTCTGCATTCAGACCCCTCAGAATAATGGTTTGAAACTCTTTTTTGACTCTGCTCTAGACATTTTGGCAATATAGTTCCCTCCCACCAATCCCTTGCAACTGTGTGTAATGCACAAAATTTCAAAGATCTTGGACCTTTATTGTGAAATTTTGAATAGTGTAAGGACAAAGAGTGGTTGACAAAGCCTGCTCTAGGTCTATGGGTTCATCCTATATATTTTAACCGGCACGGACACTCCAAAATGTAGATAGTGCCTTTTGTGTTATAAGTTGAAAATTCTTTAATTTCTACTTCAAAATTGTTACTAGTGGATTCTACACTCATTGCTTTTTTCGTAAATGAGGTAACTTTGCACCCCAAACAAGTGCCATGGATGGAACTAAGTGGGGGCATGTGTAAAAGCCTGACGCATATCCTCAGTCAGAACCCCCCAGACAGCAGAAAGCCCACAAAAAAAGTTTACAGAAAGTTTACAAAAAGTTTACAGAAAGCCAAATATCTCAATTTCTGCATTCAGACCCCCCGGAATAATGGTTTGAAACTCAAAAATCTTTTTTTTGACTCTGCTCTAAACATTTTGGCGATATAGTTCCCTCCCCGCCAATCTCTTGCTAATGTGTGTAACGCACAAAATCTAAAGATCTTGGATCTTTATTGTGAAATTCTGAATAGTGTAAGGACAAAGAGTGGTTTACAACTCTTTCTTTCAAAGGTCTGTAGGTTCGTCCTATATATTGTATCCGGCACGGACACTCCAAAATGTAGATAGTGCCTTTTGTGTTACAAGTTGAAAATTCTTTAATTTCTACTTCAAAATTGTTACTAGTGGATTTTACACACCTTACTAAATTTGTTCTTAACTGTAGGGACCACTTTGTTGTTCAGATTTTGTGCTTTGGTGGGAGGCTTGTCTGGTAATGACATCCCCAGAGTTTTATCCTTCTTTAACCCCTTCCCAACGCGCGCCGTACTAGTACTAGCCGGGTCCCTGTGCATGGGGAGGGCTTGCGGGCCCGTTGCTGTAAAATCTATTAATAGATATCGTCTCTATTGTTCTATGTATTGTTAATGTAACTTGATACAGAGATTTATACTTGGTGTCAAAGTGATTATTCCCAAAATTCGTGGCCGGGAGGTTTCCATCTTTCCCATAGCTCTTCATATATCCTTATCCACCGGTTGTCTTCTTCATGTGTCTGTGAGAGATGTCCGATGTGAGAGTTTCAGTAGTGAGAGAGAAATACAGCTGTTGTAGCTTCGATGTCACAGCCTCTCGGTACCCGACGCCATGACACTGTCTGTCTGTCATATATAGTCATAGTAGAGGTGTGTCTTGTAGTGTTGGACGTTTTGTTTCCCTATATATGGTATTCATATATATTTAGGCTGGATGTAATGTACATCCCTAATTGTGTATGTCACAGCTCGTGTATGGCTATCAGTTTAACTCTTTATGGTCTAATACAAGTGAATATTGTGATATATACCTTTTAACAGTTGCCATTACAGCTTCGGGTCTCAGGAAGGCCCGAAGCGGTCTCGTTTTAATCCATTCATTACAATGTGCTATCAGCACGAAGCTGTCTTGTTTTAATCCATTCATTACAATGTGCTATGGCAGTATATGGTATGATTGATCAGACAACCTAGGGTTAAAGAACCCTAGGGAGTCTGAAAAATAGTAAAAGTAAAAATAAAAAAAGTTTTAAAAAAATAATAATAATAAAAAAAAAAAAAAAAATTCAATCACCCCCCTTTCCCTAGAACTGATTTTATTAAACAGTATAATAAACAGTAAGAATTATAAACACATTAGGTATCGCCACGTCCGAAAATGCCCGATCAAAATATAATAATGGGTTTTCAGTGCGTTTAACCCCGTAACGGAAAATAGCGTCCAAAGTCGAAAATGGCATTTTTTTGCCATTTTGAAAAAAAATGTAAAAAAATTTATAAAAAGTGATCAAAAGGTCACACAGTCCTAAAAATTATAGCAATGAAAATGCCATCAAAAGTCGCAAAAAAATGACACCACCCACAGCTCCGTACACCAAAGTATGAAAAATTTATTGGCGCCAGAAGATGGCAAAATCCTCCCAAAAATTTTTGTACAGGAGGTTTTAATTTTTTTAAATGTATGAAACCATTATAAAACCTATACAAATTTGGTATCCCCATAATCCTAGCGACCCAAAGAATAAAGTAGACATGTCATTTGGTGCGCACAGTGAAAGCTGTAAATTCCAAGCCCACAAGAAAACGTTGCAAATGTGTTTTTTCACCATTTTCGCTGCATTTGGAATTTTTATCCCGCTTCCCAGTACAGGGGATGGAATATTAAATACCGTCACTACGAAATGCAATTTGTTACGCAGAAAATAAGCAGTCACAGAGCTCTTTATGTGGAAAAATAAAAAAGTTATAGATTTTTGAAGGTGGTGAGTGAAAAATGGAAGTGAAAAAACTAAAAAAGGCCAAGTCGTTAAGGGGTTAATAAATACCAATTTTTTAAAAATTTCTGTACTTCGGTAATCTGCATTGAATGGTAATACAATATTGGTTTCCGTTCTTGTTTTTATATTGACTTCTACCTCTTTTTCTTCAAAAAAGGTTTTCCTTTCCAAAGATTTAACCTTTACCAAAGCTGAATCCAAAAGGTGTTCTGGATAATTTTTCACCATAAAGTCCTGTTTCAGCCTCATAGCTTGATCCTCAAAAGTCACATTGTGTGTACAGTTCCGGTACGTTTAAAAGCCACCTAGGTAGATGGCAGCTGTCCTGCAGGATGTAACTATTCTTAGCAGTGGGTTTTTTTATGTGGAACAGGATAGTTTGTCCCCCTCAATAGAAATGAGAAGATCCAAAAATTAAATTTGATTGGCATCTATGTGTGGGACAAATTTTAGGTTAAGGTCATTGGTATATAATCCCTTCCCGACATTTGACATAATAGTACTGCATGGTGGGATGTGCGTTCCCGCAAAATGCAGTAATATTACGTCAAGCTTCTAGCCCCGGCTCCTGAACGGAGCAGGGGCCAGAAGCTGCGAGATTTCTCCAATCGCGGGTGTTACCGGGGGGTTCCGTGGTTCTGATCGCAGCCCCGGGACTGCCAGTGCCCGGGGCTGCGCGATCATCCTCCATTTTATTCCCCATGCACAGCACCTGTGTTTCATAGAAAAGGAAATCTCTTTGAAAAGAGGAAACACAGCGTGATCTCCAAAACAAACTGGGAGAGCTGTTGAGTTGGAATTACTCTCAGCAGAAACTGCATGTTATAAGAAACGGAGCCCTGTAACCATTTAATTTGCTTCCATGCATGCGCAGTCAAGCAGATACAACGCCAAAGGAGATACACGTTTACACAAAGCGCTTAGCAGGGGTTGTGAGTAACATTACCACATTTCATCTTCATTTTTCATTGTTGCAACTAAAAGAAATATGTTGCTGACATACGATATGAGAATGTATTACCGATCTTGTGGTGTTTGATGCACTAACTGCATACAACAACATATTGCACCATATCTCAACAACAGAGTATTGTGTGAATATCATTCTGTTCCTACCACAGCGCTAAACTCTACTGGGAAACTTCACAGGACATTTTTTTACAACACAAGGTTGCAGATTGCACACAACAACATTTTTTTCAAAAAGTAAAAAAAACTTGTTATGACACTTCTTACAGGAACGTTATGCTACAAGTGTGAATATATTATCCAGAGTACAAATTACTTGAAAACACTATCAGTGGAGAATATTGTTTATTTTTTGCTATGTGACATTTAAAAACGCTATGAATTTTTGATGGTTGGAATGTGAACAGTTACCTACAACGGAATAAGATCTGATACGTAATATCTTAGACTGCATATTCCTTTTTATTGTGGATTGGGTAATTCATTTATCATCTGTATGTAGCTACATATACTGGTTTTGTTTATGTTTTTTATGATTTGCATTAACACTTTGCCGACCGAGGACAAACTATATAGTCCTCGTGCGGCAAGGGGTGTATGGAGAGAGCTCACGAGCTGAGCTCTCTCTATACACAGCGGGTAACGGCTGTATAATACAGCCAACACCAGCCTGTCACTGCCGCGGTCGGTGCTGGCACCGATTGCGGCAGTTAACCTGTTACCCTCGAACCCGACCGCGGCACCTAACTTACAGTTAAAGGAAACCTACCACTTGAAGTGGCAGGTATAAGGGGGAACTCAGCTCAGGGTGAGCTGAAAAATGCATTTTCTTATGTTTATTTTGGATTTATTTAAATCTCTCTAGGTGCTCATGCCCGCAGAGTTTTCCCATAACATACGTAATTGTGAAAGGAATTATGACAGAAAATGGCAAACATTACCTAGCAATCCTAGCTTTAAGAATGGAACAGCATCAGATTCATCATTTTCCACAAGTATGGGATCTAGAAAAAACGGTCAAATTAATAATAATGAGGATTATAAAAATAGTACACACAGTATTTAGGACAGAGACATTCAATATTAAAGGAGGTAATCTGCAGTTAAAATAGGCATCTAATCACAGCAAAATGCATGTGTAGGTACACAATAAACAAAATGCTGCATCCTTCCTGCTTGCTTTCTCACAACAGCAACTGCATCAATTTCATTAAAAAAAAGTTTTTTATTATTATATTTAAATGTAGTGAAGGGGCTGCATGGCTCTTGCATGTTCATTCCTACCACCCCCCAGCAATAAAATAATTGAGTTTATAACTGCTGCACACACACCTTTCCTGAAAACTTCTTTAACCATGATACACACTACAAAGAGAATAGCAAATCAAATGTTGAACAAACTAAAACAGTGAGCTCATAACCACATATAAACATGGCAATAGTTTGACTATGCTGCTCTGTCTGTCCCGATATATGTGTATCATAGTATATAAGGCCGGAAAAAGACACCATCAAGTCCAACCTTTAAGAATTAAATAAATGTTTTATCCCCATAACCCGTGATATTTTATCTCTCCAGAAAGGCATCCGCCATAACAAACTCCTGCGGCAGAGAGTTCCATAGTCTCACTGCTCGTATAGTAAAGAACCTTTGTCTATGTTGATGGTAAAATCACCTCTACTATAGGCGCAGAGGATGCCCCCTTGTCCTGGCCACAGGCCTAGGTATAAAAAGATCTTTGGAGAGATCCTTGTACTGTCCGTTCAGGTATTTGTACATTATAATGAGGTCTCCCTTCAGTCGTCTTTTTTTTTTTTTTTTTCAACTTACATTTTTATTTTTCAAAAAAAAAAGGAGTTACAAACAATTATGCTCAAGCAATAAAACATAGTATTACCAGATTGGTATAAGCATATACCGCACATTAGTACATAAAATAATAGTTAGGTCACGCAGGACCTCATGTAGGTGGTGTAGAAATCGAACCAAATAGGCAACTGTACATGGCTAAGTAGATAGCAGGTGAGTAAGGGGCAAAGTCCAATTCTTATGGGAAAAAAAATAAAGTCTTTCATTTGAACTCAATCTCTCTTGTTACATTACTTTATGTAAGATGAATATATAAAAAAAAAAGAAATAAAAAGGGACCAAAGGTCCAACCTATAAACATATTAAATGTCAACACAAAACAGAACATATCATATCCATGGATCACATTCCTAAATGGAGAATCTAATAGTTAAAACATAGGTAGGTTGTCTCCGACAGTATCCCAAGGGGACCAGATTTTGAGGAACTTGTCTGAATTTTCATGCAGCGAGGCAGTCATATGTTCTAGTGTTCGTATATGCCTAATGCGGGAATAGAGATCTAACATTGAAGGTGGTGCAGAACGTCTCCAGTGCAACGAGATCAGGGTCTTTGCAGCACACAAAATATGGAGGAGCAGTTTTGACTGCAATTTACCCACCTCCGGGGGAGGAAGCCCTAACAAAAACACGATTGGATCTCTGCCCAAACTTATCTCTAGCACCCTTTCTATTACTAATCGCACCTTCTCCCAAAAAGGTTGGATAGCCCCACATTCCCAAAAGATGTGATATAAGGTGGCCTCTGGAGCTTTACACCTCCAACAGATATCCGGGATGTTTGGATCCATTTTGTGTAGAAGCGCCGGGGTATGGTACCAATGCATCAAAATTTTATACTGGTTTTCTTTGTATATAGTGGATAAAGAACCTTTCGGGGCCCTATCCCATATCTTTTTCCAATCCAATATCGAAAGTGTCCTACCCAGCCAGTCTTCCCATTTAGTCATGTACCCATGCTTATCAGAATCTGGATAGGTCTGGGCCATGAGCAAGACATATAAATCGTAAAGTATATGTGGTGAGATCCTAGTTATAACACACTATAGATCTAAAAAAAAGGCACTGCTGCATAGTAATTTATGTATGAAAGCACTTGCCCATCGTTATGATCTCCAGTGCCCGAGATGACAACAGCTTTCATCCTGGGCACCGGAGATCATTACGATGAGTAATTTTTATTCATACAAAATTACTATGTAGCAATTCCTTTTTTAGATTGATAGCTATAGTGTATTATAACTAGGATCTTACCACATACATACTTTACCTGTATGGCTTTAATGTTAATTTTTTACTTAATATTGTATATGATTTCTGGCTGTAATCTGGTATGAATCGTATGTGTTCCATTCCCTGGGACAGTATCATTTTAACTGGTTGCACACAATTGTTATTTAACCCCTTAACGCTGAAGCCACTTTTCACCTTCCTGACACGGCCCATTTTTTAAAATCTGACGTGTCTATTTAAGTGGTTATAACTTTGGAACGCTTTAACATATCCAGTTTGATTTGATTTTTCGTGACACATTTTACTTCATGTTGGTTGAGATATTTAAGCAATATGTTTAGTATTTATTTATGAAATAAATGGAAATTTGGCAAAAATTTTGAAAAAAACAATTTTTCCAAATTCAAAATTTTCTACTTTTTGGAAAGTTCGTCATATCACAAAAATAACTTGATAACTAACATTTTCCATATGTCTGCTTTAACTTGGCCACATTTTTCAAACATCTTTTCCTTTTTTTAGGATGTTAGGGGGCTTATAACTTTAGGTGCAATTTTTCAGATTTTCACGAAAATCATCAAAACCTACTTTTGGAGGGTCAATTTAGTTAGAAGTGACTTTATAAGGCCCACATGACAGAAAACCCCCACAAATGACACCATTTTAGAAAATACACCCCTCAAAATATTCAAAACAACCTTTGGGAATTTTGTTAACCCTATGAGCGTTTCATGAGGGTTGAAGATAAATGAAAGTGAATTTACAGAAATGTAATTTTATCTTACAATAGATTAATTGAACACTAAAATGTGCACCTCCACAATGGGTTAAAAAGGAAAATGCATTTTACAATGTTTAGTGCAATTCCTCCTGAGTATGCCAATACCCATTTTGTCACTGTACCCTGCTGTACGGGCACAGGGGGGCACTTGGAAGGGAAAGAGCGTTGTTTCGTTTTTGGTGGGCAAATATGGCTGAAAAAGTTTTCATGTGACAGGATGCATTTGGAGAGCCCTAATGGTACCAAAACAGAGGAAAACCCCAACAAGAGACACCATTTTGGAAAGTACACTCCTTGGAGAGTTTAGCAACGTGTAATTTGTGTATTTGCCCCAACAGGGGTTTGATTCAATTAGGCCCCAAAAGGGAAAAAAGGTGAAAATTTTCTAAAAAAAAAAGTAACTTTTACTCCAAATTTATGTAAACCACAAGGGATAAAAGATGAAACAACCCCCATAAATGTGTAAAACTATTTCTTCTAAGCACAGAATTACACCACTTTTGCATATAAAGTGTTGCATGGGTGCACAGTAGGGCTCAGAAAGGAAAGAGGGGCTTTGGCCTTTTAGAAGCCAAATTTGACAGACATCCTTTACATGTGTCAGGATGCATTTAGAGAGCCGTAGTGGTACCAAAACAGAGGGGAACCCCAACAAGTGTCACTATTTTGGAAAGCACACCCCTTAGAGAATATAGCAAGGTGTAATTTGTGTATTTGTCCATAAAGGTGTTTGATTTAATTAGGACTTAAATAGGAAAAAGGTGAAAATTTTCCTATGAAGGTCATTTTTCCCCTATTTTTTTTTATAGCCACAAGGGATAAAAAAAATGTAATAACCCCCCAAAATGTGTAAACCTATTTCTCTCGAGTGTAGAAGTACCCCACATGTGTATATAAAATGTTGTATGGTGTGTCACGCTAAATGTAAAAGGCCTTAACTCTAACGTTTACTACTGAGAAAGCTTAGATTACTAAAGGCAGAGGTTGCATTTGTGCAGGAGACTCACTTTGACCGAGCAGGGAATTTTAACTTCGCCAGACATTATTTTCCACATGCCTTTTCTGCCTTTCACGACCATAAAAGAGCTGGGGTGGCAATACTCCTCTCAGATACATGCCCTGTGACAGTTTACGCCCAGCACCTAGATCCGGGGTGGAGGTACATTATCCTAGAAGGGACACTACGGGGAAACCCAATTATACTATGTAATATATATACACCCAACACTGCCCAAATCCCCTTTTTGCGGAGAATACTGCGTAAACTGCAGACACTCTCCCCAGCGGCAATACTGACGCAGGAGCGAGTAGCTAGGGAATTCCGTAAGCTTATCCGACTGCACTCAATGTACGAACTCTGGAGGAGAGATCATCCGGGCGAGCGCACCTTCTCTTTCTTTTCACACCCCCACAAATGTCACACGCGAATAGATTACTTCTTTGGGAATATTGTAGCCCTCCGTCTTCTAGGTTCGGCAGACATTGGCACCATCACATGGTCTGACCATGCACCAGTCTCTGTAACCCTCACACACTCACTGAGACCCACTAAGATTAGTAGATGGCGACTAAATGAGTCTCTGGTCAAGGACCCCATATTACGGGAACAGATTAGGGCGGCCATTCATGCCTTCTATGTCAGGGAGGAGCACTCTTCACTTTCAAAAGAGGCGTTGTGGGAGGCACACAAGGTAGTAGTGCGGGGTGAATGTATAGCAGTATCCGCAAGGGTGAAAAAAACAGCCTCTGAATACTACAAAAAAATTCTACATACAATTAGGGACCTAGAAGCTAAAATGTTATCCTCACCAAGCACAGTACATCTAAAGGCGCTAGTGGCAGCGAGGGCTAAACTACAGGACTATGCCTATCAGAAAATAGAAAAATTACTAATATTCTCGAAACAGAGATATTATGAGAAGGGCAACAAAGCACACACACTTCTGGCAAGACTATTGTCGGAAAGGCATACCAACGGTACCCCTCAAGCGATTAAGGACACAAGAGGCGACCTTAGGTATCCCCCGAAAGAAATTGCACACTTGTTTGGGGCCTACTACTCTAAACTTTATGCACTGCCTAGTAATCTCCCCAGTGATGAGAATAAGAAGCGAGACTTATTGAAATCTTACTTGTCTGCCTGCCAATTACCGATATTATCAGATGCAGCAGTGGCTACCCTGAATGCTCCCATATCAAAGGAAGAACTAGATGAAGTGATTAAGATGCTTCCTTCGGGAAAATCCCCCGGGCCAGATGGACTCACTTATCTGTATTATAAAGTCTACCTGGAAGATCTAGCTCCCTATATGTTGTCACTGTTCAACGCTTTTCTAGAAGGAACCCTCCCTTGCCGCGATACGCTGGCATCTTACATTTCGTTGATTCCTAAGCCAGGGAAGGATCCAACCGAATGTGGCAATTATAGGCCTATCGCATTGCTTAATTCTGACCTGAAAATCTTTACCCGCATCTTGGCTAATAGACTTAATGAATGGCTACCACAGTTGGTCAATAAAGACCAAGTTGGCTTTGTCCCGTGGAGGCAAGGATCTGATAACACCAGACGTACTATAGATCTTACTGACGTGATTAATATGGAATCGCGATCCGCTTTATTGCTTAGCTTAGACGTGGAGAAAGCTTTTGATAGATTAGATTGGTCATTTATGATAGATGCACTGGAAACATATGGAATCATAGGGAACTTCTTAAAAGCGAGTCGTGGATTATATAGTATACCCACAGCAATGGTCCGCTTCCCGCATGCCATATCAGACCCCATCGCCATACATAATGGTACTAGACAGGGGTGCCCCCTTTCCCCCCTAATTTTTACTTTATGTATTGAGCCCCTAGCTGCGAAAATTAGGCTTAATGCTGATATCTGGGGAGTATATCACTATTTGCGGATGACGTTTTATTGACCATAATGTGGCCTCACACCTCACACCTCCCTTCCGGTCCTACACGCTCTTATTTGGGAAAATGGCAACTTAGCAGGGTATAAGGTAAACACTGCGAAAACAGAAGCCCTACCTGTGAACATCCCACTTGAGGAGTTGTCCTTATTGAAACAGAGCTATCAGTATCAGTGGAAGACAAATTCCCTAAAGTATTCAACACTCTATAATGCCAATTACCCCCCTTTACTTAAGGATTTGCGAAGTATGCTCACTAAATGGAAAGGACACCATATTTCCCTGCTCGGTCGAGTGGCTGCTGTTAATATGACTTGGCTCCCAAAACTTTTATATTACTTTAGAACTCTGTCAATTAAAGTACCACAAAAGGAGCTTAAGGCTCTGCAAGGGGCTGTTTTCAACTTCATTTGGGATAATAGAAGACATAGAATGCCTAAATCAGTCATGCTTGCTCCCAAGGCCCGAGGAGGCCTAGCAGTCCCACATATTGTGAATTACTACTGGGCAACACAGCCTCCTATACTAAGTGGGTCGAAATAGAGAAGCTCTGGTTGGCCTCGATGCATCCTAATTCGTGTCTATGGGGGCCTAACCCCCCCCCCCAACCTACCCAACCATTATTGGGCCCTATTACATTCACCATGTCCACTTGGCGAATATGCCAAAAAAGGTTTAACCTCTCCTCTAAGTGTTCCCCAATGATGTCAGGCTTATATAACCCTGCTATACCGGACAGCTTGACGTCTCACATGATGAGGCAGTGGGCTATAGCAGGGTTGTTCCACCGGGCGGACATGGTGGACCCTCTTACAATGGAGTTGAGACAGTTTTCATACCTTAGGGAAGAACGTAAGCTACCTAGAGACGAATGGTACCATTATATGCAAATAAGACACTATGTTACTGAACAATATGGTTCAGCGCAAGTTTCCAGGCCTTCTGAGTTTGAACACTTATGTAGAAGGGGTACCTCGTGTCGAGGTTCGATATCTGCCATTTACCAGATTTTAACTGCCCCTCCAGGGGACGCCCAGGCCACCCTATTCTAACATATCTGTATGGCAGCTAAAAGTCTAATAGCTAAGGCATGGAAACAGACTCTCCGTCTGAAGTAGAGTTATTTTCCCGCATTAAGGAGATTTATACACTGGAAAAGATGACAGCCTCACTCAATAACTCTATGGACGCCCTTCTGACAGTATGGGAGCTGTGGGATTCTTTTTGCACCCATAGGCTTATAAGCCTCCTTGAGCTACATTTTGGACAGCACCAACTATCTAAACTTGGATACCCTGCCCCGAGATCCATTTAACCCTTTGTGTCTATTGTCTTGTCTACCCAAGTCTTGTCTCTATGTTTTATGTTCTAAATTTTGAGTTATATAAAGTTAGGTTACTTGTTATAGGTTGATTTTACGCTTTTGGGAGAAAGCATGGCAGACTACAGAGAGTCTAGCCTATCTTCAATGGTTGGTCTAATATTGCCTGGTGGTAGATAATTAAGAGTAGGCTTTACTCTGGAATGAGATCTTTATTTGAGCAAATGAATCGCATTATACCATTTCACTGTTTAAATTGCTTGTATTGTGTATTGTACACTTCCTGTACCACCAGAAACAAAATCTGTTATTGTACACATAATGAGGACCGCTGTATTACCATGCTTGTTGTCTCTGTTGTAAAGATTGAAAATATATAATTTTAATAAAAATTAAAGTTTAAAAAAAAATAAAAAAAATTGTTGTATAGGCGCTCACTAGAAGGAAAGAGAGATCATAGCATCATAGTATATAAGGCTGGAAGGAGACGCAAGTCCATCAAGTCCAACCTTTAAGAATTAAATAAAATGTTTTATCCCCATAACCCGTGATATTTTCTCTCTCCAGAAAGTCATCCAGGCCTCTCTTGAACATGTACATAGAGTCCGCCATAACAACCTCCTGCGGCAGAGAGTTCCACAGTCTCACTGCTCTTACAGTAAAGAACCTTTGTCTATGGTGATGGTAAAATCGCCTCTCCTCTAGGCGTAGAGGATGCCCCCTTGTCCGGGTCACAGGCCGAGGTATAAAAAGATCTTTGTAGAGAACCTTGTACTGTCCGTTCAGGTATTTGTACATTGTAATGAGGTCTCCCCTCAGTCGTCTTTTTTCTAAACTGAATAATCCCAAATTTTTAAATCTGTCTTTGAGAACATTATCCCAGTCTATGCCTTTAAGGTCTTCCCTTAGTTGCTGAAAATTTGCCCTCCTGAAGTTTAGAGTGTTGGTTGCCCCTTCACTAACGCTCTTAGTAAAGCGTAATACAAAATCAATGATATTATGATCACTATTCCCCAGGTTCCCCCCAACCTGTAGTTTTGATACCCTATCAGGTCTGTTGGTCAGGATAAGGTCCAGCAGTGCCCCCCCTCTTGTTGGCTCCAGGACTAGTTGCGACAGGTAATTGTCTTTTGTTGTTGACAAGAACCTGCTGCCTTTGAAGGACCTGCAGGTTTCTGCCCCCCAGTCGATATCTGGGTAATTGAAGTCTCCCATGATAAGTACTTCACCTTGCTTTGAAGCCGCATCCATTTCACTTATCAGCATTTCCTCTGCTGCCTCCATTATATCTGGAGCCTTATAACAAACCCCTAGTAATATTTTATTACTCCTTCCTACACCAACTTTTGAGGCACTTATTTACCTCCTTGATTTCCCGCTGCCTTTCTGGTGTGGCACGTGGTACAGGCAGTATTTCGGAGAAAATTACCTTTGAGGTCCTTGCCCTGAGCTTATGGCCTAAATCTCTGAAATCATTTTTAATGACCTTCCACCTACCTCTTACTTTGTCATTAGTGCCAATGTGGACCATGACCGCTGGTTCCTCACCAGCCCCTCCCAGTAATCCGTCAACCCGATCCGCAACATGCCGAACCCGAACACCCGGCAAACAACACACTGTTCGGTATGCACGGTCTTTGTGACAGATTGCCCTGTCTGTTCCCCTAATAATCGAATCTCCCACTACCAGCACCTGTCTGACCTTGCCTGTGCTCCCATTACCCTTTTTACTGGAGCAGACATTCTCCTGGTTGCTAGCGGCCACGTCTTGCTGCAGCATTGCTACCCCAGAGCTGATATCCCCCTCATCCGCCAGCCTGGCAAACTTATTGGGGTGCACCAGATCAGGACTAGACTCCCTAGAACTCTTCCCTCTTCCCCAGCCTTCTACATATTACCCAACTAGCTGCCCCCTCACTCTGCACCTCCATACTTCCCTCCCCACACCCATCTTCCCCAGAGAGTTTGTGCTCCAGGAGCAGCAAACTTCGTTCCATATTATCAATTGCCCACAGCCTTGAAACTTGCTCATTTAGATCCAGAATCTGGGCTTCCATATGAGCAATTTTCACACACCCCACACAGCAGTATTCCCCCTCGAACGGCTGTTCAAGGAAAGCATACATGGCACAGGATGTACACCGTGTAGCAATGCCACTTATGGAGTCCATTATTCTAATGGGGATTATAATAGAAATATGCACAGAAAGAAGAATCTACAGTCAGAGTAACACAAAACACAGCAGTTACCTGCTAAAGCCCCTCAAACTTAAGTCCCTTAAACCTAGGTCACACTTAAGACACTGCACACACTTGGGATCAATGCACACTCGCCGCCAAGCTCACACACTCGCTTTGTTTTCCTTTTAGAAGCCAAATTTGAAAGAAATGTTTGACATGCATTTGGAGTATCCTAGTGATGCAAAACAGATAAGAATCAGAAAAGTTACCCTAATTTTTGAACGCACACCCCTTAGAGAATTTTGTAATGTGTAATATATGTATTTGCCCCTACAGGTGAATGATCCAATTAGGCCCTAAAAAATTTTTGTATAAATGTCACAATTTTTGTAAGCCACAAGGGATAATATATTAAATAACCCTGAAAAAGGTATAAACCTATTTCTCACGAGTGTAGAAGTACCCCACATGTTCATATAAATGCTTTATGGGGGCACAGTAGAGGAAAAGAGTGATGTTTGTCTGTTAGAAGCCAAATTTGACAGAAAACAGATGAAAACCGAAAAGTGACCCTAATTGTTGAATGTACACCCCTTGGGGAATAGGTAATATTTAAGGTAAGGTGTAATATGTGGTGTAGTGTAATACACGTGGTGAAATGAGCATTTTGAACATATAGGTCAGTGGTGGCGTACCTATGGCACGGGTGCCAGAGGCGGCACTCCGAGCTCTTTCTGTGGGCACCCGAGACATAGCCCCAGCACACCAGACAGGACTCAAATAATTTTCCTGTAGTTCCAAGCAACTTAAAAGATGCTGCTTTCAGTGATATTTTAAAGTGACTTGCCTGGCTACTTGGGACAGTAGAAAGAGGGAGAATGTGTAGACAGGGCCAAATTATCTCTGAAGGACTTCCTGCTGGCCCCATGATTCTCTTTGTACAGAGGGACACTTGAAAGAAGCTACAATGATGCAAATTTTCCTTCTTTCTACTGTTTTGGTGTACTCAGGAGGCCAGTAAGATTGAACGTTGTTCAAAGAACAGGGAGCAATAAGATACTGCTCTAATTTTGGTTGGCACCTCGCAATAAATGAAGGGGATTTGGGTTTGCAGTTTGGGCACTCGGTGGCCAAAAGGTTCGCCATCACTGATATAGGTGGTTTCCAAATATGATGTGCAATGGAGTCCAAGATGGAAATTGCAATTATTTCTGGAAAGTTCAGTGCCCATTTTGTGGCGCCCGTTATGTGGAACCCATCATTTGGTGCCCAGTTTGTGCCACTGTAAAATGTCAGCTCTCTGATTAGGAAGCCATATTTCCTTATGTGAGAAAGACCCAACATGTGATCCTAAACTTCTGGCGCTAAAAACCTTTATATATTTTAGTGTATAGTGTATATTTTAGAGCTTTGGGAGGTGTCATTTTTTGCGACTTTTGATGACATTTACAATGTTAAGGTAGATTCTGTGGTAGGTGCATCTAACGTATAGAAGGATAGCCCTTTTAAGGCTAATCCTTTACCCCCTCTAATTTCATGGACGAGTGCGCGCAGCTCCTTGTAGCTGTGCGCTGAAGATGTCTGGGTAGGAGGATCAAAGGGGCTACTGGGGCGTAGCCTCAGCTCCAGCTGCTCCACGCCCAAGTAGCCGCTTTAGAAAATTTGCATTTGTAGATCTGTAGCGGTAGGTTTCCTTATTGTGTAGGTTTCTTTATTCACAAAATTACTGTTTGTAATGAGTGTATTTTGTTGTATTTACATTTCCCTTACTGGAGAAGGACAATAGGTATTATAAAGAGAATAGTAAGGAAAATAATATGGACGTTGTTCTGGCCTATTTTTCTCTTTCAGGACCTCAAGGGATGTACTGAGAGGACTAGGATAGCAAAGGATCTGCTGGACATCAGAAATGAAAGCATATAAACAAAATATGTCCTAAATAACAAGGAATAGATTATAATAAGTATATATATAATTTTTTTTTTTTTTTTTTTTTTTTATCAGGGAGACCATTTAACCATTGTGGTAAAACAAAATGCAATAAATATCAGGGAAAAAAAAATCCCCCAAAAAATACATTGATACCTCTTGTCTGTAACACATCTGGCACACTTGGTGAACTCTGCTCTCCTTTTGGAACACATCTTTCTTTAACACACAAGAAAAAGGTGATTAAGAAGTGAAAGTAAGACATAGTCATTAATTTTATAATAACAGTGCTACTAAGGATGTTTGAAGATAGTATTCAAGTACCCTAGGGAGGATGGGGGTCTACAAATACAGTTCAAATAAAATAAAATGACATTTCCCCAAGAACCAGTTTAAAAATAAATAAAAGTCAAAAACTTCTTATTCCTGGCAGTGTGTCATCAATTGAAAATTGCACAAAAAAAAGGTGTGAATCTTAATTTTTTTCTATTTTACAAAATTATTAAAACGTTGTACAGTTCCCAAAATTGTAGAAAAGAAAAGGTCAGCTCACCCTGCAAAAAATTACACTTTTTCATACTTTGGTTAGGAGAAGCTTTGTAAAGTTATTAGCATCAGAATATTGTGGAAGAAATTTTCTTTATACAGAAGGTTTAATTTTCTAAAATCTATTAAAACCTACATTAGTTTGGTATCCTTGTGATTGTACCCATCTAAATAATAATGGATGCAAAAAGTATTAGATATTAGAGGGGTATTCCCACAAAGACAAGTTTCCTATATGTATTCAGGATAGCAAAATAACACTCTCTAACTCACTGTTATTAACAAAAATACAGCATTTCACAGATATAAATCCAATCTGTCTCTATCAGTTTTCCTGTACCTAGTTGCCCCTAGACACGACCCAGTAACTTATGATTTTGGGTCGGGTGGCCGCTGTCTTTGATTCCAGTGTGAGGCTGTACTGCAAAGTTTCAGTCCCACTCTAGCCCCACGCACCTGCAGTCTGGAGTTCAGACACTCACTGATTCACTTTCTACCAGCACCGCATCCTGAGTCTGTCATGCCTCTGTGTAACAGGTATCTCATGCATCTCATCTTCTCTGATCTGTCTCATCTTTCCTTTTATGTGTCAGTGTGTTAATACAATGTTACAAGCCAGATGAAAGTGTATATACACCTGTATCCTGATACCCACATTGTCAGCTCGCAGAACTAGATGGATCATATTGGGGCTCATTTACTAAGGGTCCGAACGCCGCACTTTCGTCGGGTTTCCCGAATATTTCCGTTTAGCGCCAAAAATTGCAGCGGGATTTTGGTGCACGCGAACGGATTGTGGTGCATTGGTGCCGGCTTTCACGGGACAGAAATAGAGGGCCTTCGAACAACCTGATGGATTCCGAAAAAACTCGGAATGCAAGAAAAAAATAATAATTATGTCGCAAGATCAAGCACTCACATGCACCAGGAAGATGGTGAACTCCGGCAGACCACGGCGCAGCAGCGACACCTGCTGGATATCGGGCGCACGACCTTAGTGAATCCCGGCAGACCCGAATCCACGTGGGACAACTCGCCGCGGGATCGTGACTGGACCGGTTAAGTAAATGAGCCCCAATGTGTCTACTTAGAGAGTCCCCACCCACACCCTGGAATTTTGCACTGACCAGCCTAGGGACCGATGAGCTAAAGCAGCAATAAAACTGAGAAAAATTGTAAAGTAAGGGGTTAAAATGATCTTTTTTGTGTAAGCATCCCTAGGGGATTGACATGTGAGAATATTCTTTCGTAGGAAAACTCATTTCAAATGAAGACTGCAAAAAACTGGTTTGTTTGTCTGTCATTTTCACCACATTTGGAATTTTTATCCTGTTTTCCAGTATAAGGCATGGTATATTAAATACCGTCATTAAGAAGTACAATTTTGTACACAGAAAACAGGCCCTCATATCTTGGCACACAGAAAAATTAAATAGGTTATGTATTTTTAAGGATAAATGCTTTATGCTACATATTTTTACTCATAAAACCCAACAATTCTATCTCCTGTAAGAAATTGCCACACATACAGGCTCCTATAATAAATATATACAGTCCCCCTATAATAACTATACACCCCACTAAAATAACTGTATACAGTCCCCTAATAATTACCATATACAATCCCTCTATAACTATTTTAAATTTTTAAATTTTTGTATGTTTTTAACATGTAAAACACAATAAAATTCATATATTTTTCATGATATACAATGTGGTGGAACTTCTGTTTTTTGGTTTATTAATTGTTCGTTTGTTCCACATTCTACTTTTTTTTTCCTGTATGTGTGGCAATTTCTTACAGGAGATAGAATTGTTGGGTTTTCTCTATAACTATATACAGTCCCCCTATAACATCTATATACACACTGCCAAAAATAACTATATACAGTCCTACTATAATAAATATAAACAGTCCCCTTATAATAACTATATACAGTTCCTCTATAACTATATACAGCCCATATAATAACTATATAGAGACTGCTATAATTATACAATCCACATATAATAACTATAATGAGTATATACACCCCCTACAATAACTATATACAGTCCCCCTATAATTACTATATACAGTACCCCTATAATAAATATATACAGTACTACTATAATAACGAATTACAACCCCACTATAATGAATATATACAGTCCCTCTATAGCTATATACAGTCCCTCTATAGCTATATACAGTCCCCCTATAACAACTATATACAGTCCCCCTATAAATATATACACCCCCTATAATAAATATGGAGAGACTCCTATAATAACTATATACAATCCCTCTATATTAATTGTATACACCCCTCTATAATAACTATATAGTCAACTATAATAACTGTATACTCCCTCTATAACAACTATATACACACCCCTATAATAATTATGTTTAGTCCCCATATAATAACTACATAAAGTCCCACTATAATAGACACACCCCCTATTACAACTATATACAGCCCCCCCCTATAATAACTATACAGAGACTCCTATAACAACTATATACAATCCCCTATAATAACCATATACACCCCTCTATAATAACTACTATAACTATATACACCCCCTATAACAACTATGTACACAGCCCCTATAATATTTATATACACCCCCAATAATAACTATATACAGTCCTTTTATAATAACTACATTCAGTCCCCCTATAATAACTATATACAGTCCTTCTATAAAAACTATATACACACCACCTATAATAACCATGTAATTCCCCCCTATAACTTTATAAATCCCCTATAATATCTATATAGACTCCTATATTAACTATATAGAATCCCCCTATAATAACTACTTACCCCTTTATAATAACTATATAGTCCCCTATAATAACTATATACAACCCTATAGCAACTTTATACACACCCCCTATAATAATTATATACACCCCCAATAATATATATATACAGCCCCCCTATAACAACTATATACACACCGCCTATAACTGTATACAGTCCCCCTCTAAATATATACACTCCCCTACAACTACATACAGTCCCCCTATAATAACTATATAAAGTCCCCCTAAAACTATATACACATCCAGTATAACAACTATATACACCCCCTATAATAACTGTATAAAGATTCCTATAATAACTATATACAGTCCCCCTATAATAACTATATACAGTCCCATATTTATATTATTTGGGGCTATACCGTAATTATTTTATACTGGGGGGAATGCTATATATATATTATTTGAGGCTATGATTGTTTAATACTAGGGGGATGCTATAGATATTATATGGGGCCAGAATTATTTTATACTAGGGGCGGGGGGGTTCTGTATATTTTATTTGGGGATTTGGGGCTATAATCATTTTATACTGGGGTGGGCTGTATATATATCACTATATTACTAAGCTGGGAGGATGTATATGGGGTACAGTATATTACTAAGCTGGGAGGATGTATATGGGATACAGTATATTACTAAGCTGGGGATGTATATGGGATACAGTATATTACTAAGCTGGGAGGATGTATATGGGATACAGTATATTACTAAGCTGGGGATGTATATGGGATACAGTATATTACTAAGCTGGGAGGATGTATATGGGATACAGTATATTACTAAGCTATAGGAATAATCACAATTTATAGAACGCAATAGTATACTATGAACTGCACCTCCTGAATCAATTTTACATTTCTGATGTAAAATAACACAAAACCTCACTAAATGGAATAACATTGCTTTAACCCATTCAAGTTTTTTTTTTTTTTCGTTTTGTCGATTTTTTGCCCTGTTCCTTCCACAACTATCGGCTTGTGGTCTGCAACTATATTGGAGTATATTGTAGATATACTGTTCCTATATTACAGACTGTCTGAGACAGACTATAATATAGAAATCCTAATAACCTAATCTGTGAGAGCCTTTAACAGGTTCCTAACTGTCTTTTCACCAATTGACACCCTCCTATGATGAAGTCTAACAGTGTCAACTGTCTAATACAGAAGACACCTGCCGCATAATGAGAGTGATCGGTCCATGAGCTTTCTTCATAGACCACTTCACGACCGGCTGACATATGTTCACATTAGCCTCTTGTGAATGGGTTAAAGCTCTCATCTTTGAGATCAAAGAAATATGCCACTTCAAGATTTCTGCTGTACAACAAGACCTACAGTATGTGTGACTTACTCTCAATTTGGAACCCTAGAGGATGACCATGATGCTACTAAAGCCTATGTAGCAAAGCTACAATAAACTATTTACTCCCAGTCATCTTCACTGTTTGATATAAAATGTCACATAGAAGATATTGCCTTCCTAATATTGGTGAGGAGGAAGAGATATATATCTTGTATTGGATGAGCCGAGCAAACACAATATCAAGCTTGATAGGGTATATTCAGCCCTCTGACCCAAAGGATCAGCGGCGCTGAACTGATTGTGGTTGAAACGTGAAATCTACAAAACTGGGAGTTTATATGGTGTTGCTGTAGCTTTTACCTGACCTGTCTTGGTTTATCCTTCAGAAGAGGACACACCTGCGCTTGCTGTTAGCTATTTTATACGACCATCACTAGAATGGCAGCTCATCGCTTATATATTCTAGAGAATTGTAAGTAATGCACACTGGGAAACCTAGGGCTCACCAATAAAACCTGCTTTTAGGGCCCACTACATGCAAATATTACCTATCACACAGTCATACATTCCTACAGCAAAACTGTCACAAATTTGTTTCCATAGTAGCTTGTTTCCATCCTGCTGATTGCCTCTTTTCTTGAACTTAGGCCATTTTAGTTCTGTGAGCTAGGAATATGTTCCCATAGAGCAACAGGCCTCAGGCAAGATCAAGATGTTACAAGCTTGTTTGTGATTGCTGCCCCAGGGGGAATGATAGACACTGCATAGATAACATCAGCCAACGCAACTGCAGTATATGTGACTTTTGAATATCTGTATTAATCACAGTAGGGACCATTTATCTTTTAGGCTCTTTTTGCGCCTCTAGTGAGTCTTTTTTTTGCACCTCATTTGTCTTTGGAACCTTTTTGATCTTCCCACCTAGATTATTATTGGCACTTGCTGATGAAGCGCGTGATCACTGGCGCGCGTGATGCTCGTTCGAGTTCTTAATTGAGGACATCGACCGGCGTCGTCGTTGCTCGGAACGAGTATCCGTGAGTGAAATCTAGAGCTCGTGCAGTTTGAAATAAACCGGGACGACACATGTGTCTACCGCCCCCCCGCCGCCTCGCCTCCCCACATTCTTGTTCGCGCACACCACTGCACCCAGGGTTCCGTATAGTGAACGACACGCTCACTTGCCGACCCCTGTGCCGCATCGATTACCGTATCTCGTTCGGCAACATATTCTGCTTACTTTGTCGGCAGATATGCGCGGAACATGGCCGCAGTGGATGACATCCAGCCGCCGGTCGCATCCAGTTGCCAGCCGGACGGTGACGATCGGCCGCGCGGAGACATTTTCGGGGCAGTCATGGAGGGAGACATCGCGACAGCACACGGGGGAGACATCGGCAGCACGGGGGAGGCGACATCGGCAGCACGGGAGAGACATCGGCAGCCGGGGGGAGACATCGGATGAGCAACGGGGGGAGACATCGGGCAGCAGACGGGAGAGACATCGGCCAGACGGGGTTAGAGACATCGGACCAAGCTATCAGGGGGAGACATCGGGCCGCAAGGGTGGAGAACACTCGGGGCAGCAACAGGGGAGACATCGGGCAGCGATGGTGGGAGACATCGGGCAGCCAGGGGGAGAGTCAATGTCGGCAGCTTACGGGGGAGAATTCGGGCAGCACGGGGACAGGAGACTTCAGTGGAGAGAAGAGGAGCGAAGCCCGGGACAGCGTTATCACCATCCGACAAGAAGCAGATGTGCCGAAAGATTGTAATTATTCTTCCTGTGTTTTTCACTGGTTTTCCATTAAATGATCCTGTCGTTCACTGTTTTTATTCTCTTCTTCACTGTTCTTCACATCTGTTAATTGTCGGGAGGAAATATCGCGCAGGGGAACAGATTGAAAGAAATAGATGCAGGATGTTTGCATACAATCTCGACTAACTATCAGACGACATTCTTCGTGTGTCCCACATTAAAGAACAATTTAGTTCCTGATAACCATGGTCTCTTTGAAAAATGCTCTGGTTCTCCATTGACCTCAATGGGGCCGTTTTCGAGGACGAGCACCACTCGAGCATATGGAACAGTTTGTCTCGAACTAACGAGCACCCTGAGCATTTTTAGTGACTTCGCTCGCTCATCCTAATGGCACTTGAACTTTTGTTATGTTGTCCACAACAACAAATTTTCCAGAGGGCCTATTTTTTTTTACTCGTCAGAAGAAAGATAATTCCTAAATCATGTCTAAAACTTAAGAATTAGGCCTCACTGCAGTCTGTAGAATGGGTGGTGAAGCAAATTCTGCCGCAAGTAGATGGGATAAACCAAATCTCCTCCATTTATGTAGGATAAGATCCTGGCCCCACCAAGTGGTGACGTGAATGAATAGTTCAATGAGAGTTTATCTTAGTCTTATCCAGGTTTTAGGTGTATTTTACGTGACTTTTTGGGCACTGGGATATCTGCACTAATGTTTTGTACTTTTTCAAGAGTATTGCCTGTGGGGTAATGTTGTAGCAGTAAAATGGTTTACGCCTAATTTGCCTTTCTATTCTAATGCATTCCAGATTTGTACTTAGCCACATGGTTTAACAATTGATTATGTTGCACTAAGAAAATGTGAAAAAAAACAGCACAAAAACACTCCCGGACCATCGTCGTAGGAAAGACAAAAATGTGCTCCCTAAATGTCTCAAAAAAACCTATTTGGGACAAAGAGCTGAGATTACACTCGTCCGAGCAACGAGCCGTTTCGAGTACCTTAATACTCGAACGAGCATCAAGCTCGGACGAGTATACTCGCTCATCTCTAGTGCCAATATATTAGGTCAATGCTCCAAAATTTAACACAATAAACTAAAACAACTAATAGATGGTGCTAAGAACGAATAGTCTTACCCCTTTCGCAAGCTAAGACATACTATAATTTTGTGTTGCTGCAGGGATGTAGATGGCAAGAGCTAACAGACAGAGCTCACTCAATACACAGAGGTTGTCAGCTGTACAACACATTTGATACCGACCTCTATCTGCCGTGGTTGGTGCTGGCACTGATAACAGTAGGTAACCTGCTAACCCATTGCTGAAACTAACAACCTTGGATGGTTGCCATGAAAGTCTCATGGATACTGATCTCTAATATCTACCAATCAGCAGTAAATTTACAATACACTGCAATACAGTAGTATTGTAGTATATTGTCCAGTAGTATTGCAGTATATTGCATGAGCAATTAAACCCCCTCCCCATTCTATCACTAAGCTGGGGGGATGTATATGGGATACAGTATATTACTAAGCTGGGGGGATGTATATGGGATACAGTATATTACTATGCTGGGGGGGGCTGTATATCGGATACAGTATATTACTTAGCTGCAGGGGCTGTATATGGGATACAGTATATTATATGTATATAGATTTTATCCCTATATAATGAAGGGATGTGTTATATGTGGGGTAGCGTGCGGTCAGTTGTGTTGTGAGGGTTATATATTATTTAGGAGCGCAGTGTTGTTTTCCAGGAGACTTTATACTGTAAGTGACTGTGGTATTTTTAGGGACGCCGGGTGGAGATGCTGCACGGAGCTGAATATATCTGCCCGTGAATTCAGCAGTGATACGTCATGGATTGGAGAACCCGGAATAAAGTCCTCCTGATGGAAGAGATTGTCATCTATAAGGTACTAGATTCCACTAATGCCTCTCAGAACCTGTAGTCAGTCACACAGTGTCAGGGAGCTGTCTGTAGGGTTGTTAATTGTTAGAAAAGTTTAGTTATCATCATTAACAGGGCGGGGGGGGGGGGGGCAGCATTTTAATATTCGCCTCAGGCAGCAAATATGCTAGAATCGGCCCTGTGAGTGAATATACTTGTGTTAACGAGTAGGGCATTTTTAGGAAGAAAATACATCTTTGAAATTGAATAGTCATTAACGAATTAATGGTTGTTTGTTTACAGTTTGGGATATTTGCTCTATGCTTTGTTCTTAAACTGTATTGACATCATGTGGACCCTGATTCCAATTTTAATCATTCAGTGAGAATAAGGAACATTTTTTCTGGTATTTATTTTAACAAGAACAGTTCTATTTGGGGGAATTCATCAAGATGGGAGTTTTGAACGCCAGTCCTAAATCCCCCCCCCTCCCCGCTGGCATAACGGTACCCATATCCACTAATAGGCTCCGGTGTTTAGTAAATAGACCAGGTCGGAACTAGAATAGTTTTTGATAAAGCCTTTTTTTGGAGTGGGTCAGGCTTTGATGCCCCTGCCCACCCTGGGCCTGCCCTGCTCCCCACACCCCAACACGGGGCATGAAAGCCTGACCCACTCAAAAAAAAAGGCTATAGCGAAAATCCAAAGTGGTGTGCGAGTCAGACAAGTGATAAAACTTTCGAGAAGAGGGAGATTCATGTGCCTTCTCCACCAGACAACTGTTGAAGGCATAATGAATCTCCCCATTCTATCTATCTATCTATCTACAGTAAGAAAAGATCCAAATTCTGGCTATGCACAACCAAGGCGCAGATTCATGCCGCATGCCGCTGCCATCAAAGTTCAATGGAGAACGTCGCCATTACAGAGGTTTTTTAAATCAATGCCGCATATTTTTTCAAATGCAACCTGCACCTTTCATCACAGATAAGAAAAAAGTATTGTTTATAATCAATCTCCTGACAGATGAAGCTCTTGCATGGGCCTCGCCTTATGTGGAAAAGAACAGTGACCTCCTCAATGACTTGGAAACTTTTACCAAAGCCATGGATCAAGTTTTTGATGACCCTAATCGTTGTGCCACTGCTGAAAACAAATTACATAATCTGCGTCAAGGACGACGCTCTGTTGCTGAATATATGGCAGAATTTCGTCGCTGGGTAGCTGACACCAAATGGGATTTACCAGCCCAGAAGAGTCAATTTCGACGAGGGTTATCAGAACAAGTGAAAGATGAGCTTGCCAGAGTGGAGGCCCCTGATAGTTTTGAGGAATTTGTTAAACTCTGTATCCGAATTGATCAGAGACTTACAGAACGTAGGAATGAAAAGTTGAGAATCTTTGGAAACAATCCGACCTACTCTTTCAGCCAATCTACACAACAAAAGACTGAAACAACACCTGAACCTATGCAGATTGATGTAATCCGCAAACCTCTTACTGCGGTTGAGAAAGAAAGGCGCCGTACTGAAAATCTTTGTCTTTATTGTGGAGACATTATGCCATCCACTGTCCAAATAAGTTCCAAAGGACTGTAGTCTGCATAAGTGGGAAGTCAGTAAACAATGTTGAACTTTCTACACTACCAGATTCTGCTTCTCAGTCTATCTCCTCTGTAACTCAAGACAAAGTTAATTCATCTCATTTTGTCATTCCTATACAAATCACCATTGGGAGCCGTACGTTACAATGTTCTGCTATGTTGGATTCTGGTGCAGGGGGTAATTTTATGGACTTACAGTTTGCACTTGACCATAACATTGCACGTAGGCCTAAATCCATTCCAATCGAAATGGAAACAGTTGATGGATCACCTTTATCATCTGGGCCTGTAACTGAGGAGACAATTGATCTTGGAATTTGTATTGAACCTGATCATCATGAAACTATGACTTTGCATCTGATTTCTTCTCCCAAGTTTCCAGTCATTCTAGGAATTCCATGGTTTGCTATACATAATCCTTTTATCAACTGGGAATCAAGGTCGGTTACCTTTCCATCTAAATACTGCAAGGACAATTGTCATAGGAATCTGTTTATCCAAAAGCAAATGCAAGTCTCTGAGATTTCTCTTCAAAAGGACATGTTGCCACCTCAGTACCAACAATTCAATGATGTCTGCAGCAAGAAAAAAGCTGATCAGCTACCTCCTCATCGCCCTTATGATTGTCCTATTGAGTTGCTTCCTGGAGCGGCTATTCCTTTTGGGCGAATTTACAGTCTCTCTGAACCAGAATTAAATGTACTCAGAGAATACATTGATGAAAATTTAAAGAAAGGCTTTATTCGTCCATCTTCCTCCCCAGCTGGTGCACCCTTGTTCTTTGTAGAAAAGAAAGACTCATCCTTGCGGCCATGTATCGACTACAGAGAATTAAATAAGATTACTATTAAAAATCGTTACCCTCTTCCCCTGATTCCTGAGTTACTGGAAAGACTGCGCTGTGCCAAGATATTTACCAAACTTGATTTAAGAGGGGCATACAATCTCATACGTGTTCGTCCAGGGGATGAGTGGAAGACAGCCTTCAGAACAAGATATGGACATTTTGAATACCTGGTTATGCCATTTGGCTTATGCAATGCCCCAGCCACCAGCATTTTATAAATGATGTGTTTCGAGACTTCTTGGATCAATTTGTTGTGATATATCTTGATGACATTCTAATATTTTCTGACACCTTGCAGGAACACCGCAGCCATGTTATGTTAGTCTTGGAACATTTACGGGAGAATCATCTTTATATTAAATTAGAAAAGTGTGAATTTGAACAAAACAGAATCCAATTTCTGGGACATATCATATCTCCTGAAGGCCTATGTATGGATCCTGGTAAAATCAAAGCTGTTGTGAATTGGCCTGTCCCCAAAAATGTTAAAGATATTCAGAGCCAGTTAATAGAGCTCTATAGGAACCTGCCACTGGCTGTATATGTGCAAACGTTGTTACAGGTTCCCTTTAAATCGTCAATCAGGGTATACCTTTCCTCTTTAAGAACTCTAGTTTGGCTATCTGTAAATAGTGTTTTATTATATTCCTTTAAGCATTTTAGTATGACAGATAGCACATCTTTTAGAGGGGTTTCTACTGGGTTTATTCTCCCGTCACCTTCTCATTTTCCTTACCCTCTATGCCAGGTATCAGGAGACCAATTCGGTTTCATCTGCCATAATGATCACAGAGAGACCCAGAGCCACTGCTGCTACGATGTCCAGGCAAGAATGCATGCCGGCTGAGGAGCTCCGGCATGTTAGCATATAGGCCCCGCCCTCACTCCGAACTTCCAGTTCCGGGCCGGAAGTCACCTCAACGATGGTCCCATAGATGGGCGTCTTCAGGGCAGGTATGGATGGATCCTCTATTCTAAGGGGCGTTGCCCCTTAACATCAAGGTGATCGATCTAAAAAGTAGTAGAGCGGTCCCAAGAATTAGTCCCATGGGACCGCTGGATAAGGACCATAGTGGATGATCACTATGCCGTCACACCCAGAAAGGGGGGAGGTATTTGCGAAATATATTTAATAGAGAGTCATTTCTTAAACCTCTCCCGTGAGAGGAGTCTTGCAACCTTAATCCTGTACGAATAGGAAGACACTGGAGGGATGCTAGGCGAGTGCTTTTTACCTCTTGCAACCTCCTGTTCTTACGGGATATAAGGAGCAACCTTATGGTGGGGCCGTCATGGGAACATGGGAAAAAAACAAAACAAACAGATGACAAGTGGACGAAGAAGATTAACAAGAGTGCTGGATCTAGCCTACTCCTAATGCCTCATTCAGACAGTTCACAGAAGAAATTAAAAGTTACAGCTGCTAAAAAGTGAAGTTTTTAAAAATGGTATAGAATATCATTCAAAATAAAACATAAGCGGCACTCACCAATGATAAAACATATGCCTCTATTTCAACAATCACAACAAGGTCATTCAAATATTTTTTTTTAAACAGATTGGATAAACACCAAATTCTTTTACTGACACATGATAAATTTATAAAAGAGAAGCATGATTTTGCCAAATACTGTGTTGCTGCTTTTGCATTTTGCCATTCTCACCCATGGTGTACTAGATGGTTTTAATGAAGCTGAACATATTTTATGACTGTTGAGTGCTGCTTTTTCTTTTTGAATGATACTGCAGTGAATGTTGTCTTTACCAAGTTCAGCAACACCTTCTTTACAAATTGTCACCCTACTCCATGGAACCTTGAAGCACCTATATTTTATTGTTTGTGGTCATTATTTCAAGAGTTGTCCTAGTTTATAGAGAATAAAGATGGCACTTGTCAAAACTTTTAGACACCAAGCCCATGGACAGAATTCTATCCATTGGCAGTAAAAATAGAAGCTGTTATAGAAGGTCAGCACGCAGATTCGAGAAAACCGTGAGGAATTGATAGAGAAAGTAGATTGGAAAATTGTATAACTTTTCCTTACACAAACCATATCAAATGTTTTCTGAAACACTTTACATATCAAGAAAGTGGTGCAGAACGTTTAATAGATGTGTATTGGTAAATTGCCTAATATCTTGCCCACCCACACTACAAAAAATGTGAGGTAAAGTAACAAACCCCTTTAAGGATCACTTCACCACATAGGACAAGTAATTTCAACCCCTTCCTACCAATGCCCTTTTTATTGCGTTTCCATTTTTTGCTCCCTTTCTTTAAATATTTTTTTTATACTGTGTGTGAAGCTTTATAAGAGCTTGTTTTCTGTGTAACGAATTGTACTTCACAGTGGAGGCATTTAATTTCCCATGCTGTGTACTGGGAAGGGGGAAGAAAATCCAAATGCAGTGGACTTGATGGGAAAAAAAAACACTTTTGCAGCATTTTCTTGTGAGCTCTGAAGTTAAGGTTTTCACATTTATCTCATTTTGCCATATTCTGCCTTTTTTTATATACTTTGGCTTATGGAGCTTGGTAAGGTGTAATTTTTTTGCAGGACATTTACATTGATACCATTTATAGGATTGTACAACCTTTTCATCACATTTTATTTACATTTTTATAAGATGCAAAATGACAAAAACTGCATTTCTGACATTTTGGCTCTATTTTCCTATTACAGGTTTTCCTTGGGAATGCGGTGATTTTTTAGGATTTATTTTTATATCAGTTCCAGGTGACTTGAATTTTTAGTTTTGCTTTGTTTTTTTAACTTTTTCTTTTAGATCACCCCACCACGATACTTGAACTCTAAGTAGTCGGATTGATCCTGCCACACTACAGTTTAGCAGTTCAGACAGTCCCAAAGTTACATACAAGGTAGGTTCTTTAAGTTTGTACTTATGACAAAACAGGCATCTCTTATAACTGTAACTACAGACAAAAAATAGTTCTACTGACAATTTCATTGTAATTTAATTCATTGGATTTTTATAATTTTGTACTGTCATGGAAACAAGGATTATCAATAAAGCTTAATTACAGATACCTTACAGCTGATCATTGCATCCTTGACCAGATGTCACTGTAGGCAGAGAGGTCCATATGTAACTAGGGGTCATCTGTACACAGATGTCTGTGGATGAGGTTTTTGCACATGATCTGTTACAGTGGGAATTTGCTGCAATATGCAGCGAACACCCAGTCTGTATGGAGAGATGTAGTACTATGCGTATGTTGGTTTGCAGCAAGAGGTTCAAACACTAATTGAGGAAGGATATATGAAGATCACCTTTATGTCTTTTACTGCAATCCAGGGAACAGCTAGGAAAAAGGGTAATGAAGCTAATAAGTAAACGCTCAGGAAAGACACAAACCCCTTCCCCACACCAGATCACACCTGGAGTTATAACTTACTAACGAAGCCTGCAGCACGGGCAGCGGTACTTGGAAGTTTCCACAGTGCACATGCAGCACAAGTCTCCCATATTATGGTCACAGCAGACTTCTCCACCAGACGGAAATAGGTGTGTACTCGCACACAGCAATAGGGCGTTCTCTTAAGGAAAAAGACTCAAAACGTCAGGTCACGAGTCACTTGCAATGTCTAAAGAGCACCCTGATGTCACTATAAAAAATTAAGAGAGACAGATCTATAGACAAAGAAAGAAAAGTCAAAAACATAGGAGACATAATAAATTTTAACACAATTATCAGCTTAGCAATAAATGAAAAATTTAAGTGTAACTGTAAAGTTAATGATTTTACCAAATTCTCCTATGCGATTGCAATTTTCAGAGTGATGCCCATATTGTGTTTGTGATAAATAGGGCCTGGGGGAGGGAGACCTTATACTACTCAAATTACCCACTTTTCCTCAGCCTCCACTTAATTAGCCTAATGGAGCTAGCAGAATGTTATCTGGCTCGGTAGGGTACCGAGCTTCAAAGAATATCCCTAGCTGAAGCGTCTCCATGGACTTTCCCCCCTATTTTCTAACAGGAGACAGAGAGTCATAAAAACTCTTAAACCAATATGTGGATTAGGGACACTTATGGTCCATCCTAGCCCAAGGGCAACTACATTTTTTAATTGGTTATCTTCAGGAGATCACAGTGGCCCAATTCCTGGGGTTCTAGCATCCTCAGGTCCAGAGATATAAATATCTCTGGATAGGACCATAGCAAATGGGTTGCATTATGTTTGGCATCAATGCGATCCAGGGATTCACCCGGATCCATTGATACCAGAACCATGACCCTACAACTTCCTCTTGAGAGGCTATGGTTTCTCCGGGGTTCTGGATGTAATATCGGCACAAACTCTGACAGTTCCGATCTGTAGAGCAGGTCGGAACTAGCGTAAATTTGTAAATTTCATGTCACGTCTTCCACATAGCCCCCAACCTGTGACAAGGGAGGGAAGCATAATTTACTATTGCTACTCTGCCAGTTTTTAGGTCTTAGGTTGCATTTAGGGCTTAGGTTGCATTTAAAAATGGAGTGTGTGAATGCAGCCTTAAAAGGGTTAAGTGTGCTCCAGCAGCTACAACCAGATTTGTGAGTACATTTTGAATTCAGATACATTTTTTCTTTTTGTGAAAAATATTGTATCGATATTGAGTATCGTAATACTTTTCCAGATATTGTATCACACTGAGAACTTTGGTATCGGTGCAACCCAATACAAGAGCATAATTGGTTGACATGTTATGTCACTGCAATGTACACATCAATGCCTCATAAAAAAGCATGTGAATTAGTGACATACCACTTAAGTAGATATATAATACGGTTTTTGAAAACGCATCCGTTTTTGACAGGTTTTCAGGAGTCCATATTTGTTTATCTGTCAGATTCATAAGGCTTGTCAGCACAGGCAGAGAAAATAGCTACTACAGCAATGAGGTAATCTGAGGAAAATAGCAAAAAAAAACCAGCTGGATATAGGTAACAAAGATAATAGGCAAAAGTTGTTCTACATCCCAAGAGCTCTTGATTTTTTAAAACCCTTCCCGAAGTGCACCTTAATAGTACAGTCCTCGGTAGTTGCCAACTCACGTTCGGAGCCAGGACCCTACTGAACGGGTATCAGTTGCTTATCGCAGCTGACATCTGTCTCCTGTATCACCTACGACCGGAGGTACGGGTGTTAACCCCTTACACGCTGCAGACAAATATGAATGCGGCGAGTAAGGGGCTTTTGACGTGGATCGGCACTTACCAGGAGGGTCCGATCCTCCACTGCGCAATCTGTTCCGGGAGCCGGGCCTCCTGCACAGCATGCTCAGTGTCTTACATAACACAGTGCCATACATCTGTATTGCACTGTGTAAGATGTATCTGAGCTTGAACAAGTGATCAGATGATCACTTGTTAAGAAAAGATGTCACTAGAATAAAGAAATGTTAAAATAAAGTTTTTTTAAATAAAATCATAAAAGAAACGTACAAAACACTCAATCACAAAAAAGCACCACTTATTTGGTATCGCCGCGTCCGTAACAATGTGTACAGTAAATTTTAATCATATTTTGACCCGCTCGGTGAACGCAGAAAAACCCCCCCGAAAATCTTGCCAAAAATACTAAATACTAATGTTATGCTGCTGCAAAACTGGCGATACTAGAACAAATACAATTTTTTTCTATTCTAGTTTTTCTTCAATAAAATCGGGCAAATATAAATAAAACTGTACAAATGAGGAATCATCGTAGTGATTTGTAGAAGAAAATATATTATGAACACAATGAACGCCCCCCCCCCCAAAAAAAAAAACAAAACACAAATTGATTATTTTATTTTCATCCACACGTAAAGAGTTAATAAAATCTCATCAAAAAGTTAAGGACCCACTTAAATGAAATTCTTTTACAGTGCATCTCATCTCGCAAAAAATAAGCCCTTATTTGTCCAAACTGCCAAAATAAATAAACATTGTATAGCCTATAAACTCCTTCCTGACGGGTGCTGTAACATAACGGTGCGGCTGCAAGTGACTTGCCAACACGGTTCAGACACAGTGATCGGGGCAAGATAGCGGCTGTTCCCGATGGCCATCCATCCTGCCCCATGGACCAGAGGGGTTTGGCTGCCCCCCCCCCCAAACCAGCCAATAGCAGCGATTTTACTTATGACGCCAGCAGAGGTCGCATTAACGCCTCACTGCGCGTCATAGACGCATGATGAGGCGCCATTACCCCCCAAAATAATTGCCATGCATAAAGTTACGCTTGGCAATTATTCCCTGTAGCGCGCGCTGCAAATGAGGTAAATGTCAGTAGCGCAATCACAGCGCGCGCTAAACCGCTGAAGTTATCAGTGTCAGGGGCGTGCCGGAGAGACCCGGTGTGAGAGCACCAGCCCCGGGGGAGACAAGTGGGCCGGAAACTGCTGCTCCCCGTCCTGCTCCAACTCTCCAACTCGCCCGCAGCTGACTGCGTTTATGTGATCGACGGGATCCAAGAGCAATGCTGTGTGAGTGTAGTGTGTGCTGTGTGCCGTGTTGTGAGCGGCGAGTGTGTGCCGTGTTGTGAGCGGCGAGTGTGTGCCGTGTTACCGAAATTTTCATACTCCTCCTCGGTAAAAAAATACTCCTCAAAAATGGTGAGGGAAGTATTTATAACCTTCTGGAAAAATGTTAGTGCGACCTCTGGACACCAGTAATACCGATCAGTATGTCTGTAGCCACCAATTTTGCCTTGCAGTCCAGAGAGGTTTCGCTGCCCCCCTCTGTTTATGTTTGCCACTATCGATCTGCACCAGCCAATAGCAGCAATATTTGTCATAATAGACATCGCTGGGGTGAATAAGAACAACAGTCGATGAGATCGCACTAACATTTTTCCAGAAGGGTAAAAATACTCCTCTTACTATTTTTGACGAGTATTTTTAGACGAGGAGGAGTATGAAATTTTCGGTAATACACACACACATATATATATAATTGTATATTATATAACTCATAGCTGTATATAATTCTAATAGACACTATTTATTTAAAAAAAAAAAATCATCTCAGTCAGTATCTTCTGTGCTAAACACTCATACTGCACACTGCGCACACAGAACAGCACTAAGGAGGTAAGTAAATATTGAAAATAAAATATTTTATTTACATTTGACTTGGTCATTGACTTTAAGGTTATATGTCCTGGTACTGCAGGAGAAATAAGGAGGTGTGAAGTGATTTAACATTTTTTTTTACATTTTACTTTTAGTGCATGAACCCCATTAAACCTTTGTAATGAATGAGGAGGAAAATCCCCATATACTGCCATTCTGTAGTATGGCAGTATATGATAGGATCGATCAGACAACCTAGGGTTAAAGTACCTTTGGAAGTCTGAAAAATAGTAAAAAGAAAAAGTTATATATATATATATAACCTAAAATAAATACATTAGGTATTGCCACTTCCGAAAATGCCGGATCTATCAAAATATAATAACGGTTTTTCGCAGCGTTTAACCCCGAAACAGAAAATTGCGCCCAAAGTCGAAAATAGCACTTTTTTGCCATTTTGAAAAATATAAAATTAATAAAAAGTGATCAAAAGGTCGTACAGTTCTAAAAATTATAGCAATGAAAAAGCCATCTAAAGTCGCAAAAAATTACACCACCCACAGCTCCGTACACCAAAGTATGAAAAAGTTATTAGCGCCAGAAGATTACAAAATCCCAAAAAAAAATTTTATACAGTTTTTAATTTTTGTAAACGTATGAAAATATTATAAAACCTATACAAATTTGTTATCCCCGTAATCGTACCGACCCAGAGAATAAAGTAGACATGTCATTTGCGGCGCATAGCAAAAGCTGTAAAATCTAAGGCCACAAGAAAACGTCGCAAATGTGTTTTTTCACGATTTTCACTGCATTTGGAATTTCTTTCCCACTTCCCAGTACACGGCAGGGAATATTCAATGATGTCACTGTGAAGTGCAATTTGTTACGCAGAAAATAAGCCATCACACAGCTCTTTATGTGGAAAAATAAAAAAGTTATAGATTTTTGAAGGTGGTGAGTGAAAAATGGAAGTGAAAAACCTAAAAAAAAAAAAAAAAAAGGCCAAGTTGTTAAGGGGTTAACGCCTCTCTGCTCACCCATAGACTTTAGGCATTAGCTGCGGGAGCAAGACTGGGTCGCTGGGTGTCATTCAGAGACCCTAGGGCAGTGGTGGCGAACCTATGGCATGGGTGCCAGAGGCGGAACTCTGAGCCCTTTCTGTGGGCACCCAGGTCATCACCCAGAATTAAGCTCACCAGACAGAACTCAAAGAATCTGCCTTCAGAATCTTCCTACAATGATAGATGAATTTGCCCTCCTCCTTTCAACTGTGTTGGTGTCCTTGGGAGACTGAAGGGTTGAAAGTTGTCAATGAACAAAGAAATACATTACTGCTCAAATTGCTGCGCTGGCACTTTGCAATAAATAAGTGGCTTTTGGTTGACATTTGGGCACTGAGGCTCTAAAAGGTTCGCCATCACTGCCCTAGGGAGATGCGGTTCATTACCGCTTCTCCCTCCTCTGTTCCTCACAGCATCCCGCTGAAGTAGCGTGATGCTTAGAGCAGCAAAGGACATAACAGCGCAAAAAATTTTACGGTAGCATGTAAAAAAAAAAAAGTTATGGCACTTAAACCAGTAAAATAGACATTCCAACATCCCATAATGTTATGTACCACAAAGCAATTAAACATCAGTCAATGTCATGTCTGGAGAACACCCACAATCAAATATGCTCTGCACCAAAGTATTTTTTCTCACACTTTGAAAAACAGGGTCTCTACCAATTATTTCAAGATTTCATTGCAACAATAAAACTCAGAACAGACCAAGGCGCATGCAAATGAACATATTGGAATAATCTTACTAGGCTGTCATTGTGAGGTGCTTGCAAGTCTGAAGAAAGGTCAGAAGGCACTAGAAGTTTCTTAGTCCCTTCTATAAGCAGAGTGCATGTAGATCCCTGCCCGTGCCACTCAATGGTGGGGATAGTGTTTAGAAGGGAATATCAGGTCAACCTTATGGGGTGTTTAAGTTTACTTACGACCACTCTCCAGTCGTGATGCAGCCTAGCATATAACCTGTCTCGTACGTTCCACGTGTTGTCTGCACGGCCTGGAAATACAGTAGATGCTATTTCCTAGTGGTCTAAAGGACCTCCGATGATGTCATGACCACGTGACCAGGCTCTTGTGTGGGAGGAGTAATTCTGGAGTTTACACAGGAAGCCTGGAGATCGAGGGGAGAGACGGCGGTCATGAGTTGCTGAGGGGGAAAGGTAAGGTAAGGCACTAGAAGGTGTAAGTGTGATGTGTGAGTGGGCAGGTTGTGTGTGGTAATTTGGATTTACCCTTCTGTCAGGGTTGTGACTAAATCCCATGACTATGAGGTACCCGTCCTCCCCAGTCATGGGATTTAGCTGGCTCTGTATGAGCTGTCTATTTCCCATGACTGGGAAGGACCTATTCGCCCCCTAGTGGTCAGGTGCTGGATAGTTATAGGATTTAGCCTTCTCACATAGAAGAGGCTGTTTCCTATAACTCAGAGGGACCTGGTCCTCCCCAGTCATGGGAATTAGTCTGCTCTGTATGAACTGTCTATTTCTCATGACCTGGAGGGACTCTTTATTCTCTTATTGGTTTGAACTTGATCTATGAAAGTTTTTGGCTTCTTCACACTAAATACACACTTATTTTATATTTTGTATAATTTTTAACTTTGACTAAAGTACCAAACTGTACCATTTCCCATTGTCCAGAAGGACCTTTTCTATCTATTATATGGGGAGATTGGGTTATGTAGGAGAAGGTCCTTCTGAGTAATGGGGTTTAGCCGCCTCATATAGAAATGACTATTTCCCATGACCCAGAAGGACCTTTTCTATCTACTATACAGTCAGAAGGTCCCATGTAGGAAAGGTCGTTCTGAGTTATGGGATATAGACATCTCATATAGTAAGGTCTATTTCCCATAACCCAGAATGACCTTTTCTGTTTATTATACAGGGAGAAGGCCCCATGTAGGAGAAGGTCTTTCTGAGTTATAGGATCCTTATATAGAAATGACTATTTCCCATGACCCAGAAGGACCTTTCCTATCTATTATATAGTGAGAGGGTCACATGTAGGAAAGGTCGTTCTGAGTAATGGGATATAGACACCTCATTTAGAAAGGTCTATTTCCTATTTTTGGATTAGATGTCATGCACTATGCTCCTGTGCCCCACTCCTCATGCTGAATGGATGGACCTCACGCCCCAGCCCGCACACATTTCTGTACACAAGGCCTTAGGCCCCATGCACACGAATGGCACCCGGTCTTGATTTCAGTGAGAATACGTTGTCTCACGGCACAGTGAGCTGAAAAACAAAAGAAATGTCCTGTATTTTGCTTTGCTACAGCAACAGCCGCTCGCTTCTCCGGGAGAGCAGCGCTCACTCCTCCTCTCTCCTGTGCGCGGCTGTGTGATCGCCCGGGAGAGCAGCGCTCACTCCTCCTCTCTCCTGTGTGCGGATGTATGATGGCCCGGGAGAGCAGCGCTCACTCCTCCTCTCTCCTGTGTGCGGCTGTATGATGGCCCAGGAGAGCAGCGCTCACTCCTCCTCTCTCCTGTGTGCGGCTGTAATGCATGTCCCAGAGGCATAAACTGTCCTAGTCTGTTCAGTACAGAGCCGGCTACATAGGAGAGCGCCCTGAAGCACTATTATAGTCTATGTATATTAAGAACAATGAGTCGTATGGCAGTCTTTTCACTATCGAAAGACTAGACCAGAGCTGATGTACAAGGCAGAGACGACTGGAGCTGTCACTATTCTAAGGCTGTACAAAGATGGATAATCTGAGCTGGGCAACTATTCTTAGCTTTACAGAGATGGATCGAGTGGGACGGTCACATTCTAGCTGTACAGAGAGGAATAAGCGGGCTTTCACTATTCTAGGCTGTGCAGGGAGGGATGACCAGAACTGTAAAGTAATCCTAGTCTGTACAAGCGAGAGAGAGCGAGCTGTCACTATTCTAGTCCGTACACAGACGGAGAAGCGGAGCTTCACTATTCTGTCTGTAACACGCGGATAGAGCGAGCTGTCACTATTTTAGTCTGTACACAAACGGATAGAGCGGAGCTGCACTATTCTAGTCTGTACACAGACGGATAGAGCGACTGTCCCAACTATTCTAGTCTGTACACAGACGATAGATCGGAGCTGTCACTATTCTATCGGTACACAGACGATAGAGCGATCGGGTCACTATTCTAGTCTGTACACCGACGGATAGCGCGGACTGTCACTATTCTAGTCTGTAGCACAGACGATAGAGCGGAGCTGTCCTATTCTATTCTGTACAAGACGGAGAGCGGAGCTGTCACTATCTAGTGCTGTACAGAAGGGATAGAGCGGAGCTTCCTATTCTAGGCTAAGGCTGTAACAGAGAGGTGAGAGCTGGGGGGGGGGTTTTTCTTTTTGCTTCTCCTTTTCCGTTCTGTTTCTCTCTTTCTCTTGGTTCTTGTTCGATTATTTTTTACTTTGTTCTTTTTTTTTTTTCTTTTTCTTTCTAGTTCCCGGTTTTCTTGGGGGGTGGGGTTTTGTGATTGGCAGTTAATTTTCTTATTTTGGTTTTTTGTTTATGTTCTTTCTGTTGTCTTTTTCTAAGTTTTTTGTGTGTGCACTTTTTTATTTTTGTGGTGCTGTTTTTTTGACCGGTTTTTTTTTTTTTTTGTGTTTTTCTTTGTTTTTATTTTGGGGGTTTTGTGTTTGCGATTTTTTTATTGCGTATTTTTTTTCTCGCCTTTTTTTTTTGTTGCTCTTTTTCTTCGTTCTTTTTTTTTTTTTTTTCTGGTTTCTTTCTTTTTTTTGTTGCTTTTGGTTTTTTTGTTGTGTATTTTTTGTTTAGGTTTAATGATTGTTCGTTCCTTTCTTTTTTTTTCTTTTTATTGGTTTCCTTTTTTTTTCTTTTTTTTTTTTCTTCTGGCTTCTGGTTTTTTTGTGTCGCTTTGCGTTTTAATTTTGTCGCTTATATGTTTTGCTCTTAGTGTAGTGTCTGTATTTTTTTCTGGTTTTTACATGATATTTTGATTCCGTTTATGTTTAGTATAGCTTGATATTTTTACTTCTTTATTATTCTCTTTGTTTTTCTTTCTGTATTTTCAGGTGTGATTCTCTATTTTTCTGTTTTTTCTGTGTGAATTGGTTTCTATAAGGGCCGCAGGGAGAAACAGTCATGAAAAGTGGAGGGGGGTAAGTGGCGGAGCGGGAGGGGGTAGGGCGTTGGGGGAGGATTGAGGGAAAAGGAGAAAGGGTGGGGAATGGAGGGGGGTGTGTGTGTGTGGGGGTTGGTGAGAGGACGGGGAAGAAGAAGGAGTGGGCAGGAAAAAGGGAGGGGTGTGAGTAGGTATAGGGTGGAAAGGGGGGGGGCGACCAGAAAGGAGGAGGGGAGAGAAGGGAATATAGGGCGATGGGACGGAGGGGGGGGGGGGGAGAGGTGAAAAAAGGATACGGGACATGGGGGGAGAGGGGGATGATGGGTATGGGTGGGTGAGGAGAGGGTAATGGGAAGGTGGGGGGGTGGGGAGAGAGTAGGTGAAGGGGCGAAGGAGCGTGGGAAGGGGAAGGAAAGGTAGGGAAATGGGTCGAGGTGGGGGGGTAAAAGAGACTAGGAAGGGGGAGGAGGGACGCGAAAAGTGTGGTCGTGTTGTTGTTCTTTTGTTGTTTCCTGTCTTTTTTTTCCCTTTTATTCTATTGTATCCTTTCGATTCTTGCTCTTTGTGTAACTATATAGGTATGCTGTTGTTGTTTTCGACTGTTTTATGCGGTTTTGTACTGTTTCTGGAGGCTTTATATTGAGTCCTTCTTTTCTTTCTTTCTTTTTTGTTTTTTTTTTCTTTGGTTCTTCTTTCTCTTTGTTTATATCTTTAGTACCTTGTGTTAGGTTGGTTGCTTCGTTTGTTTGTCTCGTTCTGTGTGTTCTTTCTCCTTTTCGTTTCTGTCTTTTGTGTTCTTCGCTCTTTTATTTTGTCTGGTTTCGCGGTTTTTTCTCTTTGTTTGTCCTTTTCGTTTTTTTTTGATTTTTTTTTCCTTCTTTTTCTTTTTTTATTTTATTCTTTCTGCCTTCCTTCCCGTTTCCCCCCCCCCCTCCCCCCCTCATCCCCCCTCTCTCTTCCGATACTTAACTCCGTTCACCACGACCGATACGCGTCCACCCTCCCCCCCCCCTCCCCCCTTCCCCCCCCCCCCTCCATCCTCTTCGCTTTCCCCTATTCGAGCTTTACCGTAGGGCTCTCCCCCACTTTATTCTCCTAGTCTGTCCCCTAGCGTCTAGAGCGGAGCTGTCACTATTCAGGCTTTACAGAGACGGATAGAGCGGAGCTGTCGCTTTTCTAGGCTGTACAGAGAGTGATAGAGCGGAGCTGTCACTAAGGCTGTACAGAGAGGGATAGAGCGGAGCTGTCACTATTTCTAGCTGTACAGAGGTATAGAGAAGTAGTACCTATCTGTAAAGATGCAGAGCTGTACTGTCTAGGCTGTACAGAGACGGATGAGCGGAGCTGTCGCTATTCTAGGCTGTACAGAGACGGATAAGAGCGGAGCTGTCCTATTCTAGCTGTACATAGAGGGATAGAGCGGAGCTGTCACTATTCCTAATCTAGGCTGCTGAGGGATAGAGCAGCTGTCACTATTCTAGTCTGTACAGAATGGATAGAGCGGAGCTTCACATTCTAGGCTGTACAGAGATTGATACAGCGGAGTGTCACTATTCTAGGCTGTACAGAGGGAAGAGCGGAGCTGTCATTTTCAGGCTGTACAGATAGGTAGAGAGCGAGCTGTCACATTTCTAGTCTGTACAGCGATGGATAGAGCGGAGCGTGCACTATTCTAGGCTATACACATGACAGCTCCCTCTATCCGTCTGTGTACCCTAAAATGAAGCTCCGCTCTCGCCTCATCTAAGCTGTACACAGACGGATATAGCGGAGCTGTCACTGATTCTAGGCTGTAAAGAGGGATAGAGCGAGCTGTCCTTTCTAGGACTACAGAGAGGAAAACTACAATGTTCAAAAACTGAAGTGAGAAAAAAAATAAAAGGACATTTTACTATAAATTTATTCAACTTTATGTGGTACAATAGAACATTCCCTCAAAAGCAGGACAAGCTCCGGCCTGCTGCATCTTCTTCTAGTGGCCTCTGAGGCCAGGGTATACAAAGCACATAGCCCTTTTAACGAGGGCTTATCAAAATTTAAATATGCTTTACTAAACTTCCAGTCATGTAGGAGGCAGTGTGGTTGTGTTGGCTGTACACAGCGAGATCACACTCTGCATACACCACGGCTTCAGTATCTTCAATACACTGTCTGCCGCTGATGGCACGTGTAAGAGAAGATTAGATAAATGCTGACCACTCCCTTGCTGCGGAAAGTTGCCATGAAGCAAGCCTCCCACATGGTGGGAAGTTCAATAAACCAGTTTACCAGGTGATTGTCCTCTTTTTGGTACGGCAGTCCGTGTAGCTGTGATCCCTTTCCTACTTTTTCCTCCCTTTGCGTAACGCGCTGCCTCCAGGATCCATACAAAGAAATCAAAGAGAGAAAACATAGAAGTAGATGTAGGATGGGAAAAATGAAAGGGGTGTTTTTAGTGTATCCATGGCTGTATGTTAGACTGATGGCAAAGTAGGCATTTACAGCACTTAGACCCCTCTATTGGTGTAATCCGGTTATGGCTTTTTTTTCTAGTAGAGGCATCCCATAAAGGACATTTATCACCAGGATAAAGGTTGTAAACCAATCACACTAACATGATGGGGTGTGCCCCCTCTGGCAGGATCTGCTGTTCTTTAAGCTTCTTATGCTCTTAGTCTTTAAACATTATGCAGATGAGCCCTCAGGGGCTCCAGTCTCCATTAGCACCTATGGAGCTAGGAGCCACTCAGAGGCTCATTTGCATAATTATAAATGCCTAAAGAAAAAAAAGCAGGGAGTAGAAAGCTAAAAGAGCAAATCCTGCACGAGGGGGAACACACCAGTATGTCGGTGTAACTGGCTTACAATCCTCATTCTGGTGTTAGCTGTCCTTTAAAGGAAACCTACCATCATGGATCTACCAACTAAGGTTGATCGGTGGCAGTTTCCTTCAATTGAGTGTACCCCAATCCTTGTTTTATTAAAAACTTTTGTCCCTTCCAGATTGTTAGATAAACATTTTATAACACTTATGCAAATTTTCTTAAGGAGCTTCTGGCGATACCACGCTCAGCATACAGTGGACAGGCGAGTATTTCTGCTATCCAACATATAACACCAAAAATGCCAGCGTCACTAATATTTTATGGGATTCTGCATATATGTTGGCTAGTGGAGGGGGTGCAAACTGATGCTGCGGGGGCTCTGGTGAGGGGGGGCAGAGATGCTGGCGGGGCCTAGGTAGGGGGCAAGATGCTCGGGGCAGTGAGATGGGCTATACCCGATTAAAAGAACATGCCACCTGGAAGGGGGGGAGGCATGCCACCTGGAAGGGGGGGCTCCCCATCCCACATCATCTCCCTCGCCCCCCCCGCCACGCATGCCCCCAGCCGCCATCTTCCCCTGTAGTATGTAGCCATCGTGGCCCCCCCGCCTGTAGTATGTAGCCATCGTGCCCCCCCCCCCCCCGCCTGTAGTATGTAGCCATCGTGGCCCCCCCCCCCCGCCTGTAGTATTTAGCCCAATTTCGTTGGCCCCCCCCCCCCCCCCCCCCCCCCGCCTGTAGTATGTAGCCATCATGCCCCCCCCCCCCGCCTGTAGTATGTAGCCATCGTGCCCCCCCTGTAGTATTCTGCCATCGTGCCACTCCCTGTGTATATATCCGTCCGTGCCCACCCCCTGTCAGTATAAAGCCATCGGCCCCCCCCCCCTGTAGTATATAGCCATCGTGCCAACCCCTGTAGTATATAGCCATTGTGCCAACCCCTGTATATTAGCCCATCGTGCCCCCCCTGTAGTAATACCATCGGCCCCCCCCCTGTAGTATATAGCCATCGTGCCCCCCCCCCTGTAGTATAAGCCATCTTGCCCCCCCCTGTAGTATGTAGCCATCGTGCCCCCCCTGTAGTATATAGCCATCGTGCCCCCCCCTTATATATAGCCCATCGTCCCCCCCCCCCCTGTATATTATAGCCAATCGTGCCCCCCCCCTGTAGTATATAGCCATCGGGTCCCCCCCTTATATATAGCCATCGTGCCCCCCCTGTAGTATATAGCCATCGTGCCCCCCCTTAGTATATAGCCATCGTGCCCCCCCCTGTAGTAATATAGCCATCGTGCCCCCCTGTAGTATATAGCCATCGTGCCCCCCCCCTGTAGTAATAGCCATCGTGCCCCCCCTGTAGTATATAGCCATCGTGCCCCCCGTGCCCCCCCCTGTAGTAAATGACCATCGTGCCCCCCCCTATAGTATTGCCATCTGCACCCTCCTGTAGTATATACCATCGTGCCCACCCCTGTACTAATACCATCGGCCACCCTGTACTATAAGCCATCCGTGGCCCACCCCTGTAGTATATAGCCATCGTGCCCACCCCTGTATAAAGCATAGCCCTCGTGCCCACCCCTGTATTATATACCTCGTGCCCCCCCCCTGTAGTATATAGCCATCGTGCCCACCCCTGTAGTATATAACCATCGTGCCCACCCCTGTAGTATATAGCCATCGTGCCCACCCCCGTAGTATATAGACCTCGTGCCCACCCCTGTAGTATATAGCCATCGGGCCCACCCCCGTAGTATATAGCCATCGTGCCCACCCCTGTAGTATATAGCCATCGTGCCCACCCCTGTATATATAGCCTGAGTAAGCCATCGTGCCCCCCCTAGTATATACCGCCACCCGTGCCCACCCCCTGTAGTATATAGCCATCGTGCCCCCCCCCTGAGTATATAGCCATCGTGCCCCCCCCTAGTAGATCATGCCAATCGTGCCACCCCCCTGTAGTATATAGCCCGTGCCCCCCCCGTATTATATAGCCATCTGCCCCCCCTGTTTTGTTTTTAGTATATAGCCATCGTGCCCCCCCCTGTAGTATATAGCCATCGTGCCCCCCCCTGTAGTATATAGACATCGTGCCGCCCCCCTGTAGTATATAGCCATCGTGCCCCCCCTGTAGTATATAGCCATCGTGCCCACCCCTGTAGTATATAGCCATCGTGCCCACCCCTTCGTATATATGCCCGTGCCCACCCCCTGTTATGACCATCGTGCCCACCCCTAGTAGATAGCCATCGTGCCACCACCCCTGAGTATATATCCATCGTGCCCACCCCGTAGTAATAGCCATCGTGCCCCCCACCCCTGTAGTAGCACCATCGTGCCCACCACCCCTGTAGTATATAGCCATCGTGCCCACCCCCCGTAGTATATAGCCATCGTGCCACCACCCCTGTAGTATATAGCCATCGTGCCCACCACCCCTGTAGTATATAGCCATCGTGCCCACCCCCCCCTGTAGTATATAGCCATCGTGCCCACCCCCCTGTAGTATATAGCCATCGTGCCCACCCCCGTAGTATATAGCCATCGTGCCCCCCCCCCCGTAGTATATAGCCATCGTGCCCCCCCCCCTGTAGTATATAGCCATCGTGCCCCCCCCTGTAGTATATAGCCATCGTGCCCACCCCCCCTGTAGTATATACAGCCTTTTGGTTAATCATTAGTAGAATTATAAAAGTTGACTTTAGAAGGAAGGAGGCCATGGATGATCAACATAACATGATGGTAGATTTCCTTCCTGCAACCATCTCTGCCCCATCTCACCTAGCCCCCGCAGCCATCTCTGCCCCTCCCTCACCTAGCCCCCCGCAGCCATCTCTGCCCCCCCACTCACCTAGCCCCCGCAGCCATCTCTGCCCCCCCACTCACCTAGCCCCCGCAGCCATCTCTGCCCCCCCACTCACCTAGCCCCCGCAGCCATCTCGCCCCCCCCCCCACTCACCTACCACCGCCCCCGCAGTCATCTCCTCCCCCCCCCATCACCTAGCCCCGCAGCCATCTCTGCTCTGCCCCCCCCCACTCACCTAGCACCCCCCGCGCCATCTCTGCCCCCCCCACCTACCCCCCGCTCATCTCTCCCCCCCCCTCACTGCCCCCCAGCCATCCTGCCCCCCCCACTCACCTGCCCCCGCAGCCATCTCTGCCCCCCCCACTCACCTAGCCCCCGCACCATCTCCGCCCCCCCCCCCTCCCTATCCCCCTCACCATCTCTGCCCCCCCATTTCACCCTATCCCCCCGCAAGCCTCTCTGCCCCCCCCACCACTCTCCAGCCTCCCCCGCATCCTCTCTGCCCCCCCCACTCGCCTACCCCCGCAGCCATCTCTGCCCCCCACTCACCTAGCCCCTGCAGCCATCTCTGCCCCCCCACTTCACCAGCCCCCGCAGCCATCTTCACTCTTTTATCACACCCACACCACTGCCTACGTTTTGCCACACACCATAGCTAACTGAATTGTTCCCACATATGTATGTGCAGCCAGCATAACCCCACCTCAGCATTCAGGCTAAAGGCACAGACTCGATCAGCCATTACACAGCTAAAAAAAAGGCTGAGAGGGAGAGAGAAAGCTCCTCAGGAACATTTGGCGCCACCATGTGGTCACGTGGTTGCAGTACATCACGTGGTTCAGTGACGTCACAGGGTCCCTCTGAGTTATAGGATTTAGCCGCTACCCTTCTGTCAGTAGTACGAGTTCAGTCCATATTCTACCACAATGCAGACAGCATACAGGATGTCATTGTGCTACCACCAGCAGTGCAAGGACATCACCTAAAGCTAGTAGGATCATGTCATGTATCAAAAGTGGAATGGACTCTCGTGATAGGGATGTAATATTACCACTATACAAGGCACTGGTTCGGCCTCACCTGGAATATGCTGTCCAGTTCTGGGCACCGGTCCATAAAAAGGATGCCCTGGAGCTGGAGAGGGTTCAACGTAGAGCCACAAAACTGATAAGGGGTATGGAGGGTCTCAGTTATGAGGAAAGATTAAAACAAACTAGATTAGTTAGTAGTTGGAAAAAGAACGACTACGAGGGGAAATTTATATAAATATATGAATGGTCCATACAAAAAATATGGTGGTAAATTGTTTCAGATTAAATCAAATCAAAAGACGAGGGGGCACTGTCTCCGTTTGGAGAAACCAAGGTTTAATCACCGGAGGCGACAGGGCTTTTTTACTATCAGAACTGTCAATCTGTGGAATAGCCTGCCTCAGGCGCTGGTCACAGCAGGGACAGCGGAGTGCTTCAAGAAGGGTCTAGATGCCTTTTTACACCTAAATAACATTGATTGTTATGCTATATAGGATTGTTTCCCCTAAATCCCTTCCTCATCCAATCTCTTTCCTTCCTTGGTTGAACTTGATGGACAAGTGTCTTTTTTCAACCATATAAACTATGAAACTATGAAACCTGCATGGACTTCCAAGTGCAGGATGAGGCCTGACCCATGGTTCTCATCTGGGGACAAGCAGTTTTTAGATTTTTTTTTTTTTTTGAGAGGGAGCACTGGTACTAGGGGCATTCAAATTATTGAAGGGGCAGGCACAACACATATGAGGAGAACTAATGCTATTGTCATAATGCACTAAAAATAAAATTTATTTAAAAAAAATGTGAAACTAAAACTAAATATCTAGCAATGACCAATTTAGCCAGCATCAAAACCAGATTATCTTTTGCTTATTTGTCAGTTTAATGAGGTCTACACTGAAAGGGTGAAGAAAAGCTTGTCTGTCTTCAATCTAAGGCTGGATGCACAAGAACATACACATGTCCTATCTTTTACTGTGTAGGGAGCGGTATGGTGCTGCATGTGTGCAGCACGGCCATTGCCGTCTTTGGGGGAGTTGATCTTCTTACCAGAGATCATTTATACTAAGACAAAAATTTTTTTACTGTGAATTCACATGATCATACATGAGGTAAATGTTATTGTTACAGGGTAAAGGAACATGAATAACATCACACTGGTCACGTAAAATGAAGTGCAGAATAGTCAGGAGGCATAAGACGCTGGGAGGAGATAATGGCAGGAGCCAGACCAGCAGGATATGCCCTCTGATGCTGGATATGTAGAAGGGTCCACACAACCTTTCTATAAAACCAAAGTCTTAAGTGCTTCCATGATTATGTCTCTCTCTCCCAAGTAGCTAACAAGGTCAGCTTCAGTTTTATAGCTTGTAACTCCCCTGGCAGGAGGCACCACGTTCCCAACCATCGACCCCAGATAGCCTAAAAAATTTTTGTGGTTTTTCTCTTCAGATAGACCCCATATTCATTTGGATAATTTTTAACACGTTTTTTGTAAAAACAAGGATATAGGGAGATAAAAGAAGAGCGAATCCTACGAGAAGTGGCACACATATGGGTGTAAGTGTACAATCCTTAAACCAGGTGGTAGATTTCCTTTGAGTGGGGGGCCATGAGAGGCATCGGGAAAGGGCCTAACTTGCTGATGGGTGGGGAGCCTTTGTGATGTACCCCAGTTGGTACCAGAGATGAGCTGAGCAGCTGGTCGCAAATGGCAATCTGTTCCCATGACCTGACCTGAGGCTGTGTGGTTTCAACCCATTTATTACTATGTGTGATTTGCATGTTGTAATGAATGATGAGGAAAATCCACATATACTGCCAATCAGACAACTTAAGGTTAAAGTACCCTAGGGGGTCTGAAAAAATAGTAAAAAAAAAAAATTATATTAAAAATAAACTAAAAATTTTAATCACCCTTTTTCCCTAGAACTGATACAAAACTACCATATATACTCAAGTATAAGCCCAGTTTTTCAGCACAAAAAATGTGCTGAAAACCCCTTACTTGGCTTATACTCCAGTCTTCTGCTGCGGGCTGTATGCTGCGGGCTGTATGCTGCGGGCTGTATGCTGCGGGCTGTATGCTGCGGGCTGTATGCTGCGGGCTGTATGCTGCGGGCTGTATGCTGTATGCTGCGGGCGGGTAGAGGCCTTTAATTTCTTGCATGTGGAGTATGAGTTTGTGAGTTCAAATCCCAAACTGGGCAAAAATTTTTTTATTATTATGGAGATTATTATAATGGAGATGATTATTAGTAATAAAAATTTGGGGTGTGATTAGGGGTGTGGCTTAGGAGGATTCGCCGCGGCCATTTTGTCCCTCTTTTTGTTTCCGGAAATGTTGGGATTATATATTCGGGGGGCAGATTATATATTCTGGGGGGCAGGTGCTGCAGGCTGTATACTGGGGGGGCATGCACTGGCTGGCTGTATACTGGGGCAGGCTGGGACCAATGCATTTCCTATTGGCTTATGCTCGAGTTAATAGTTTTTTGCGTTTTTTTTGTGTTAAAATTAGGTACCTCGTCTTATACTCCGGTTGGCTTATACTGTAGTATATAGGTAAATAAACGGTATCACCGTGTCCCAAAATGTCCGATCTATCAAAATATAAGAACCGTTATTCCCGTTGTTTAATCCCGGAACGGAAAATAGCGCTCTAAGTCGAAAATACCACTTTTTTCGCCATTTTATAAACTATAAAAAATTCTGTGAAGTGATCAAAAGGCCACACAGTTCTTAAAATGGTAGCATTGAAAACTACATCTAAAGTTGCATAAAATGCCACCACCCACAGCTCTGTACAACAAAGTATGAAAAAGTTATTAGTGCTAGAAGATGGCACTACTGGAGGTTTTAATTTTTGTAAATGGGGAAAAAAAACACTTTAAAACTTATACAAATTTGGAATCCCTGTGATTGCACCGACCAAAAAAATGAAGTAGCCTTGTCATTTGGGGCGCACAATGAAAACCGTAAAATCCAAGATCACAAGAATGGCGCAAATGCGTTTTTTTTTCACCATTTTAACTGCATTTTGAATTTTTTTCCTGCTTCCCAGTACCATGGCATGGGTTATTAAATACCATCACTATGAAGTGCAATTTGTTAAGCAGAAAACAAGCCCTTGTACAGCTTTTAACTTGAAAAAGTTAAAGATTTTTGAAGGTGGAGAGTACCAAATGGAAATGCAAAAACGAAAAGAACAGAAAATCGGATGCATTTCAGCTCCTCCACAAGCTGCTGATATACAAACACGTCACACTGACGTCACATTATAATGGAATGGCTCCTCTTCTGGTGTGATGTATGTTTGATATATTTTGCTGATTACAATTTGTTTTGTCTTTTAGAAAGTAAATCAAACAATATAATAACACTTGCAAAAAAAAGAGAAGGGGGGCTGGCAATCAGAGGCACACAAAGTGTGTATCTAGAAAGCTTTGTGACGGTGAAGAAGAGTCTTAATATTACTTCCCCTTCTTGTGCCCCCATCCAAAGATACCTACGGAATCTACTCCCCGGCCTCTTTCTAATGCTGCTCATTTCAAAGCCCTGGCATTAATCAAACTTCAGTAATCGGCGCTTAAGAATATGTCGCATAATGTACATGATGTCCGATCGGCGGACCAGCAGTCCGGCTTATTCATTAGGGGTCGTCCAGGCACTCCTCTTTCTTCACAGGCCGCCACTCCCCCGGGATCCAATTGTCACCTTTGTGCATGCGCAGAAAGAGCATGAAGCGGCAGCACTTGCGCACTGGATGCCACGATTGCCGGCATCTAGTGCATAGGAAAAGAACTGGTGCCTGGGGGAGTGGTGGCCTGTAAGAAAGAGGAGTGCCTGGACAGCCCCCTAATGAATAAGCTGGACTGCTGGTCCATCGATTGCACATCATGTTTGTTATGTGTCATATTCTTAAAGGGGTTTTCCCATCTGGGCATTTAAATTTAATTAAATTCATTTGCCATATGTAAACATTTCTACAATTGGATGCTATTAAAAAATATGTTCCTGTGTAAAGATAATTTCTCATAAATGTAGTCATGTTGTCCCTTAGAAACAAGATGGCTTCCTCGGATACGACCACCTCACATTTGGGCAGCGGTGGCCAGAGATGCACTATAGAGCCCTGCCTGAGCACCTGGATTCAGTGATCATTACCAGATGACGGCTGTGCGACATGCAGGAACTCCTTGGACATGTAATATTTTGTTTCTTTGTGCAATCACTCCAGCATAGGTAGCCGTATCCAGGGACACAGTCTTGTTTCTAAGGGACCATATGACTACATTTATGGGAAATTATCTTCACACAGGATCAAATGTTTATATATGGCAGATTAATTAATCTAGATGTGAATGCCAAGACGAGAATACCCCTTTGAGCGCCGATTACTGAAGTTTGATTAATGCCAGGGCTTTGAAATGGGCAGCATTAGAAAGGGGCCTGGGAGTGGGGGCACTAATTTGGGGTGACAAGTCCTCTTTAAGTTGAGCAATATTATGTTTCTGAGAGTGAAAATTAAACTGGATCGGCAATAATAAATTCTTACAAAGAATTGTGGACTTCTGCTTATTAACCCCTTTTTTCACTCGTTGTAGAGTCTCGCCTACATATAGATATTCACAATGACATTTCAGCAGGTAAATTACATTAGTTGAATCACCGGTAAAAAGAAATTCCTTTTATAGCAGATGGGTGCCCTGTATGTGGGTGGTAAAACGTGTCACCTAGTAAGACATTAGAGTATTCTGAGCAATTTGGACATTGATAATTGCCATTCTTTCTACTGGCCAAAAAAAAACGATTGCCTAGCCAATGTCGGCCTTCACCAACTTTTTCCCCTTCACCACGATGGCACCAGAGAGAGAGATCTGCCCCAGCGCCAGGAAACCTGAGCATATAAAAGAAAGCTCCTCCTGCTCCGCCTAAGTGGTTTCCTGTCCCTGGTAGGGACCTGAGTGGTAACATACCTTATTGGTTGGTGAGTTATTCCAAATTTTCTTTATTTTTGATGTTTCTAGATGATCGTAGGCCCTTCTTTGCTTATTCACTAATTCAGAGGGAAGAGTCGCAGAAAAAAGTGTCACGAAAAGCGCATTATAGAGAATGCAGAGATTACAGTCACAAATTGCCAACAAATTATGATAAGGCATCCTGTACCTTCTGCATTGGATTATTTATGATGGAAGAGTCATCTGCTTGGATTTAATCCAAATGGACAAATGGAAGGCTACTAGGTTAGGTGCTGCTTATGGTTTTTCACATCAACATCAGCCATTAACCGTCAGGATTGACTGCTTCCTTTCCAGTGGTGGAGGAATTCAACAACTTGCCCATGATCTGCAATAAGAAAGACCCTAATCTTTGGGATAAGGTGGTGAAGGCTGACATTGGCAGTGCAGCAAAAATTCCTAGGCAATCTTTCTGGCCAATAGAAAGAATGGCACTTATTCTTTCTTGAATTGCTCAGAATGCTCTAATGTTTTACGAGGTTACACATTTTACCACCCACATACAGGACACCCATTTGCTATAAAATGATTTTTTTTACCTGTGATTCAACGAATGTAATTTACCTGGTGAAATGTCATTGTGGATATCTATATGTGGGTGAGACTGTGCAACAAGTGAAAGAAAGGGTTAATAAGCACAACTCCACAATTCTTTGTAAGAATTTACTATTGCCAATCCCGTGTAATTTTTACTGTAATAATATTGCTCTGCTTAAATATCAGGTTATTGAGCAGATAGAAACACCTGGAATGGGAGGTAATACTAAGACTCTTCATAGCCGTCGCCACCGGTGCCCTTCTGACAGGACCCGGCTGTAACACACTGAGCCTGCGTAACAATCCGTACAATAAATCAGAAACATTATTGGACCCGCTCGGTGAACACTGTAAAAACAAAAACAAAACCCGAAAAACGCCCAAAAAAGGTAATTTTTCATAAAATTCTCTGCACAAAAATGTTCTAAAAGTGATCAAAAAATTATGTGCGCCAAAATGGTACCACTGAAAAGAACAACTCAACACGTAAAAAATAAGCCCTAAACTAGCTCTGTCAACCAAAAAATATTAAAGTTACGTCTCCGAAAAGATGGCGATACAAGAACAAATGAGATTTCCTCTATATTAGTTTTTATCCAGTAAAATTGTAAAAAAAAAATGAAAAACTATATAAATGAGGTATCACCGTAATCGTAGTGATCTGTAGAATAAAGATATAGTATTTTTAATGTACAATGTACGACCCCCAAAAGATACAAAAAGAAAGTAAACCAAAATTGACAATTTTCTTTTCACCCATACATTCAAGAGTTAATAAAATCTCATCAATAAGCTAATGACCCACTAAAATGAAGTATTTGTAAAGTGCATCTCATGTCGCAAAAAATAAGCCCTTATATGTCCAAATTGCCCAAAAAAAAAAGATTGCATAGCCAATAAAATGTGACAATGCATAATCTGCTCTGAATGGCGCAGCTTCCCTTCGATGCCCTGGCGTGTGCCTATACAGCAGGTTACCACCACATATGGGGTATTGTTATCTGCGGGAGGGATAGGGTATCAAATTTTGTGGAACGTTTTGGTATTTTATCCACCGAAAATTTGTACATTTTTTGAAAAACACATTAATTTAGCACAAAAAATTTCCTTTTCAAAATTGCATCCGATTTTGTTTTAACCCCTGTAAAACAATTAAAGGGTTAACAAACTTCATAAAAGTTGTTTTACGTACGTTTAGGGGTATAGTTTCTATAATGGGGTAATTTATGGGGTTTTACTTTTATTTAGGTCTCTCAAAGTGACTTGAAACCTGAGCAGCTCCCTCAATAGCAGGATTTTGCATTCTTTATGAAAATGTGAAAAATTGCACCTAACGTTCAAAGCCCCATAACATCCTACAAAAATAAGAGTATGCATAAAAAACCATGTCCACATAAAGAAGATATTCGGTGAATGTTAGTTATTACGTTTTTTGCGGTTATGACTATGTATGGAAAAAGTAGAACATTTTGAAGTTTGAAAATCAAGAATTTTTCCAAATTTTCACCAAATATCTGATTTTCTCATAAATAAATGCAAAACATACCACCAAAATTTTTCAACTAACATGAAGTACAAAGTGTCACGAGAAAACAATTTTAAAATCACTTGGATATGTTAAAGCGTTTCAAAGTTATAACCACTTATAGTGACACAGGGCCGATTTGAAAAAATGGGCCGTGTCAGGAAGGTGAAAAGTGGCCTCAGCGTTAAGGGGTTAATAACATATCCCTTCTTTATACAGGGACATGATTTCACAGAACAATTTTGAATCTTCTTTTCGATGTAAGAAGACAAGGTATCAAAATTTTGTAATATGAAGGTAACTTTTGAAAATATTTTTCTCATTTGATATATATATATATATATATATATATTATACACAAGGCAGTCCCCGGACTATGTACAAGATAGGGTCCGGAAATTTGTTCTTAAATTGAATTTGTATGTACAGTCGAAACTGTATTTTAGATTGAGACCGACAAAATTTTTGGCCCCAGTGACAATTGGAGTTTAAAACTTTTTTGTGCTGAATGGGACCAAGATTATCAATAATCTTAATTACAGACACTTTACACGCGGATTATTGCAATCTGGGACATAGTAAAGCCTTCAGAAAGCTTCACCAGAGGTCAGAGGGTCTGTCTGTACTTGGGTTGTCTGTAATTCGGGTGTCCTTTAGTAGGGACTGCCTGTAATGATATATATATATATATAATATATATTATATATATATATATATATAGAATATATATTTTTTTGGTTTTTTTTAATGACCACTTTTGTATTCTGTTATCACAGATGACCGAAAAGCACCTCAAAGAGGCATATGTAAGAAACCTCAATGGAACCAGCATCACAGAGATTTCATTAGGCCTAAGTATAACCCCCCTCTGCATCCTTTGCAGGGGTTTGATCTTAATTTACCTTTATCAAAAGTATGGTAATATAGTTCATTCTTGGAAATGGCGCCTATTTCTTGATTATTGTCTGTTAGTTCTTCCACAGGTATTATCCTGCACAGTCCTCTCTAATTTCTTATTCTTAGTGGTGCCATGTATTTCAGTAATGTGTGCATTGGGGTTTTACATGGTATACCAGAACAGGATATCTTACAAAAACAAATCTCTTGGAAATGTTTTGCATTCTTTTTTCAATGCACAGATTGAAGACAAGAAAGTGCAATCTGTTACAACTTTTCGCGTTTTCATTAATTTGCTTACCGCCATTTCCATTTTAGCTGTGGATTTTCCTGTGTTTCCTAGGCGTTATGCTAAAACAGAAACCTATGGTACTGGTATAATGGATTTTGGTGTGGGATGTTTTACTTTTGCTAATGCCCTTATTTCCCCAGAAGCTAGATCACAACATGAAGAAAAAACATGTACATTTTACAGAGTAAAAAAACAACTTCTTGCAGTCTGGCCACTAATTCTTCTGGGACTTGGACGTTTTTTCAGTGTGAAAGCATTAGATTACCATGAACATGTATCGGAGTATGGTGTTCACTGGAACTTTTTCTTCACATTAGCATTTGTAAGGGTGTTCTCATCATTAATATTTACCTTAATTCCAGCTAAAAAAATCTGGGTGGTGGCTACAGCCCTCATTTTCATTTACCAAATGGTTCTGGAAACATCAAATTTAAAGAATTTTATTTTGTATGGCAGTGATGATCAAGGCACAAGACTTGGTTTTCTTAATGCAAACCGAGAAGGAATTTTCTCTATTATTGGTTATGTTGGAATTTATCTGATTGGAGTATACATTGGAACTTATATTCTAAACAAAAGGATGTATGTGAAAGAATGGATTGAGTTATTTGTCAAGCTCACATTATATTCTGTTTTGCTCTTCATATGTATGACCATAGTTCAAATTTACATTGAACCAATTTCCCGCAGGATGACAAACTTAGCATTTTGCATTTGGACTGTCGCACAGTGCATGACTTGGCTTTGCTTTATATTTTTATGTGATATGATCTTGGTATTTGTTAAGTATTTGACACCTGCAAGCTGTGTGCCCAGCACATGGAATGTATACACTTTTAGCCATAGAGGTGAAAAAAATGTCACTCATTTAAAACACCAGAAAAATAATATACATTTTTGTCTAATTGAAGCTATTAATAGAAATCAATTGCTTTTTTTCTTGCACTCAAATATTCTTACTGGTATAGTAAACTTAAGCATCAATACTATTCACAGTGACTGTATGTTCTCAGTTATTGTAATTCTGATATACATGTTTGTTAATTGCTTGATTTCATATATTTTACATGTAAATGACATTACTTTAAAGTGGTGGTGAGTAGTACGAAAACCATTAAATTCATGATTAAAATAAACTAATCAGTTATTTTGAAATAAACTACAAACTGAAAAAGGTTGTATTTCATATTTTCTTAATACACAATTCCTATTCATTTTACCTTTTTATACACATCAAAACAACATTTAAAGAAAGGAGATAGTCAATCCATGAAAATTCTTTAACCTGTTTTCTCACTAGACATCTATCTACGGTAAATAAATTCTACCTCCGTTTTATTTTTTATTGATAAATTAACTTCTGTTGTAATGCTGGAAATATTTTCCTGTTACTATTATTCATCAATAAACAGCCATTCTGTTGCTTTTCCACTCAATATAACCCATTCGATCCGTAGTCTGTTATCCATTCTACTCAATAAGAATCCATGCAATACAAGGAAAGATAAAAAGATGGAGCGATATCATGTGCAGACTATTTCTTTGAAGTGTATATTAACCATCAGCTAGATATGCTCTCACTTTATTTGCTTGTGCAGACTGGCACAACGCATATAGGGGTTATTTGAACCAATGGCCCGCAGCTGTAAGGGTGGTTCCCGAACTCCAGGATCAAATCTTATGTAACATTTGCATTATTGAACATTTCACGGTGCTAGGGCCCTTCCAAAATAGTCCACATTCTATTATCTCTAAAATATTATATTGTCTATATACAGTATAGCCCCCCAACTATGTCTAAAGTAAGAACAAAGAGACAATTTTCCCCAATTCAGGAGGTACAGGCAGTCCCCAGGTTACATACAAGATAGGGTTTGTAGGTTTGTTCTTAAATTGAATTTGTATATAAGTCGGAATTGTATATTTTATCATTGTAGTTCCAGCCAGAACTTTTTTGGTCTCTGTGACAATTGGATTTTAAAAATGTTGGGTTATAAGGCTTGTCATAAGAATCAAGATTAACAATAAAGCTTCATTACAGACACCTTTGATAACTGTTACATCTGTTTATTGTAGCCTAGGACTAAAGCACAATAAATTACCAATATCCAGAGGTCCGTTTGTAACTAGGGGTCGTATGTAAATTGAGTGTTCTTAAGTAGGGGACTGCCTGTATTTAAGTTGGGCCGCAAAATAATATAAACGGATGTCAGGGATATCAAATCCTCCTTTCTGAGATGGTAATTTCATAGTGCTCATCTTAATTCTTGGATGTTTCCGTTGCCATGCTAGATCTTTAAATAGACTCTCTACTAACTTAAAAATTTTATTAGGAATATATACGCTCACCGGCCACTTTATTAGGTACACCATGCTAGTGAAGTGTTGGACCCCCTTTTGCCTTCAGAACTGCCTCAATTCTTCGTGGCATAGATTCAACAAGGTGCTGGAAGCATTCCTCAGAGATTTTGGTCCATATTGACATGATGGCATCACACAGTTGCATCAGATTTGTCGGCTGCACATCCATGATGCGAATCTCCCGTTCTCCACATCCCAAAGATGCTCTATTGGATTGAGATCTGGTGACTGTAGAGGCCATTTGAGTACAGTGAACTCATTGTCATGTTCAAGAAACCAGTCTGAGATGATTCCAGCTTTATGACATGGCGCATTATCCTGCTGAAAGTAGCCATCAGATGTTGGGTACATTGTGGTCATAAAGAGATGGACATGGTCAGCAACAATACTCAGGTAGGCTGTGGCGTTGCAACGATGCTCAATTGGTACCAAGGGGCCCAAAGAGTGCCAAGAAAATATTCCCCACACCATGACACCACCACCACCAGCCTGAACCGTTGATACAAGGCAGGATGGATCCATGCTTTCATGTTGTTGACGCCAAATTCTGACCCTACCATCCGAATGTCGCAGCAGAAATCGAGACTCATCAGACCAGGCAACGTGTTCCCATCTTCTACTCTACACTTTCGATGAGTTGTGCAAATTGGAGCCTCAGTTTCCTGGAGCGAAGGAAAGGGTGGCACGGTCTGTGGGATCTGCTGGCTGGATGAATGACGATGGAGAACAGTACCGGGCGAGAGAGCTTTTGCTACCTTGGTTGGAACGGGTGGCGATTTGAGTCACTGTTGTTTCTAGCAGCTAAACCAGTTCTGCCCCTTTCCTCTGGCATCAACAAGGATTTCCGCCCACAGAACTGCCGCTCACTGGATGTTTTTTCTTTTTTTTTCGGACCATTCTCTGGAAACCCTAGAGATGGTTGTGCGTGAAAATCCCAGTAGATCAGCAGTTTCTGAAATACTCAGACCAGCCCTTCTGGCACCAACAACCATGCCCGGCAAAGGCACTCAATCACCTTTCCTCCCATACTGATGCTCGGTTTGAACTGCAGGAGATTGTCGACCATGTCTACATGCCTAAATGCACTGAGTTGCCGCCGTGTGATTGGCTGATTAAAAATTAAGTGTTAACGAGCAGTTGGACAGGTGTACCTATAAAGTGGCCGGTGAGTGTTATATAGGTGATTGCACTTGATACATATATTAATTTAGGAAGAAGGAACATTTTGAGAAGGGCTATTCTGCCTAATATGTTATGGGAGAGTTTTTTTCCAGGTTTTTATCTTTTCTCTTAATGTTGTAATTAAAGGGACGATATTCAACTCGATAAAATCGGATATTGTAGTTGAGATATATATATATATATCTAAGTACTTTATTTTCTGGCCCCCTGTAATAAGTTCTAAATCTTGGGGTTTATTATCTCCCAAAGGATCTAAGTAATTAATTATTTCCTATTCTACCCCTCATAATTAATTATTTCCTATGCTGCCCCTCATAATTAATTATTTCCTATGCTGCCCCTCATAATTAATTATTTCCTATGCTGCCCCTTATAATTAATTATTTCCTATGCTGCCCCTTATGATTATTTACTAATCTGCCCCTTATAATTAATTATTCCCTATTCTACCCCTCATAATTAATTATTTCCTATTTTACCCCTCATAATTATTTCCTATTCTACCCCTCATAATTAATTATTTCCTAAGCTGTCCCTCATAACTAACTATACTAGCCCCCAGTCGCCACAATCTTTTTACTGCCCTTTAATAAAAAAAATAAAAACCCTGTACTCACCTAAGTCTTCTATCTTCTTGCCGCGTCCGGGCAGGAAGGGGTGCGCAAGGGGATGACGACATCGCGCGGCCGCGCAGCCTAGTTCATGGAGCGATGTGCGCCGGGGTTGTATTCCGGCCACATCGCTCCAGTAATAGTGCTCGAGCGGCCGTTTCCGGCCGCACCGGGCACTATACAGTGACGGGCAGGAGCTTCCTGTCCCGACGGACAGAGGCTCCTGCCCGACTGTTGCAGGCCGCGGGGGCCCGGCGCTGGCGCGCAAAGTGTCGGGGTCCGGATCGAAACGGTCCGCGGGCCGCATGTGGCCCGCGGGCCGTAGTTTGGGGAACCCTGGCATAAGGTCAACTATTCTTAATCTAATAAAATTTCTGCTCTGAAAAGGCAAAAATTTACGCTGATTCTCTGCCTGGTAACCAGGCAGAAAGTCTAGCGAGTGGAGGTGGGTGTATACATATGTGCGAATCTGAGTCTTGCTTACACCTACTTTCCCTATTCCTGCGATTATTACAGGAGCGTCTTACCCAGACAGCCATAGTATGAACACTGTCCTAACATGTTTCTACCGTCTGCATAGAGACGTTGGCAGTGTGAAGGAGGCAGCTAGAAGGCACAGTATGAAGGGGGAACTGCTCAGGGGCATAGTATAAGAGGGTGCTGCTAGAGGGGGGCATAATATAAAGAGGGTGCTGCTGGAAGGGGGCATAGTATGAAGGGGAGCGGCTGGAGGGGGCACAGTATGAAGGGGGAGCTGCTGGAGGGGGAACAGTATGAATGGGGGGTGCAGTGTGAAGGGGATCTACTGTGGGCACAGTAAGAAAAAAAGAGGTGTGGGGGGCACAATAAGAAGGGGAGCTGGTGCGGAGCAGGGTATGAAGGGCAGCTGCTGGGATGGGCACAGTTTGAAGGGGTGCTGCTTGGGGGATCACAGCAAGAAGGGGAGCACCTAGGGGTTACATTATGAAAGGTAGCTGCTGGGGAGACCCAATATGCAGGGGGACTGCTGCTAAGGTACACAATATCAGAAGGCCATAGAGAAATTTGCCACAATTTGGGGACTGGGGGGAACCAATGTGAGGGGGAGATAGGGAGCACTAAAAGGGGAACCATACTGTGTGGTGGTTGTGGAAAAAGGAGCTGGGAGGTAGGAGGTGTATGACTGGTGTATGACTGGCACATGATTGGTATATGACTGGTGTATCGCGGCCGCGTGATGACGTCATCGCGCGGCCGCGCAGCCTAGTTCACGGAGCGATGTGCGCCGGGGTTGTATTCCGGCCACATCGCTCCAATAATAGTGCTCGAGCGGCCGTTTCCGGCCGCACCGGGCACTATACAGTGACGGGCAGGAGCTTCCTGTCCGGACGGACAGAGGCTCCTGCCCGACTGTTGCAGGCCACGAGGGCCCGGCGCTGGCGCGCAAAGTGTCGGGGGCCGGATCGAAACGGGGCCGTAGTTTGGGGAACCCTGTTGTAAGGTTTCTACCTACCAAATCTAGAAGTCAATCTTGAATTTCCTCCACAGATACTACAACTTATTTCCAGCATAGATGGCAGCATAGGTCTACTCCTATTGGAGACCATTTATTACCACTACAAATTATTTCCTCGGTACATACCGCTGAACAGTCGTAGCAGTAGTGCCACTGGTGGTCACTTGATTGGCAGGTGTGAACCCTGTAACTAGGGCTCTTATAAATGCCCTGTTCAAAATGGAAAACATTAAAAGAAAAATGTAAATGATAAGTGAAAATGTCCATCAGTGGTCTTTTATTACGTCACGGGAGATGCATAAATAAAACAAAACACTTTCTATGTATTTTCTTTCACACAAATTTTCCAATCTTTTGGTTAGTAAATACTAAACTATGAACTGTCCAAACTAAGAAAAATATTGCGTTAGTCCCCTTGTTCACTCAAGAATACACCTATTATATATCAAAGCAACCATCACACAATAGGGATGTTTTTTACAATATAATGTTCATTTGGAGTTCATTTGTCAAAACTATTTTCATAACTATACATTACATTTTTTTTCCCTCTAACCACAAATAAAACTAAAAAGGGGAAAAAAATCCTTTAAAGAAAACTACCATCAATTTTGAGCATGATAAACCAGGGACACTTGCTCATAGATTCAAGCATTGGGACTATGGTGATATTCTTATATTTGTATTCCATGGTCTCCTTCCTTATAAAATGAACTTTTAAATTCTGCTAATGAGCTTGAGGAGTTACCCTAGCTTATCTGTGATCTGGCTTTACAGACTGTTACACTGGCTCACTCCCCTCCCTCCCACCTCCCTCATTCCCTCAGCACTTGCAGTTGATTCTAGTAGGAAGAAGGCCCTTGATAACAAATACAGGCAGTCCCCGGGTTACTTACAAGATGGGTTCCATAAGTTTGCACTTAAGTTGAATTTGTATGTAAGTCAACACTGTATATTTTATTTTTGTAACTAACTTTTTGCTGTAATGGGAACAAGTACAGGCGGTACCCTACTTAAGAAGACTCGACTTACATACGACCCATTGTTACAAACGGACCACTGGATATTGGTAATTTATTGTACTTTAGTCCTAGGCTACAATAAACAGCTGTAATAGTTATCACAGGTGTCTGTAATGAAGCTTTAGTGTTAATCCTGATTCTTATGACAACCCAACATTTTTAAAATCCAATTGTCACAGAGACCAAAAAAGTTCTGGCTGGGATTACAATGATAAAATATACAGTTCAGACTTGCATACAAATTCAACTTCAGAACAAAGCTACAGACCCTATCTTGTATGTAACCCGGGGACTGCCTGTATTATCAATAAAGCTTCACTACAGACACTTTACAGGTGATCATTGCATTTTGGGACTAAATTAAAGGGAACCCGTCACCACTATTTTCACAAATACAGGTAGTGGCAGGTTCCTATAGAGCTCTAGTAACTATCTGACACCCTGCTTGTAGCTAAAAGTAGTTCCCCTCAGATCCCCATAAAATCAGAGTTATAATCTTGCCTGGTATCTTTGGAGCGAGTCCACGGGGGCGTGGCCTAATGTCATGTGACCAGGGTGACATCATCAAAGGTCCTTGAGCTACTTAATATGAAAACTATACCCCATGTACATATCTGACCACATAAAACAATCACCGCAGCCTCCATGGACTTCTACAAAAGCTATAGGACCTGTGATGTCACCCTGGTCACATGACATTATAGCAGCATACAGAGATAGGATGGGGAGGAGCTGCTGGATTCAGCCTGAGGAGGCCACGCCCACCGGACTCGCTGTGTAGCCATGCTTAGTACCCAGATATAAACTATAAAGTTGAATATATGGGGATCTCTGTGGAATATTTTTTAGCTACAAGCATGTGTGTCACATAGTTACTAGAGCTCTATAGGAACCTGTCACTACTGTATTGTGAAAATAGTGGTGACGGGTTCCCTTTAAAGCATCCAGAGACCCTAACCAGAGGTCACAGTGGGCAGAGCGTTCCGTCTTTAACTAGGGGTTGCTGTAAATACGGTGTCCTTAGTAGGGGACCGCCTGTAAAGAGTATTAGCACAGGCAGTGTACTGAATCTATGCGTAAGTGTCCCTGGTTTCATGCTTGGTTTGATGGTAGATTGATGGAGAAGAATTAAGTCAAGGGACATCTACCATCAGGTTTTCTGATGGTAGTAGACTGGCCCTCACCACTAACTGCTCATCACCTTTTCTGTGGAAAAGGCACCGGTTTTAATAGTTCCAGATGGCCACATGCTGAGAAAATAACTTTATAGAAATATGCTAATGAGCCTGAGGCAGTCAGGCTAATGAAACTGGAGCGCCTCCTGACTGAGGTGCTCATAAATTATGCATGCCAGCAGACAGCTGGAGACAGCACGCAGTGGTTTGCAAGTCTCACAGCATGTCCGACTACACTTACTTGCGCAGCTGCATCCAGCCGGCCTGCACAATGGAAAGTGTTATCAAGCCTGTCAGGGACTTGGCAGGACAGATGGTTGATCTCACAGGCTTTCTGCAGCACAAGAGGGCCGGACCAGGAGAGAATATTAATATGTGGGTGGCCGTAGCCATGAGGCACTTGGTGACGTCGGCGAAGCTGCTCAGCCTCTTTATGCATATTTTAATAAGTTATTTTTTTCGTAATATGCCCATCCCCAAACTATGGAAAGCCAGTGCCTCCCGGAACAGGTAGAGGACAGTCTGGGGTGGGCAGTCACATAATTCTGCTTTAAAAGCCTTATCTTTTCTCAACTTATCTCACAAGGCCCCCTATTAGCAAATGGGGCCCCGGCAGCAGGATAAATTATATGGGTGGTCGAGTATAATATCAGGGCGGTACAGGCAGTCCCAGTTACATACAAGATAGGGTTTGTAGGTTTGTTCTTAAATTGAATTGTATATAAGTCGGAATGTATATTTATCATTGTATCCAGCCAGAACTTTTTTGGTCTCTGTGACAATTGGATTTTAAAAATGTTGGGTTATAATGCTGTCATAAGAATCAAGATTAACAATAAAGCTTCATTGCAGACACCTTTGATAACTGTTACATCTGTTTATTGTAGCCTAGGACTAAAGCACAATAAATTACCATAATCCAGTGGTCCGTTTGTAACTAGGGGTCGTATGTAATTGAGTGTTCTTAAGTAGGGGACTGCCTGTATTAAGTTGGGCCGCAAAATAATATAAACGGATGTCAGGGATATCAAATCCTCCTCTGAGATGGTAATTTCATAGTTCTCATCTTAATTCTTGGATGTTTCCGTTGCCATGCTAGATCTTTAAATAGATCTCTACTAACTTAAAATTTTATTAGGAATATATACACTCACCGGCCACTTTAGGTACACCATGCTAGATGGGTTTGGACCCCCTTTTGCCTTCAGAACTGCCTCAATTCTTCGTGGCATAGATTCAACAAGGTGCTGGAAGCATTCCTCAGAGATTTGGTCCATATTGACATGATGGCATCACACAGTTGCATCAGATTTGTCGGCTGCACATCCATGATGCGAATCTCCCGTTCTCACAATCCCAAAGATGCTCTATTGGATTGAGATCTGGTGACTGTAGAGGCCATTTGAGTACAGTGAACTCATTGTCATGTTCAAGAAACCAGTCTGAGATGATTCCAGTTTTATGACATGGCGCATTATCCTGCTGAAAGTAGCCATCAGATGTTGGGTACATTGTGGTCATAAGAGATGGACATGGTCAGCAACAATACTCAGGTAGGCTGTGGCGTTGCAACGATGCTCAATTGGTACCAAGGGGCCCAAAGAGTGCCAAGAAATATTCCCCACACCATGACACCACCACCAGCCTGAACCGTTGATACAAGGCAGGATGGATCCATGCTTTCATGTTGTTGACGCCAAATTTGACCCTACCATCCGAATGTCGCAGCAGAAATTGAGACTATCAGACCAGGCAACGTTTTTCCCATCTTCTACTCTCCAATTTCGATGAGCTTGTGCAAATTGTAGCCTCAGTTTCCTGTTCTTAGCTGAAAGGAGTTGCACCGGTGTGGTCTTCTGCTGCTGTAGCCCATCTGCCTCAAATTTCGACGTATGTGCGTTCAGAGATGCTCTTCTGCCTACCTTGTTGTAACGGGTGGCGATTTGAGTCACTGTTGCCTTTCTAGCAGCTCAAACCAGTCTGCCCCTTCTCTCTGGCATCAACAAGGCTTTCCGCCCACAGAACTGCCGCTCACTGGAGTGTTTTCTTTTTCGGACCATTCTCTGGAAACCTAGAGATGGTTGTGCGTGAAAATCCCAGTAGATCAGCAGTTTCTGAAATACTCAGACCAGCCCTTCTGGCACCAACAACCATGCCCGTTCAAGGCACTCAATCACCTTTCTTCCCATACTGATGCTCGGTTTGAAAGCGCAGGAGATTGTCTTGACCATTCTACATGCTAAAGCACTGAGTTGCCGCCGTGTGATTGGCTGATTAAAAATTAAGTGTTAACGAGCAGTTGGACAGGTGTACCTAAAAGTGGCCGGTGAGTGTATATAGGTGATGTGCACTTGATACATATATTAATTTAGGAAGAAGGAACATTTGAGAAGGGCTATTGCCTAATATGTTATGGGGAGTTTTTTTCCAGGTTTTTATCTTTCTCTTAATGTTGTAATTAAAGGGACGATATTCAACTCGATAAAATCGGATATTGTAGTTGAGATATATATATAATCTAAGTACTTTATTTTCTGGCCCCCGTAATAAGTTCTAAATCTTGGGGTTTATTATCTCCCAAAGGATCTAAGGGAATACATGCAGATTTCTTCCAGTTAATATATAGTCCAGAAGCCTGGCCAAAAATATCAAAGACTTCCGTATGGTCTCATAAGGCTTATCAGCACATGGAAAAGAAGCAGCTATTGCAGCAATGAGGTAATCTGAGGGCTATAGTAAAGAAACTACTGAATATAGGTAACAAAGATAATAGGCAAAGTTGTTTTACATCTCAAGAGCTATTGAGTTGTGAAAAAAAACCTTTACATTTACAGGCAGTCCCCAGGTTACATACAAGATAGGGTCTGTAGGTTTGTTCTTAAGTTGAATTTGTATTTAAGTCGGAACTGTATATTTTATCATTGTAATCCCAGCCAGAACTTTTTTGGTCTCTGTGACAATTGGATTTTAAAAATGTTGGGTTGTCATAATCAATATTAACAGTAAAGCTTCATTACAGACACATTTGATAACTGTTACAGCTGATCATTGTAGCCTAGGACTAAAGTACAATCAATTATCAATATCCAGAGGTCCGTTTGTAACTAGGGGTCGTATGTAAGTCGACCGCCTGTACTCTCTAAGTGATTCTATAGATCTTCTTTGACGTTTGGAAGGAGTCCGCTTGGATTCTGATGACATTGTTGGCATGTGACGTTGAGTCACTGTACATTTCCATCAGACACAAGGGCGGGTTGGAGGCGGTTCTATATCTTTTGCAGATGACAAATCATACTGATGAGGAGCAGAACTTTATCATGACTCTTCTCGAATATGCCCTTAGCCACAACTTCTTTTCATTTAATGGCTCCTACCTACAGCTCCAGGGAACAGCTATGGGGGCGGCATGTGCACCCTCATATGCCAACCTTTTCCTGGGGTGTTGGGAGAGGGAGCTATTTCATATCCATACCCCGGGATGGGTCTGGTACATTCACAACATCATCGTTAATCTGGCAGGGGGACCAGATGGATCTGAAATTGTTTGTTTTTTTGATAGGCTAAATAGCAACACTTGTAATATCACATTGACTTATGACTGTAATGCCTATACAATCAATATTTTGGATGTTTATGTAACTCGTGATTTGAATGGGTTCCTATGTACTGATATCTATAGAAAAAAACACTTCTGCTAATGCCTACATTCATTATTCTTCAGCTCATCTCAGATGTACATTGAATGCAATACCACTGGCTAGTTCCTAAGGATCAGAAGAACCTATTCTACGGGTGTATGCTTTGAAGAAAAGGCATCTAATCTCCAACAGCACTTTCTGGATTGTAGTTGCAGTAGACTTTCCATAAAGAAGGCATATAGAAGAGCCAGACATACTAACAGTCTATCCCTGCTGTAGCCGCAGATGAAAAATTCTTCTGCACAACCACCATGACTGGTAATTCCTTTGCATGACCAATGGAAAGAAATTACTTTCATTTTAAGGAAGTAATGGCCTATATTGCTGTCTAATCCGATCCTTAAACAGATACTGACCCGGCAATTGCACAAAAAGAGTGTTGTGATTTTGTTTTTACCTTTTTATTTATTTATTCAGTGTTATCCCCAGGTATTGTTCACCTTCTCCCTATCCTTGAATCATAATGCTGGAATGTTATGTCAATATGATGATATATACTACTGGTATACACTCACCGGCCACTTTATTAGGTACACCTGTCCAACTGCTTGTTAACACTTAATTTCTAATCAGCCAATCACACGGCGGCAACTCAGTGCATTTAGGCATGTAGACATGGTCAAGACAATCTCCGGCAGTTCAAACCGAGCATCAGTATGGGGAAGAAAGGTGATTTGAGTGCCTTTGAACGTGGCATGGTTGTTGGTGCCAGAAGGGCTGGTCTGAGTATTTCAGAAACTGCTGATCTACTGGGATTTTCACGCACAACCATCTCTAGGGTTTCCAGAGAGTGGTCGAAAAAAGAAATAACATCCAGTGAGTGGCAGTTCTGTGGGCGGAAATGCCTTGTTGATGCCAAAGGTCAGAGGAGAATGGGCAGACTGGTTCGAGCTGATAGAAAGGCAACAGTGACTCAAATCGCCACCCATTACAACCAAGGTAGGCAGAAGAGCATCTCTGAACGCACAGTACGTGGAAATTTGAGGCAACTGGGCTACAGCAGCAGAAGACCACACCGGGTGCCACTCCTTTCAGCTAAGAACAGGAAACTGAGGCTACAATTTGCACAAGCTCATGGAAATTGGACAGTAGAAGATTGGAAAAACGTTGCCTGGTCTGATGAGTCTCGATTTCTGCTGCGACATTCGGATGGTAGGGTCAGAATTTGGCGTCAACAACATGAAAGCATGGATCCATCCTGCTTTGTATCAACGGTTAAGGCTGGTGGTGGTGGTGTCATGGTGTGGGGAATATTTTCTTGGCACTGTTTGGGCCCCTTGGTACCAATTGAGCATCGTTGCAACGCCACAGCCTACCTGAGTATTGTTGTTGACCATGTACATCCCTTTAATGACCGCAATGTACCCAACAAGTGATGGCTAGTTTCAGCAGGATAATGCACCATGTCATAAAGCTGGAATCATCTCAGACTGGTTTCTTGAACATGACAATGAGTTCACTGTACTCAAATGGCCTCCACAGTCACCAGATCTCAATCCAATAGAGCATCTTTGGGATGTGGAGAACGGGAGATTCGCATCATGGATGTGCAGCCGACAAATCTGCGGCAACTGTGTGATGCCATCATGTCAATATGGACCAAAATCTCTGAGGAATGCTTTCAGCACCTTGTTGAATCTATGCCACAAAGAATTGAGGCAGTTCTGAAGGCAAAAGGGGGTACAACCCGTTACTAGCATGGTGTACCTAATAAAGTGGCCGGTAAGTGTATATTCTTATAGCGAACCTTATGGAATAATCACATACATGAGTCCATATCTTCTGTGTTTATTCATGACTCCGGATCTGTTTTTGATTAATCCACATATGAGGAGGAACCGAAGGAGGTGAAATGATTCCCTATGTGAACAAAAGGTTGACGGTATATTTAGTCGATAACACAGCATGGCGGCGACAGAGTGACCAAGTTCCATAACTTATCTGGTGAAACACCCGAAAAATGAGCCTGACACAGCTATGGAGACGTGTTTTGGAGGCTGCTATGTAGGGTATGTGTGGAGGCAATGGGGACGGTTATGGCACCCAAGGTGAACGTAAGGTGAGAAAAGAGGAGTGAAAAGATAGGTTTTAGAGGTAAAAGGTTGTAGGTTGAAGGTTACTGTTAGTTGAATCTTTGGATGGAGCTGGTGGTCCGCTGGCAGGCAAACTTTCTCCTGTCCAAGCCCCTGCCTCTCGGCTCCTCCCCACCCAAAATGGACCTGGGGGCCAGAAGCGTTTACTTTGAAAAAATTATAATTTTCAAAGCAGGCGGGGTCGTTTGAATACTTCATCTACAACTAATGGAATAGCATTGCGGTTCTATTTTTTTTTTTTTTTTTCGGAAATGTTCCATGATTAAGAGCGACGGTATGGGGCATCCATATTGCGCCGCTTTGATTGAAACTGCAGGTCTCCAGCGTGGCGGCGACAGATGGGCCAAGTTCCATTATGTATCTGGTGAAACACCCGGAAATTTTGCCTGACACAGCTTGTTAGCTAAGGGGACGATGTATGGAGGCAGTAAGGTTAAAGGTTGCTGCAGTTCAAACAATGTTAGTTGGATCTTGGGATGGAGCTGGTGGTCAGCTGTCCAAGCCCTTGCCTCTCGGCTCCTCCCCACCCAAAATGGACCCGGGGGCCCCAAGCGTTTACTTTGAAAAAATTATAATTTTCAAAGCAGACGGGGGCTACAAACAGCATTTCTAAAAACCGTTTGTGTAAGATCAAGTGTAGTACTGTTCTTATAAGTAATTGGCCTGGTTATGGCGGGGGAGGGGAACATAAAGAGATGCGCAAGTAGCGTTCAAATAATATCGGTCAATGATCTAAGTTTTTGCAGTATATTTTGTGGATAACACAGCAGGGTGGCGACAAGTTAACAAGTTTGATGTGGAAGCTGTTAAAACACAGGACACAGCTCGTTTGCTAAGGGGAGGATGTATGGAGGCAGCTATGTGGACGACTTTTGGAGGCAGCAATGGAGACGACGTGTGAAACGAGCATTGGAGACGACGTGTGGAGGCTGCTATGGAGACAATTAAATTTGGATAGTGCCTGCATGTGGCAGTCCAAAAAAGTTTTCAAAACAGAGGAGCGGGTAGATGGCCCTCCATAAAAATTAAATACATAGAGTACCTGTATGTGGCACTCCCAAAAATTGTTTAAACAGAGGACCGGGTAGGTGGCCCCTCCAGAAAAATTGAATAGAAATAGTACTATAGTTAGAGCCAGTTGCCTCTGCTTTAGTGTACAAAGAGGATGAGTGCATACATGAGAATTATTCAGGTTGAGCTGCTTTCATCTGGTGGAGAATGGAAATCTTGAGAAATCCAGGCTTGATAAGCGTCAGCCTGTCAGCGCTGTCAGTCGACAGGCGTGTACGCTTATCGGTGATGATGCCACCAGCTGCACTGAAAACCCGCTAGCGACAGGGCAGGCAAGAACCTCCAAGGCGGGCCACATGTCCAGCTTTGAAACCCAGTAGTTGTAGGGAGCTGTGTGATCATTTAGGACAATGGTATGATCAGCTACGTACTCCCTCACCATCTTTCTGTAAAGATCACCCCTACACTGGCGAGACTGGGGACAGGTGACAGTGTCTTGCTGGGGTGACATAAAACTGGCAAAGGCCTTGTAAAGCGTACCCCTGCCAGTGCTGGACAAGCTGCCTGCTCGCCTACTCCCCCTCCCTACTTGTCCCACAGAAGTACTCCCTCTGCCGCTAGCGGTGTCAGATGGGAAAGACTGTTTTAGCTTGTGCACCAGGGCCTGCTGGTATTCATGCAGTCTCGCACTCCTTTCCTCTACAGGGATGAGAGTGGAACGATTTTACTTGTACCGTGGGTCCAGGAGAGTGAGTCCAGTAATCGGTGCTGGAATAAATTCTTTGAACGTGAGGGTCACGGGATAGGCAGCCTAGCATAAAATCTGCCGAATGCACCAGAGTCCCAACGCGCAAGAATTCACTCCCCTCACTGGCCTGACTCTCTATTTCCTCCTCCTCTTCTTCTGCCCATACACGCTGAACAATTAAGGACTGAGCAATCCCCCTCTTCTGTCTCGCCAACATTCTCCTCCTCTTCCAACTCATCCACCTCCTCCGATACGCGCTGAGAAACAGAACGGAGGGTGCTTTGGCTATCAACAAGGGAATCTTCTTCCACCGTCGCTTGTGACTAGCGCAAAGCTTCTGACTTCATGGTGACCAGAGAGTTTTCAACAGGCCAAGCAGCAGGACGGTGAGGCTGATGATGGCGGCATCGCCACTGACCATCTGTGTTGATTCCTCAGTGTTACTCAGCACCTGACAGATATCAAACATCCACGTCCACTCCTCATTGTAGACTTGAGGAAGCTGACTGACCTGACTATCAGTTCTGGTGGAAGTTGACATCTGGGAGTCTACAATCGCTCTGCGCTGCTGGTAAACTCTGGATAACATGGTCTGGGAGATTTGGCCCAGTAGAGTCTGAGGTAGCGGGGTTTTGTGATGCAGTTCAAGACAGTGACACCAAAGTTTAGTCCAAAACAGGTCTCGCCTGCTTTTTATTCCAGGAGCAAGTACAAAATAAAACAGCCTTCACATTCAGGCATCAAAACAAACAATATCCTATCCGTTTGGGTGCTAACTCAACAGAATTTCTCTAACTCACCACTAACACAAAAGATGTCGCTGCTCCAGGCACAGGAGTCAGGGCTGTGTGTGCTCTCCAGCCTCCTTTCAGAGAGACCACGCTCTCAGCTCTGCTCAGCAGCTTTATGCAGGCTGAGTAGGCTGCTCCCACCACCTGTGTCCAAGGTGCTGGACACCACAACCTCAGCACTAAGGCCTTGCATAGAAGGAAAACCCAGGGGAAATATACCGCCTATCCACAGTTAACCCCTTCAGTGTCTCACAATGTGGAATTTCACCTCGGCACGTCGCACAACAGTCGGTGAGCGGGCAGTTGGAGGCGGCGCTGCTCTGGCCTGAGAGTGCCAGCATCTATGGTCTACTTTCTGAAATGCGCACAGATGCGGCGTACCTTCGTGAGCAAATCAGACAGATTGGGGTATGTCTTGAGGAACCACTGAACTATCAGATTGAACACATGGGCCAGGCATGGCACATGTGTCAGTCTGCCGAGTTGCAGAGACGCCACCAGGTTACGGGCGTTGTCACACACAACCATGCCTGGCTTCAGGTTCAGCGGTGTCAGCCACAAATCGGTCTGCGCTGTGATGCCCTGTGATAGCTCTTGGGCGGTGTGCCTTTTATCGCCTAGGCTCAGCAGTTTCAGCACCGCCTGCTGTCGCTTTGCACTACCGACTGATGGCGCCATGCCCACGGATGGTAATTCGGAGGTGGAGGAGAGGTGGGAGGAGGTGGAGGCATAGTAGGCCTGAGAGACCGTGACCGATCGGCGTTGGCAGTATATGAGTGGCCCCAGGGTCAGACTCGTTCCCAGCCTCCACCAAGTTAACCCAATGTGCCGTCAGCGACACATAGTGGCCCTGCCCGGCAGCAGATGGACCTTGTCAGAAACGGCGTTGGTCAGGGCACGGATGATGTTGTCTGACACGTGGTGGTGCAGTGCTTGGACGGCACATCGGAAAAAGTAGTGACGGCTGGGGACTGAATACCGAGGCCGCCAACATGAGGTTGCGAAAGGCCTTGGTCTCTACCAGCCTATAGGGCAGTATCTCCAGGCTCTGCAATTTTGGAGATGTGGACGTTGAGGGCTTGGGCGTGTCGGTGGGTGGAACTGTATTTCCTCTTGTGCTCCTGCGTCTGGGCTATAGAAAGCTGAACGCTGCGCATGGAGACATTGGTGGACGCTGTGGAGGCAAAGGTGTGGTTTTCGAGCGGAAGGTGTTTGTGCCGGGGTCCTGGGCAGGGGGCTGACTAGCAGAGGCAGCAAATGACACAGGGGAAGGAGCAGTGGCGGGCCCGGCCGGAGGTGAACGGCCTTGGTTCCATTGAGTGGGGTGTTTGGCATTCATATGCCTGCGCATACTGGTGGTGGTTAAGCTAGTAGTGGTGGAACCCCTGCTGATCCTGGTGTGGCACAGGTTGCACACCACAGTCCGTCGGTCATCCGGTGTTTCTTTAAAGAACCTCCAGACTTCCGAAAATCTAGCCCTCGCCACGGGAGCTTCACTACGTGAAACATTTGGCGCTGATGCACCAGCTCTGGCCCTGCCTCTCCGTCTGGCCCCACCACTGCCTCTTCTCGTATAGGACTCGCCTCCGTCTCACAAGCACTGTCTTCACCCGGCCTATCAACCCAGCTTGGGTCTGTCACCTCATCATCCTCCGATCCCTCAGTCTGTTCCCCCCTCCGGACTTCCTGCCCTGACAACAACTTCACCACTGTCTGACAACCGTGTCTCCTCATAGTCCGACACCTCTTTACACACTTCTTCCACTACATCAACAATGTCATCATGACCCACGACTGGTGGAAAACCGGGGCATCGGGAAAGAGCTCAGCAGCAACCTGACAATTGGTTTGTGACTCTGGGAAGGGTCCAAATAACAGTTCCTCAGAGTATGTCGGCTCAAATGCCAAATTTTCCTTGGAGGGGGCAGACTGGGGGGAAGAAGGTTGAGGTGGAGGAGCTGGAGGAGTGCTCACTTGGGTAACATGGGTGGACTGCGTGGAAGACTGACTGGTGGACAAATTAGTTGAAGCATTGTCCGCAATCCACAACTGTTCGCACTGTTCTGGCCTCAACAGTGCTCTACCACGAGTCCCAGTAACTTGAAACATGAAGCTAGGGAGTGTAGCTCTGCGGCGTTCCCCTGCTCCCTCACCAGCAGGTGGTGTCTCACCCCGCCCACGCCCTCATCCTCTACCCCTAGGCCTTGGGTTGAACATCTTCAAAATTAAATTCCATTTTATAGACAAAACATATAAACTGTAATTTTTTTTTTTTTTTTAGAACAAAACATGCAGAAGAAATCAGACAGCAACCACAGAAGATGATTGCTATGGCTAGTTTCTAACCTACACTGACAGCACACAAAAGGATTTTGTGCTGTGACTGAGTCTGTCACTTTAACTTTAGAAAAACGCTAACAAGGGCCCTAACAAGGGCTTTTGGGTTCTTTGAGAATCACTCCTGCCTAACAGTAATCTACTAGAACACCTTAACGCTATCCCTGACCAGCAGCAGATCTATCCCTAACGGCATCCAGACAGAGAATGATCCGAGCAGCGCGGGCATAAATTTTAATGTACAACTGAATTCACATAATTTACATTAAAAAACAATATATATTTCACAAAATATATATTTAAAACCCACAGTATATATATATAAAACCCACAGTAAAACGGGGATTGTCACATTGTACCTTTTCAAACCCCTCATCCACACACCCCTCTCCTGCCAAAATAACCTCGCAATAATCAAGTAAGTAATGAAAAAACAAAAAAAAAAAAAGACAAACAAACTAAAGCAGCCTCGCTCCCTTCCCCACACCTCGAACCCTGGCCGTAAATTCTTCCTAAGTAATTTAATAACATTTTCTCCTCCGCAGAGCATATCAACTCTATTCACTTGGACCATACCTTAAGAAATGTCTGTTTGGATTTTAGCGCACCTTCTCAAAACCTTCTGCCAAAATTGGTTTATTAGTTAAACGTTTCCACAATCCAAGTGAGGAAGGGTCCGCAGAGGACCACTTCTTTATAATACAAAATCTGGCTAAAAACAATTATTTTTTTTTTGCTACATATTTCCACTTACCCCAACCCACACCCCCTTTCCACATACCCAAAACACAGTTCCCAAAAAACAAAGGGGCATGAATATCAAAACATCTCTCAATTTCCTTTATAATATCTAATCAATAGTTATTCACCAGTGGGCAGAACCATAAAATATGCATATCGTCAACCTTTTCCCTACCACATCTTTTACAACAAACAATTTCCCCCGAGAATTTAGAGATCTTTTTAGGCGTGTAATATGTTCTTTGAAGTATAGATAATTGGGCCAATCAATGTGCTGGAATTTTTAATATCCTACCTACATCTCTACAGGCTTCTGCCCAAACCTGATCTTCTAATACCCCGACTTCCTCAACCCATTTTTCTGCCACTTTATTTGAAAATCTTAAATGTCTTTGTGTGACCAGTATACTATATAACTTTTTACTTTTAATTTTTTTGTTAACTGAAGTCCACAATATATTTATAACCATTGGTAGTGTGTCCCATTCTATTAATACCTGTTAATGTTAATGCCCTGTTAATGCCCTGTTAATACTGGACCATCAGTAAGTTTAATTGTACGTACTGTGAAAAGGTACAAGGGGCCATTATTGATGGCAGATATGTGTCACCGAGGTGCCTGGCCTCAGTGAAGTGAGACGGTTATTGTTTGGTCAGGAACCTTAGGTTTCTGACAATTGTTAATGTAGCAAAGCTGCTTAATGCAGTTGATCCGGGCCGGCTTTCATTGGAGTAGTCAAGAGCAGGGTGGGTGACTACTCCCACATATCCAGGCCAGGCTTTGGCTGACAGATAAAGCCAGGAAGCTCAGGTGAGCTGTGGGATGTGTGTTTGCAGTCTGGAAGTCTCTGCTATACTGCATGCAGAGCTGGAGGTGTTACACAGCCAAGGATCAGCAATAGTGACATTGTTTGGTTATGCTGCTGGATGGAGACACAACCTACAAAGGACTGTGAGTCAAGCCTGTTTATATGGACTGTATTTTCTGTTATATGCTGAAGCAAGCTATTCTGTTTGGTTAAACTGTTTTGGAAAGAAATAAAACAGCTACCTGGACTGTTACTGAAGTTGCCATTTGAGTTGATCCCCTACAGTACGAAAAGTAACAGGATTGAGGGATCCCAAATTCCTCCTAAATGGAGGAGAACGATTTAATCCTACCCAATCTGGTTAATTATTGAACGTAAATTACCCCTTTTTCCACCCATGGCAGGATCCCGACCCTGGGCGTCCCCAGGCTCTGATTCCTCTATAGAGGGGTAAATGGAAGCATCTCTCCCAGATTCCAGAGAGATTTAATCTCCCTCCATACTTGGGACATGAGGGATAAAGTAGGGTGTAGTTTAGCACATCCGTCCCAAATACCAGTTTCCAAAGTTTCAAGTATATTTAATTTTGTAACACACTCCCCAACCACCAATATCCTAGCTGGTAAATCTGCCAACGAAAGATCATCTCATGTCAAAATATATTTTATTTGTGCCAGTAAAAAGTGGACTTTCACGTCTGGGAGGCCATATCCTCCCTTGTCGTGTGGAAGCATCATAATCTGCAACTTAATTCGAGGTTATCTACCCCTCCACACCAATTCCCTAAAAAGACTCTCCGTAATTCTAAAGATCCTTAATGGAACCCATATGGTGGATGCAGCTAATACATAGAGAATTTCTGTGAGTAACTGCATTTTAATCAAAGCAATTCTGTCCAACAAATTGATGGGTAGTTTTTTTCCAAGTTTTAATCTTACTCCGAATGTAACCCAATGCTGGTGTAATGTTGAGTTCAATATACCTGTTTATGTTAGCTGTGATCTTTATCCCTAGATAATCTGCGTAACTATCTGCTCCAATAACCTTTATATTTCCGGGTACATATCCATTCAATGGGTCCACTGGGAGACACGCAGATTTCTGCCAGTTAATAGTCAACCCAGACCTCTTCCCAAACTCCTCAAAAATTGAGAATACTTTTTGTAATTGCTTTATGAGAACCCAAAAATAGTAGGATGTCGTCCGTGAATAATGATATTTTTTTTTTTGGATCTCCCAATGTTTGTACCCGGTTATCTCCGACTGACGGATTCTACCCGCCAAAGGTTCTAATGCTATAGCAAACAACAAAGGGGAGAGGGGGCAACCCTGTCTCAAGACTCTACTCAATTTAAGCTCCCTTGTAATCTCCCTGTGGACTAATAACCTTGCGGACGGGTCAGTATACAGCATTTTTATCAACGCAATGAATCTATCCCCAAAACCCATTGCCTCCAGAGTCAACCTTAAATCCCTCTATTGTGTCGAATGCCTTAGAGGCATCTAACTTCAAAATGGTGCGTTCCCCTGGGTTGGACGGGATCAACTGTGAATTAAGGAACAGTCTTCTGAGATTGTCCAACGTGGAGCAACCGGGCATAAATCCCCGCTGGTCCACGTGGACAATACTCCTGACACACTTCTTTAGTCTTTCAGCCAATAATTTTGCCAAAAGCTTATGATCAGTATTAATTAAAGAAATTGGCCAATATGAATCAAGTTTTTTTCATCCTTCCTGTTTTTTAAGATTAAGGTTATTAACGCTTCCCTCATTGAAGCAGGGAGCACCCCCTTAGGTTTAGAATAGTTCCAAACTTCCAAGAGGTGAGAGATAATTTCGTCCTTATATAAAACATAAATTCATACGGGATTCCGTCCAACCCAGGGGAGCTCCTCCTAGCAGTGCGAGAGAGTATTTCATCTAGTTCTTCCTGACCAATTGGGGAATCCAGACATTTTCTTTCTTGCTCTGACAAATGTGGAAGTTGAACCTATGAAATATATGTGGCAATCTCTTTCCGTGACAGCGTATTTTGGGTTTTAAACAATTCCTTTTTTTTTCCTCAATTAAACAAATGCCTCTTGTATATCCTCCGGCAGATGGAGAATACCCCTCCCAGGTTTGTCTATATCCTTAATTACTGTACGTTTTTTCCCTTCTTTGAGTAGGTTCGCCAACATTTTTCCTGGCATGTTCGCTTCAATATATCCTTATTGGGCACAATAACTTATTTTTCTATTCGCCTGGGATTGAGCTAAGTCTACAAGTAAATTTTGTGCCTCATCCCAACTCTTTCTATTCTGATCTGATAGGTCGGCCAGATATTTTTCTTCAAGCATTTTGGGTTTTTTTCCAACTCTTTTATATTATTATTAATATCCTTTTTGTACCTAAAGATCTGGGCTTTAAATATCCTTCTTATAAAGGACTTGGCTGTATCCCAGATCAAGTCCACAGAAGAACTCCCTTTATTTGTTGCAAAAAATTAATTAATTTGCATTATCACCCAGTCACTTTCCCCTGAGGTATCTATCCAAGCATGAGCAATTTTAAACCATCCTGTATTCATTTTTTTCCCACTAGCTATGTTACAGACCAGAGGAGCGTGATCAGAAATTCCTCTAACCCCATATTTACATTGTGTGAAAAATTTTAGTGTAGTTATATTACTAAAGGCCATGTCTAATCGAGAAAATACATTATGTCTATTTGTCTTTGTGCGTTTCACGCCACATCTCGTACCACCCAAATGTGTCCACAATATTCTTTAAAACATGCAGTCTGTGATATGAACGCTTACCAGTGCCCAGCTGGGCAACATCCAAATTTAAATCCAATACCGTATTAAAATCCCCTATCAGCAGCATATAAGTGGAATTGGTAAAAAGTGAAAAATTCTATCACAATATCCGAAGAAAAGGGCGGTGGTATATATATATTTCCAATTACCTATGTGTTCCCCTCTATAGTGTAATACACAAAAATATATTGTCCTCCAGGATCCCCCCTCACTTGGATCTCGTGAAACTCAAACCTCTCATGGAATATAAGTGTAACCCCTCTTGAGTAAGAAGAATAGCAAGAGTGATACACCTGACCAAACTATTTTTTCTGGATCTTATGAGTTGACTCAAAGAGAAGGTGTGTTTCTTGTAGTGCAACAATATCTGGCCGATGGTTATTGATCAAATTGAAAACGGCTACCCGCTTATTCGGGGTTCCCAGACCCCTAATGTTACAGGAAAGTACTTTCATACAAGATTGGTCGACCATGGGGGGAGAGAGAGAAAACAAAAAAGAAAAACGCCCCACTCACCACCAACCACCACCACCCTCATCTGCAGAGTAAACTGCTCCAGGTTCCAAAAACCAGAACAGTCTCAAACCTCTAAACTCAGCATCGTCCCCCACCCCCCGAACCCTATGCCAAAGCCCCCCACCGACATATAAAAAATATTATCTTATTCCCTTATACCCTCTCCCTCCTCTCTTTCCCTGCCCAATCTATGAGAGAGAGGGGAGAAAAAGGACTAATTCCTTTATTTTCTTTTAAACCATTCCATTGCATTATCAGGATCTTCAAAAAATAAAGTTTTATCTTTCCAGATGATGCAAAGCTTGGCCGGGAACATCATAGCGTACTTAATTCCATCTTGACAGAGTTTTTGCTTAACCTCCATAAAGTCCTTATGCCTCGTTTCAAAGTCCTTTCTCGTTTCAAAAGCAAAATCTGGAAATAAACTGATAGTTTGCCCATTAAATTCTAATTTTTCCTTTCTTTCCTGTGATCTTGGCATAATTAAGTCTCTATCTCACGAGGAGAACAATTTGCTTAAAATAGGTCTAGATAATCCTCCCAAGATTGAGCTTCGACTAGGAACTCTGTGTGCCCTTTCATTAAAGGATGGCAATGGATGGCAATGAAGGATGCCAATGAAGCAATATCGGTACCAAAAGTTTTTTTTCAGCCATTCTTGCAGAAAGCAAACTGTATCTTCCCCCTCAGATTTTTCAGGAAAACCCACATATCGAATATTGGTCCGTCGGGACTGACTTTCCAGGTCTACTATCTTCTTTTTCTGATCACTTAAAAGGAACCTACCACCACGAATCTACCTATAAAGGTAGATCGGGTGGTAGGTGGATGAAGTAAGGATAGCCCTTTTAAGGGCTAATCCTCATTCCCGCCTTTTTTTTGAAAAGTTTATTTAAGCATATTCGCGGACGAGGGCGCGCAGCTCCTCGTAGGTGCGCGCCGAAGATTTTCGGTAGGCGGAGAAATAAGGCTACTGGGGCGTGGAGTAGCCGCCCCGTGTAACCTCAGATGCGGCTACTCCACGCCCCAGTAGCCGCATAAGAAAATTTGAATATAGGGATTAATAAAACTTTTCAAAAGAGTGCGGGGACGTGAGGATTGGCCTTAAAAGGGCTAGCCTCACGTCCTAATGATCCACCTACCACCCGATCTACCTTTATAGGTAGATTTGTGGTGGGAGGTAACCTTTAACTCTTTTTTTTAATAATTTGGACTCCGCCAGTGACTTATTTAAAGGAAACCTAACACTTGAAGTGGCAGGTTTCAGATGGAAATACCGAGCACCAGCTCAGGGTGAGCTGGTGCCGGAGCTGATTTTTGTTAGTGTTTTAAACCACTGTATTGCGGTTTAAAACACTTTTTAAACTTTATAGCCGGCGCAGGGAGGTACGCGCTCGGCGCTTACCATGCGGGCGACCGTGCTCGCGGCTACATAGGAAGTGAAGGAGAGCCGCGCGCATGGTAAGCGCCGACCGTGTACCTCCCTGCGCAGGCTATAAAATTTAAAAAGTGTTTTAAACCGCAATACAGCGGTTTACAACACTAACAAAAATAAGCTCCGGCACCAGCTCACCCTGAGCTGGTGCTCGGTATTTCCATCTGAAACCTGCCACTTCAAGTGGTAGGTTTCCTTTAATTTATCCTCCACATCCGATATCCGTCCTTCCGCATTATCAAGTCGCTGCCCCAAGCTAGAAATATTTGCCCGAAGAAGAGACAGTTCTTCCTTGACATGGGAGACTTCCATGGATAGTACCTTAATGTCACCCCTACATTGTAGGACTGCCTCCAGAATTTGGTTAAGAGTGGGGGAATTCGTCTGGTCTTTCCCATGGACCTGTCCCTGGGGAATACTGGATATAATTGATGCGGTATCGTCATTCCTATCACTCTCTATCAAACTGGAGGCAGAGATGTTATCCATAGATATGTCCGGGACTCTACCCCTGTTGATTCCTTGCCAGCTACAAAACTACTAGTTAAAACCACATTTTCCTCTCCCCCAGATAGCTTATCCGGCTGCAAGGATTTAGGAGACATAGCAAATTTAGTTCATTTACTTTTTGCATTTTCTCTGACTTTTTCCACTTTTCTCTGATCTATTGCAGTCCTCCAGTCCCACCTTTTTGTGGTTTCCTGTTATTCGGCATCTTTATATCATTCCTTCCCACCTTTCTCTTTAAACCAGTACCTTCTCTCTCCTCTCTTTTTATTTTTATACTTTCCTCTCTTCCCCTTCCACTCCCAACTCTTTTTTCCTTAGGATACAATTTATACCAGGGGAAGGAGATCAATATATCAGTAATAGTATTAAACGGTTATATCAGGCAGTAATTTCCACCAAATAGTTAATCTCTACCATGAACATTAAACCCAACAAATACTGTTGTAATGGGGGGAACAAATCGGTCTAGATAACGTGTTGGGGAAATCCCACCAAACAGTTAATAAATCATTACATCTATAGTAATCACAAAGATGCAGCAAAAAATACAACAGTCAGATGTAGCTGTATTTAAGTCCGCGTACAAATTCTATAACAACAGAATCACGCTCAGCAGAAAAGGATAGTAAGTTATTAGAGACACAGCTGTTGCACCAACAAGGTTAGAGGTTGAATGTTCAAAATAGCCAAGGGAGAGAGGGGTTAGAGTAATTCACGCAGTAGGGGTTTTTAGTGTACAGAGTGGCCGAGAAGGCAATACTAGTAGCTTAGAATAGAGCGTCAGCCACTGTATAGAGACGAATATAATACAAAGATTATTTGTAGGAGCCCACTGTCAGCACCCGTCCAGCAAACTCGCAACCACAACCAGGCTTGACGCTAGCTGTCAGACTACGTAAGTGATGGCAAACTCACCCTGCGACGTCCCTGCGGGCTAAGGCCCTGCCTAAAGCAGTTAAACCGCCCTGATAACCCACTATCAGGAACCTGACATTCCCTGAGTGACCCTACAACAGGACAGGGGACACTTACTTCGTCTAGCAGCTGCTGGATGGTGGAGCGGACAGGTAACGGAAATACAGGTATAGACCAGTGTTCACACTGGTACACAGAATACAAACGCAGGACTGAGACAGGGACAGATATATACAGGTCTTCAGGCAGATAATCACAGGTCAGATACAGATACAGGCGGAATAGACACAGGTCAGGTCAAGATCAAACGGGTATATACAGGTCAGGTCAAGATCAAGCGGGTAATATACAGATCAGATACAGGCAGACAAACGGAGACAGGTAAAACTGAACTAGAAACACAGGGAAGACAAGACTCAAAATAACCAGCAAGTCTGATGGATACAGGTACAGGCGGGATATACACAGGTCAAGATCAAGCAAGATATACACACGTCAGACTCAAAATAACCAGCAAGGTTAGATGGGAATGGGCAGGTATATATAGCCGATCCCGGACACGCCTTCAGCAGCACACTGGGGGAACTGTCCATCAGGCTAGTAACCCTTGCTTGGCAGGACAGAAATGCAAGGAGCAGGGTGTGGCTCAGTTAATCCAAACACAAGAATTAAGCCATAGTTCACACACAAATAAACGCCATGTATTCAGCCAACTGCGGATAGAGCGACGTTCAGGCACGGACGTTACACCCACCATGTCGATGTTAGTAAAAAAAAAGTAATTGCGGGCAGGTGACGTCTCACTCCTATACACAGATTAGGAAAAAAAGGAAAAGAAAAAAAAATTCAAACTGGCTAGTGGGCCCAGGTTAGTCACATAGATTAGTACTTAAGCCCCCATGTCAAGCCAGGATCAGCCTGAAGGTTAGAAGAGGTCCACCACGTAGATCATGCAGTTAGTTCCTTTGAGCATGTAGACAAGTATGCAGATGGCATCAAAGTCATACTAATAACAACTCGGTTTTACTCACAATTGTGTTCGCACTTAGGGGCTTTTGTCCGAGGAAAAAACTTATCTGGACCCAGCTGGTATAGCAATTCCGGGAGATCCTCTACCGCACTACAGAAGCACACGTGACCAGCTCACCACCACCGCGCTCCTCTTCAAGCTCCACACCTCCAGTGGGGCATGCAGACTCTCAAGCAGCTACGGCCAGGCTAGCTATGGACACGCCGACTCCACGAACAATCCGGCTCCCATTCCAAGAACCAGCAGAGGGTCCTAACGCTTGTCTCCCAAAAAACAGATCTGCGACGTGGATCAGCACAGCATCAGCCCAGATCTCACCACCTTAGCCGAGCTGAGTAGCAGGAGACACAGAAGCCAAGGTAGGGATAAACCACAAGGTTAGGGGACAAGCATAGGACACATCAGCGGCATCACCTCGGCACCGCGATCCGGGGGCGGGAGTGGCAAGACTAACATTCGCTCACATGCTCCTCCTCCCATTTGAGTGTACTGAAGCTATTAACCGTGATCCCTAATCCACACATCTCACAGGCAGCAGTTATTGATTTGGCAAATGGTTTCCTATATGTGCCCCTACATGGAGATTGCCAGTGCCTATTTGCCCTTACCAATTTAGTATTCCAATAAACCTGGTGTAGATTCCCACAAAGGGGGTGGTAAACTCCCCTAGCCAGTACTCCAGGGCTTTACAGGGAGTAGAATGTAAGACTAGCCCCTTACTAGATGATGTTCTTTTACAGTATGTGGATGGCCTTCTGTTTTGTGACTCCATCTCATCCCATGGTAGGGATGAGAGCCTAAACAGCACTCTTAAGTTAAAGATCCAGAAGCCCATGGAAGAAACAGAGAAAGCATGGCCCGAGTGCCCTCCTGTTGCCCTCTATTCAGTCGGGACCACCCTCAACAGAAATATGGGATTGTCCCCTTTAGAGATACTTTTTGGCTGTGCACCCAGACTAGGCACCTAATTCCTACAGACCCTATAGTTGATGGCAGGAAACCAGGTGGAATATGCCATACAGTTGAGCCAGGCCTTGAAAAAGGCGCAAAAGTGTTTCTGATACCCTGAAGCCCGGAGACTACGTGGTGGTAAAGAGACACACCAGAGAGAGAGAGTCTGGAGCCTCGCTACAACAGTCCTTTTCAAGTCCAGCTGACAAGCACCACGTCTGTGAAGCTAGAGGGGAAGCCAGCCTGCTTACCCGCTTTCTATTGCAAACTTACTCTTCTTGCTAGCTGGTCTCTTCTGACTGACTCTATGCTCAGAGTAGCCCCGACCATGACTATCTCTGTATCTAAAGGGCTGAACAGAATGCCCCCACGGTAGGAGACTTTACCTACGGTTGGTGCAACCAGACAATCACCTTCTTTAACATTGACAGCACAGGTAACCACGTATTAGCAGTGTCTGGTGTGTACTGGATTTGTGGGAATAGAAGAGTTAGGTCAAGCCTGCCTAGAGGTTGGGAAGGTGAGTGTACTGTAGCAAAATTTGTGCATTCCTTCCTCGTCATCCCCAAGGATAAGTTTGATCGGACACACAAAGAAAAGGTAGAGAATGCCAAGGGATTCTGGAGGCTTGTTGCATTTACATCCCAGATGACATTGCCCCCTATGGATCCATTACCCATGGAAAAGATTGAAGGACTGTCCAGGGAACTCAGGAGTGGACCCTTTGCCCTTCACTATGTAGTTGGGGAATTGCAAGGGTTTCTTGATTTAAGTGGTGGTGATATTGGGGATTGTGATTTTGCTCTTGTAACTTATTGCGTTTTGTGTGGTCCCCTCATCAAGTCTACCATGTCCCAGATGGCCGTCTGGACGGTAAGAACCACGATGGGAGAAGTGCCTGGAGTGGAGAATGGTGCCCTATTGGAGAACCAGTGTTTACAAACCTGTAAACTATAGAAACTTGGTTATGTGATTTGAGTATGCAGACCTGTAACCCTTTTTAGCTGCTGGCCTCTGGAGAATCTGGTGAAGCCATAGGGTTTAGCCCACCTGAAGGTACTTGGAGTTTGAGGAGATTGCTTGAGGAGGTTACAGGTTTGCAAGACTCAAAAAGGGGGTTAACGTGAGAAACATATTCCTCTACAGTGCGATTTTGGACCAAGGGTATACCATTTTAGTCTTAGCCAGGGGTTATACTGACCACTGTCCAGCCATGTCATGATTCAAACTTCATTTTGTGTTAACTGTTTAGAAATTAGAATGTCCTCGCTGCTTATATTTCTGCATCTTCTATGTTTGAAGTCCAAACACAAGGACAAATACTATAAACATTCTGGTTATTATTGGTATGTGTGTGTGAGTGTCAAAGTTAATTCATGTTTCAACAAGATAACTGGCTACAATATTTTGCTTTTCCTCCTGAAACTTGTATTGTATACCACATGTTACTTATAGGAAATGTAGTACACTGACTGTTTCTTTAAGATGTTATTTACTACTCCTGTAATGTGGTGCAGAATAAGCAGTAGCCGGCGCTCTTGTTACTCGGTTTTGTTTATTGTACTTTTACAACATTTTTAAAAATTGAAAAATAAAAACTTTAAAAAACCATTCTGTTTATATGAGAACAAGGCCTCTGGAAGAAACAGTACATAGTTCATCGACATTTTGTTAGAATGTCTTTAAAGGGGATTTTCTGGTAAATTCAATATGGCCAATAGCATTACAGTATTTTATCACCTTTTCACGCCCCTGTGCCGATTATTTATTCTGCTTTATATGTGTGGCTGCGTGTTAATAAAGTTTGTGAGTCTGCATTTTCTAAGAGACTGGTGTGTCTAGGATGTGCTCTCATCCCGGTACCGGTCTAAAAAGGGGTAATTCAAATGTCTTCTTACAACTGCAGGGCAGTTTAAGCCCCAGATAAAGATCTTTTACATCTTATATACATTCAATAATTCTATATTACCACAGACTAGCGGTTTCTCTATTATGTTGTCACACCTAGGCGGGCATGCTTGGCTTGCCACTGTCTCCCTGGTTTAGAGTGGGGGGTGTGTTCAGGTTGTCATGTCAGGCAGACAATGTTCCGCCACGTTGACGTCATGTATCCGGCCTCTCTTACAACCCCCCCCCCCCCCACTACCCTCAAGGTCCATTAGTGGATCTCGCTATGGTAGTTATAATATAAAAGTGTAGGACAATCATTTGTGTTTCCAACTTTTTGTTTCTTAACACCAAAAATAGTTGCATGAAATTCACATAATGTACTTGATTTAGTTTCATATACAGTGGGTACGTAAAAGTATTGAGACCTCTTTAAATCTTTCACTCTTTGTTTTATTGCAGCCATCAAAAAAGATCAAAAAAGGTCTTTCTTTTGCTCATTAACATAAACCTTATCTTAAAAAAAAAAACTGAAATGTAGATATGTTTGCCTATTATTAAACAAGAAAAATGGAAATATTACATGGTCATTAATATTCAGACCCTTTGCAGTGACACTCATACTTAATTCACATGCTGTCCATTTCCTTCTGATCCACCTTGAGATTGGTTCTTCTCCTTCATTGGAGTCCAGCTGTGTTTAATTGAACTGATTGAACTTGATTAGGAAAGGCACACACATGTCTATATAAGACCTTGGGCCACATTTATCACTTTTGTGCGCCTAAGTGTAGTAGTTGCGCCTCAATTCTGGCGCACTGTTTTGCCAGAATTATCACAAGCTACAACCATCTGTGATAAGTATATTTTCTGCCTCTTATTAATCACTTTACTTTAACACAGTTTAGGCGCAATTTTGGCGCAGTTTAGGCACAATGTTAGATTCGGGCACTTACATGTCATCCTGCTACAAGCTCCTCTCTGCTTCTCCCACAGCCCAGAATTAAGATAACACTCACAGCAGCACCCAGGTGTGTGACACCCTGCACCCAGTGACCTCCTCAGCAGTGGCTTCTCCTGGAGGGGAGCCCCCAATGCTGGTCTCCTGCTGCACCCCTGTAATTCTGCACAATATCATACCTCCCAACTTTTGGGCGAGAGAAAGAGGGACAAAAAGCCCCTCCCCCTTTTCTAAACCACACCCATTGCCACACCCACAAGCATAGTATAATATTGACCTTGATGGTCCCCACATAGAACAATGCCCCTTACTTTGCCCCCCACCCCCCGTGGACCCGTATAATTACACTTAATGCAACTCTGCAACATATAAAACACCTCTTTAATTTTATCCTCCCTTTATATTTGATTTTCCACTTTTATTTAATCTCCCAAATTTATACATAATCCTATCTGTACCCCTACCCCCACCCCTCCTCACATGGTGTGGTCCCAGTTCGCTATCCTCCTCATTCTGTGGCCTCCTGTTATCCATCCTCCTCCTGTGGCCTCCTGTCCTCCATCCTTCTCCAGTATCCTCCATCCTTCTCCAGTATCCTCCATCCTCCTCCAGTATCCTCCATCCTCCTCCGTCCTCCGTCCTGTCACTATCCTCCTCCGTGATCTCCTGCCCCATCCTCCTCCTGTTCTTCTATCCATCCGTGTCCCTGTATCTCCTGTACTCATCCTCCTCCTCCTGAGCCACATGTCATCTAGCCTCCTCCTGCCTCCATCCTCCTCCTGTAGTTGTCCTTTCCTCCCATCCTTCCTACTGTGGCCTCTTGTCCTCAAGCCTCTCCTGTCCTCCATCCTCCTCTGTTAGCTCTGTCCTCAACTCACCCTGTGGCCTCCAGCTCGCTCTGTAGCTCCGCAAACTCCTGATCTCTCCCGGTTCCCATCCTCCTTCTGTAGCTCCTGTCACCATCCTCCTTCGTAGCTCATGTTCCACATACTCCTTCTGTAGCATCCTGTGACATCCATCCTCCTCCTTGGCCTCCATCTCACTCCTGTGGCCATTCCCCTCCTGTGCCTCCATGGTCCATCTCTCCTGCAGCTCCTGTCCTCCAGCTCTTTCCGGTGTCCTCCAAGCAGCTCACTCCTCCGGTGCACCCATAGCTTCCACTGTCCCCCATTAGACCTCCACCTGTCCCCCCCCCATTAGCCTCCCTCCTGTCCCCCCAGTAGCCTCCCTCCTGTCCCCCCAGTAGGCCTCCTCATGTCCCCCCAGTAGCTCACTCCTGTCCCCCAGTAGCCTCACTGTCCCCAGTAGGCCCTCCTCCTGTCCCCCAGAAGCCTCTTCCGTCCCCCAGGCCTCCCTCCTGTCCCACAGTAGCCTTCACGTCCCCCAGTAGCCTCCTTCCGGCTTCCTTCCCCCAGCAGCCTCCTACCTGTCCCCAACCAATAGCCTCCTCATGTCCCCAAGTAGCCTCCTCACTATCCCCACAGAGCTTCAATGCCCCCAGTGACCTTCCACTGTCCCCCAAGTGCACTCCTGTTCCCCAGTACCTTCACTGTCCCCAGTAGCCTCCTCCTGTTCCCCCAGAAGCCTTCCACTGGCCCACCAGTAGCTCTCCGGTCCCCCAGCAGCCTTTTAAACAGTGCCCTTGCAGGCCTTCACCTGGTTCCTCAGCTCTCCCTGTCCTGGTATCCTCCTCCGGGCCCCCTCTTCCTGTGGCCCCCTGTCCCCTCAGGTTCTTACCTCCTTCTCCCGGGCTCCGACTTGACTCGCGGAGGGGGCGGGGCCAGCCGGGGGCGGAGCTACCGTCTCACATGACTTAATCATGTGAGGAGGTAGCAGGAGCTGGTCCCGCCTCCTCCTGGCTCCGATGCTTCCGCTGCTCTGCAGCTCTTATCTACGGGGCCAGGAGGAGGCGGGACAAAGCGGGGTAGAGGGGGGGGAGCCGTGACATTCTCCCAACCGCCCGTGACATGTGTACAGAGCCCAAAAAACGGGACGGTTGGGAGGTATGCAATATCCCCCTCAGACACTGTGCAGAATTACATGGGGGACACTTGTTTGTAGTATCTGCAAACTTCTGCAAGCTTCTGCAAACTTGTGCAAAGTTCTCTTCTCTCTTGCTGTGAGCTCAGTGTTTTGCAGAATATTTTGTAAATAGAAGGTGATGAACTGTAAATAGAGTCTGCAGCGCCTGTCTGCAGAGTATCTAATGCAGTGATGGGCAACCTTTTGAGCTTGGTGTGTCAAAATTCACCAAAAAAACCGACCATAACTCGGGTGGTGTGTCACCTTGACCAAAAAACATATTTTTGTGATATTTATAGTTTAAATAACAAATATGTATACTATTTAACTTCTAGGGTACTTTAACCATGGATTGTCTGATTGATCCTACTATGTACTGCCATACAATCAGACAGGTCTGAAATTGCTTAGTAACCTGCAAACTTTCAGTCATGAAAGTTCACAGGTTATAGCGAGGGCGCAGGCGCCGCTATCCGCATTTCCTTCATGCCCTCTTGGCATGGAGAAGGTGTGTGAGCAAAATAATCGCAATGTCTGGCAATTTGCAAGGCGTTGCGATTATTTCAGGGCTTGTACGTCACAAAACTGACAAACAAGCCCTGATGACTGTCTTCTATCATACAGTGCACTGACCTTACTCACTGTATGATGGGAGTGGTTGTCCTCCCTCATCCCTGCTCTGGAGCTGGTCAGTGTAGAGGTGGCAGCTGCTGGGACATCACACCAGGCAGCAGCAATGTGACCTCTGACTGTGTTGCCATCCTACCCCCACCACAAATATCAGGAGCTGCAGAGGAGCCTCCTGGGTGTATGGCCGGGTCACCTCTCCTGCTGTGCCCTGTGCTGATACCTGTGCTGACTGGAGACACTAGGCACAGCTCACACATGGGGAGGGGCCGGCCCGGGGGAGAAGGAGGGGGGAGTGCTGGAAGCTCAGTGCAATCTCTCAGCCTCCCGGCTACTGCACCTGATCATGTAGGATGAAACTTAACTCTCAGGCAGCTGCGTGTCAGTGAAAATGGCTACGTGTGTCAGCACTGACACGCGTGTCATAGGTTAGCCATCACTGATCTAATGTATCTATTATATGTTCCAGTGTCTGCAGTGTATCTAATGTATCTATTACATGCTAACATCTAGGAAGAGTGTAACCCAACCAGAAGCATGAGATGATGCAAAAAATGATGTGTATTCAATAAAGTTTATTAGTAAGACAAATTACTGGTTAAAAAACTTGGCCCCACAACAGGGGGAACACAAGGCAAAGAAGTTTGAAATCCGGGCAAACAGATCAGGTAATTTAGACAATGTAAATAAATGATGATGCTAAAATAGTCATAGGAATGTATACATAATAGGGAAGCACAGAAAAGTGAACATATCAGCAGAAGGTAACAGTGTAATTGTCAACAGTGTGAAAGCGGCTTACCCATATCAAGCCTGATCGCTGCCTGGAAGTCAAACCCCCCGACGCGCGTTTCGGCTGATGAACAGCCTTCGTCTGGGGGTGACCCCCAGACGAAGGATGTCCATCAGCCGAAACGCGCATCGGGGCGTTTGACTGCTCACCTAGTATAGTTATGCTGAGTGCATAACTACTTTGCGGGTATGTATAATGGAAGGTTTGTCGCAGTTGCAGTTCAGCTCCTCTCCTCAGATCGTCATACGTATCTCCTAAATGAATGTATGCAGTACTCAAGGTTCAGGGATTAAACAAGATACGTTCCTGCATCAGTTTAGCTACCGCATTCTAAAGGTATTTTTGGTTCACAATGCATAAAAACAAATGCTAGATTTCCTTTAATAAAGTGTCAGTTGAGAAGCACCAGGAGCCCCACCCCTTGTGAAATTTATCCGGGCAGCCACATTGTTGAATACAATATTTTCATAAAGCGAAGTCAGATTCATCAGTTTCTCCCATTGGGAGATGGTTGGAGGGTGACCAGACAACCAAAGTATAGCAATGGCCTTATGGGCTAGGAACAGCTCCTGTCTCAAAAATATGGCCTCATAGTGAGTGCAGTCATCAACAAGGGTCATGCCAAGCAAGCACAATGCTGGAGAGTGAGAGACAGTTTTATTAAAAATAGTGAAAAATAACATAAGCATAGAAAAGAGAATAGAAATAATCATAAACCCAAAATGTAACATTCTTTTAAGAATTGACTCAAAGAACTTTTGTGGCTGTTACAGTAGGAACCCAAATATTAACCACTGCTCGGGTCCCTCTATTATCAGCTTCCAGCTTACATGCTCTGCCAACGTATAGGCATAACTATATGTCCGTTTGCACTATGTAACTGCTTACCTTGACATACAGTAACGCTAGTTTGCAGATTAGGTAGGCAGCAGTTTTACCCAAAAAATGGTGTGGTCATCTTCAAAGCTTAACCATCATTTTTTTTTTTCCTTGGCACTTTAATTTCAAGTGGTTTACAGGAAAACATTATGTGGCATCTAAAATAGGTACCTTTTTGGTGCTAAAAATATTTTGTGAAATGCTATGCATTACACAGGAAAATAAATGACATAAGTAAGATTGAGTTTCTATCTCCACCTTTTTACTTTGTTAGGAAAATGTACATTTCAGCAGATTTAGGCCATGTTAATACGTTGCGTTTTAAAACAAATTACAAAAGCTGAGCACAGATTTGCCTAATTACATTGTTGTGAACATTGCAAAAAGCATGTATTAACATACATTAACCCCTTACCGGCTCCCGGTACATGGAGAGGGCTCGCAGGCCGGTAAGTCTTTGCTGCATATTGCCGCCACCGATCGCGGGTGTTTTACCGCTGATCGCCGCCGGCAAAGGTGCGGGCGCCGCCATCTTTCCGTGGATTGGCGCTCCCCGTGACGTCATCGGGGAGCGGCGATCCGTCGCCATGGTAGCTTCGGGTTAACCCATTCATTACCATATGCTGTCAGCACATGGTAATGTATGAGTAGTAAAATCCCCATATACTGCCATACTGTAGTATGGCAGTATATGATAGGATCGTACAGACACCCTAGGGTTAAAGTACCCTAGGGAGTCTGAAAAATAGTAAAAATTAAAATTAAAAAAAAGTTAAAATAAAAAAATTATAATAAAAAAATCAAAAAATTCTAATCACCCCCCTTTCCCTAGAATTGATATAAATATAAATAAACAGTAAAAATCATAAACACATTAGGTATTGCCGCGTCCAAAAATGCACGATCTATCAAAATATGATAACGTTTTTTCACTGTGTTTAACCCTGTAACGGAAAATCGCGCCCAAAGTCGAAAATGGCACTTTTTTGCCATTTAAAAAAAAATTTAAAATTCTATAAAAAGTGATCAAAAGGTCGTACAGTCCTAAAAATGATAACATTGTAAACGTCATCAAAATCCTCAAAAAACGACACTACCCACAGCTCCATACACCAAAGTATGAAAAAGTTATTAGCCCCAGAAGATGGCAAAATCCCCCCCAAAATTTTTTTTAAATGTATGAAAACATTATAAAACCTATGCAAATTTGGTATCCCCGTAATCGTACTGACCCAAAGAATAAAGTAGACATGTCATGGGGCGCACAGTGAAATCCGTAAAATCCAAGCCCACAAGAATACGGCACAAATGCGTTTTTACCAATTTCACTGCATTTGGAATTTTTTTTCCCGCTTCCCGGTACACGGCATGGAATATTAAATACCACCATTTTGAAGTGTAATTTGTTAGGCAGAAAATAAGCCATCACACAGCTCTGTACATGGCAAAAATAAAAAAGTTACAGATTTTTGAATGTGGGGAGTGAAAAATGAAAACGCAAAATCCAAAAAGGGCCGCGGCGGGAAGGGGTTAACACATGAATGTGTTAACACAATGTTAAACGTGTTGTTTTTGGGAGAACTGTAACATACTGAGCGATGTTGTTTAATCCCTCTATGCACATGTGATCCGCATCCCATTTACTGACTTTTACAAATTGTTCAATAAAAAGCAATAATAAAAATCCAAACTGGCAGCTATCATACAGAGTGAAAGTAATCTACAGCTTCTAACATTAGAACAGATCAGCAGGAATAAATCTTAGTGGAACTTTCTGTCCGTGTCTAGGCTAAATGGTAACAATAAAGTTTTATTTGTTCGAAGCGATTACTTTGCTCTGGCAGATTCGCCAACGAGCGTGTCACGTCTATCACGTCAGTCCGTTGGACTCCTAGTCAACTAACGGCTAGTTAAAAAAAAAAAAAACTGTATTAACGTTAAGCCCCTCGTAGTCAAAGCGCATCTCCAACGAAGATCACTGGAAGTGACGGAATCTGCGGAAGTCCTCAGGTACTAAGTGCCGAGGGCGGGGTCCGCCCACTGTTTACGACGGCGTACGATACTGTTTCATGCAGGAGCAGGAAAAGTGGCAGAGTGAGATGGCGCGTTTGGTTGCAGTTTGCAGAGACGGAGAGGAGGAATTTCCTTTCGAAAGGAGGCAAATTCCCTTATACATCGATGACACGCTAACAGTGAGTAACTACTGTTACTACTTCCACTGCGTGACAAGTTTCTCTTGTACTTTGCTGGAGCTAGCTAGGCAAAGGTTAAGAAAGGGGTGGAGGGACGTCAGACAGGCACGGGCTTCACAGTTACAACAAGTCGTTCGCCCGCCGCTGAGGCCTCACGGGTTGTCGCTGAATTATATGGTGTGCGGCCCAAGTGTTACATGGCTTGAAAGCTGCTGTCAGGAGTCTAATACTAATCCCGCATTCGTAGCAGGTCCAGCACCACTGTAAAGCTAGGAGCTTCACACACGGCTCCTTTTTAATAAAGCACATTTTACATACAAAGTATCTATAGTTACATAAATTGGACACAGATTGTGATGGGGAGACACCAGAAAGACATTGCATTTGAGGTCACCAGATTTTATTCTGATGCTTTTCAGTAGTCTGCTCCACCAAGGTAACACTTCTCATGAGAACATGTATATCAGTTGTCATCATTTTTATCCTTGTATTAGTTTTAGCATGAAGGGAACACACCATGCAGATGTAAGAGCAGTATTGTCTTCTTGGGCATTTACAAGATATCCTCAGGATGTGCTATACATGGCTTTATTGGCATAGGTGGGTCTCATAGAAACTGTGTCAGTTACTTTATGCCATACAACATGTTCCAGAAGGGGTTGTCAAGGATTATTTTTTTTTCTTTTTGTGCACTCCAGTTGGTATAAAAATAATACCCTCTCTTCGAGGCTCCAGTGCAGCACTGGCCTCCTGTCATTGCCTCCACTGTTTATATACGTAATACTTACAATGTTATCAACGACGAGAGCCTCTCACCACCACCTCGTAGACTGGAAATAAGAGAGATCCTCGACTCCTTGCATCACCATTCGACCTCCTTTACTGGGTTCAAGCACAATCCTCGTCTCGTTGCCTTGTCCGTGGTGTACTCTTAATCCTGCATCAGGAGGTTGCAAAAGGATAGTGCAGATTGTCAAGTTCAAAGGGAAATAGTGTTTATTGTATATACTCACATAATCCAAATTTAAAAGCGTGCATATAGTAAAAACATAAGACGCCAAAACCTAGTAAAGGAGAACGACTGGTGATGCAAGGATATCTTTTATTTCCAGTCTACGAGGAGGTGGTGAGAGGCTCTCGTTGATAACATTATAAGGAGTAGAGCACTAATTTTACAATTTTGACACTGACTACCTGGCTTATACGGGAGTATGCCGTGTTAGTGGCTCCTCCGTGTTTTATGTTTAGCTTCATCTTTTCCGGATACTATTTAATTTGTGCGCAAGACTTAGACTGCCGTGTGATGTCACCAGCAGTCTGAAGGATAATGGGGCGGGACCCATCGCTATAGGGGGTGTGAATAAATTATGAGCCCACGGAGCCAGGAGGCACTCATGAGACGTTAACCTGAGCACCTCCTACTTATTCGCTTAAAGAATATAACACTTGAGTTGTAGGCGCCTGCCATCAGTATATCTAATGGTAGATGGCCTTTAAGCGTTGACTTTGCCATTTTGATTGGTGGAATTGGTAGTAAAAATGTCTGGCAAGCTGGCTTTTAGCCTGTTGGGCTACGCTTAATAGCCCAGAAAAGCAAATGCATCTTGCGTATTTGTGGGCTCTAGCAATTTCTATATTAGCAATCTTAATCGATTATAGCAGAGCACATAACTGTTGATCAACACTTCATTGATACCCACTTCTAACCTGCCAAAAAAAATCATTGGGCAGTTATAATCTAACTAAATGCTTAGATTCAGGCTTACCATTAAGTGGTTAACTTACATTTATTTAATGCATGTGACCAACTTATGGGGGTCTTCCAGTTAAAAGTTACTGATGGTATTGCAGAAATTTGGTGGGTATAGGTATTCATTAAGTTACTGTAGTATGGATATTTATTTAAAGGGAACCTGCCACCACGATTTAGTAAACTTTATTGCTTGTATATGCAAATTTTGTTAAGCGGCTATTGGGGCGTGGAGTAGCCGGACATGAGGCTACGGCCGCGCACCCGTGGCCTGCGTTCTCCGCATGCGCAGAACGCCGGATACTCAGACGAGGGCGCTGAAGATTACATGGTAGGCGGAGGAAAGAGGCTACTAGGGCGTGGAGTAGCCGTGACTAGTAGCCTCATGCCCGGCTACTACATGCCCCAGTAGCCGCTTATCAAAATTTGCATATACAAGCAATAAAGTTTACTAAAGCATAGCCGGGACGTGAGGATTAGCCCAAAAAAAGCCCATTCATCCACCTACCACCCGATCGTGGTGGTAGGTGCCCTTTAATCTAACACATTGTAATGTCCTCTCCTGGCTTAATTCATGTCCCATCTCTGGGGTTCAGGTGCTGCAGGCAGCTTATCATGATGTATGTGTCCTATGGGCTCTCCGCCACCTTTTCGCTCCTTAGATAATGTGTTCAGTGTGGGGTTGTGCAATTGGGGTTCTGTCACTGTCCTGGAAAACAGGCAAATGACAGCTTAGGGGCCTGTATCTTTAAAGGGGTTTTCCCATTTCAGCAAATCAATTCCTCATAGATTTCTAGATATCTGCTTGCGCTCATTCTATGGATAATTTTTTTTTTTTCTACTACTAGTGCACAGAAATCTGACCATGGCACGGCCCCTCTATGATAACAAGCTGCGCACAGATTTCTGTGCACTAGTAATAAACAGATTCTTTCCATAGAATGACGGCAAGCAGAGATCTAGAAATCTGTGAGGAATTGATACAGAAAGTATATTGGAAAATTGTATAACTTTTTATCATGAAAGGAAGGATATTAATTTGCTGTAATTAGAATACCCCTGCAAGGTCATTTGGTATTTCAAATTCTTAGTTACCTTTTTTAACCTTTTTTTTTTTTTTTAAATCCAAGATGGTGATGGAATTTACAGACAGCATGTTGACGCTTGACAAACAACAAATTGACAACTTGCAGCTCAAAAAATTTACACAGGTATGGTCTGCTCTAGTTATTTCATATGTTGTAAGGCAGGGGTCCCCAAACTTTTTACATAGGGGGCCGCTCACTGTCCCCCTCAGACCGTTGGAGGGCCGGACTAAAGTCTAAAAATAAATAGCGGTACATGTGACCGCATCCATAATACACTGGCACCCCCCCCCCCTCAGGGCGGTACAGGCAGGTACCCATTACATACAGATTAGGTTTGTAGGTTTGTTCTTAAATTGAAATTGTATATAAGTCGGAAGTGTATATTTTATCATTGTAGGTCCAGCCAGAAACTTTTTTGGTCTCTGTGACAATGATTTTAAAAATGTTGGGTTTATAATGCTGGTCATAGCAATCAAGATTAACAAAAAGCTTCATTGCAGACACCTTGATACGTTACATCTGTTTATTGTAGGGCCCTAGGACTAAAGCCACAATAAATTACCTAGATCCAGTGGTCTCCGTTTGTAACTAGGGGTCGTATGTAAATTGAGTGTTTTAAGTAGGGGACTGTGTATGTAAGTGGCCGCAAAATAATATAAACGGATTGTCAGGGATATCAATCCTCCTGCTGAGATTGGTAATTCATAGTTCTCATCTTAATTCTTGGATGTTTCCTTGCCATGACCTAGATCTTTAAATGACTCTACTAACTTAAATTATTAGGAATATATACACTCACCGGCCCACGGTTTGGTACACCATGCTAGTTATGGGTTTGGACCCCCCTTTTGCCTCAGAACTGCCTCAATTCTTCGGGCATAGATTCACAAGGTGCTGGAAGCATCCTCAAGTTTTGGTCCATATGACATGATGGCATCACAATTGCACAAGATTTGTCGGCGCCACATCCATGATGCGAATCTCCCGTTCTCAAATCCCAAAGATGCTCTATTGGATTGAGATCTGGTGACTGTAGAGGCCATTTGAGTACAGTGAACTCATTGTCATGTCAAGAAACCAGTCTGAGATGATTCCCAGTTTTATGAACATGGCGCATTATCCTGCTGAAGAGCCATCGAGTTGGGTACATTTGGTCATAAGAGATGGACCATGGTCAGCAACAATACTCAGGTAGGCTGTGGCGTTGCAACGATGCTCAATTGGTACCAAGGGGCCCAAAGAGTGCCAGAAATATTCCCCACACCATGACACCACCACCAGCCTGAACCGTTGTACAAGGCAGGATGGATCCATGCTTTAATGTTGTTGCGCCAAATTGACCTACCATCCGAATGTCGCAGCAGAAATGAGACTAATCAGACCAGGCCAACGTGTTTTCCCATGCTTTACTCTCCAATTTCGATGAGCTTGTGCAAAATTGTAGCCTCAGTTTCCTGTTCTTAGCTGAAGGAGTTGCACCGGTGTGGTCTTCTGCTGCTGTAGGCCCATCTGCCTCAAATTTCGACGTAATGTGCGTTCAGAGATGCTCTTTGCCTACCTTCGTTGTAAGGGTGGCGATTGAGTCTACTGTTGCCTTTCTAGCACTCAAACCAGTATGCCCCTTCTCATCTGGCATCAACAAGGCCTTTCCGCCCACAGAAAACTGCGCTCACTGGAGGTTTGTCTTTTTCGGGACCCATTCTCTGGAAAACCTAGAGATGGTGTGCGTGAAAATCCCAGTAGATCAGCCAGTTCTGAAATACTCAGACCAAGCCCTTCTGGCACAAAACAACCATGCCCGTTCAACGGCACTCAATCACTTTCTTCACCATTACTTGATGCTCGGTTTGAAAGGCCAGGAGATTGTCTTGACAAGTTCTTTACATGCATAAAGGCACTGAGTGCCGCCGCGGTGTGTGATGGCTGATTAAAAATTAAGTGTTAACGAGCAGTTGGACAGGTGTACCTAAAAGTGGCGGTGAGTGTTATATAGGTGATGATGAACTGATACATATATTAAAATTTAGGAAGAAGGCAACATTTGAGAAAGGGCTATATGCCTAATATTTATGGTGCGAGTTTTTTTTCCAGGTTTTTATCTTTCTTTAATGTTGTAATTTAAAGGGACGATATTCAAACTCGATAAAATCGGAATTGTAGTTGAGGGGATATATATTATAATCTAAGTATTTATTTTCTGGCCCCCGTAATAAGTTCTAAAATCTTGGGGTTTATATCTCCCAAAGGATCTAAGGAAATAACATGCAGATTTGGCTTCCAGTAATATATAGTCCAGAAGCCTGGCCAAAAAATATCAAAGACTTCCGTTGGTCTCATATAGCGCTTATCAGCACAGTAAAAGAAGCAGCTATTGCAGCAATGAGGTCGGTAATCTGAGGGCTTTTATTAGTAAAGAAACTATGACTACAGGTTAACAAAATAACGGCAAAGTTTGTTTACATGCTCAAGAGTATTGATGTTGTGAAAAAAAAACCTTTACAGTTACAGGAAGTCCACGGTGTTACATTACAGATAGGGTCTGTCGGTGGTCTTAAGTGGAAATTTGTATTATTTTAAGTCGGAACTGTATATTTTATCATTGTAATCCCAGCCGAACTTTTTTGGTCTCTGTGACAATGGATTTTAAAAAATGTTGGGTTGCATAATTACAAATAACAGTAAAGCTTCATTACAGCACACATTTGATAACTGTTACAGATGATCATTGGAGATCGGACTAAGTACAATCAATTATCACTATCCAGAGGTCCGTTTGTAACTAGGGGGTCGTATGTAAGTTCGGACCCCGCAGTACTTCTAAGTGATTCTATAGATCCTTTGATGGTTGGAAGGAGTCCGCGTGGATTCTGATGAATTGTTGGCATGTGACGTTGAGTCACTGGTAAATTTCCATCAGACCACAAGGGCGGTTGGAGCGGGTCCATATCTTTTGCAGATGACAAATCCATACTGATGAGGAGCAGAACTTTATATGACTCTTCTGCGAATATGCCCTTAGCCACAACTTCTTTTCATTTAAGGGCTCCTACACATACCTACAGCTCCAGGGAACAGCTATGGGGGAGGCGAAGTGCACCCCATATGCAAACCTTTTCCTGGGGTGTTGGGGGGAGGGGAGCTATTTCATATCCATTACCCCGGGATTGGGTCTGGTACATTCCACAACATCATCGCTTAATCTGGCGAGGGGAACCAGATGATCTGAAATTGTTGTTTTTTTGATAGGCTAATAGCAACAATTGTAATACAGCATTGACTTATGACTGTAATGCCTATACAGTCAATATTTTGGATGGTTTATGTAACTCGTGATTGAATGGGTTCCTAGTACTGATATATCTATAGAAAAAAACCACTTCTGCTAATGCCTAATTCATTATTTCTATTCAGCTCATCTCAGATGTACATGAAGCAATACCACTGGCTAGTCCTAAGGATCAGAAGGAACCTATTCTACGGGTGTATGCTTGAAGAAAAGGGCATCTATCTCCAACAGCACTTTCTGATTGTAGTTGCAGTAGACGTTCCATATTAAAGAAGGCTATAGAAGAGCAAGACATACTAACAGTCTATCCCTGCTGTAGCCGCAGATGAAAAAGTCTTATGCACAACCACCATGACTGGTTAATTCCTTTGTATGACAATGGAGGAAAGAAATGACTTCATTTTAAGGAAGTAATGGCATCTATTGCTGTTAATCGATCCTTAAACAGATTACTGACCCGGGCAATTGCACAAAAAGAGTGTGGTGATTTGTTTTTAACCTTTTTATTTATTATTTCAGGTTATCCCAGGTATGTTCACCTTCTCCCCTCCTGAATCATAATGCTGGAATGTTATGTCAATATGATGATATCGTACTAATGGTATACACTCACCGAGCCACTTTATTAGTACACCTGTTCCAAACTGCTTGTAAACCTTAACTTTCCTAATCAGCCCCAATCACACGGCGGCAAAACTGAGTGCAGTTAGGCATGTAGACATTCAAAGACAATCTAAGGAGTTCAAACCGAGCATCAGTATGGGGAAGAAAGGTGATTTGAGTGCCTTGAACGTGTTGGCATGGTTGTAGGTGCCAGAAGGCTGGTCTGAGTATTTCGAAAAACTGCTGATCTACTGGGATTTTCAGCACAACATCTCTAGGGTTTACCATGAGAGTGCGCGAAAAAAGAAATAACATCCAGTGAGTGGACAGTTCTGTGGGCGGAAATGCCTGTTGATTGCCAAAGGTCAGAGGAGAATGGGCAGACGGTTGAGCTGATATAGAAAGGCCAACAGTGACTCAAATCGCCCACCCATTACAACCAAGGTAGGGCAGAAGAGCATCATCTGAAACGCCCACAGTACGTGAGGAAAAGTTGAGGCAAATGGGCTTACAGGCAAAAAGAAGACGACCACACGGGTGCCCACTCCTTTCAGCTAAGAAAGGAAAACTGAGGTAAAATTGCACAAGCTCATGGAATTGCGACAGTAGAAGATGTTAGAAGATTGGAAAAAACAAAAACGTTGCATGGTCTGATGAGTTGATTTCTTGCCTGCGACATTCGGATGGTAGGGTCAGAAATTTGGCGTCAACAACATGAAAAATGGATTCCATCCTGCTTTTGTATCAACGGTTGATTAAGGCTGTGGTGGTGGTTTTGTCATGGTGTGGGGAATATTTCTTGGAACTTTGGGCCCCTTGGTACCAATGAGGACATGTTGCAAACGCCACAGGCCATACTGAAGTATTGTTGTTGACCATGTCCATCTCTTTAATGACCGCAATGTACCCAACAATGATGGCTAGTTTCAGCAGGATAATGCACCAGTATAAAGTGGAATCATCTCAGATGTTTCTGAACATGACAATGAGTTCACTGTACTCAAAATTGGCCTCCACAGTCACCAGATCTCATCCAATAGGAGCATTTTGGGAGTGTGGGAGAACGGGAGATTCGCATCAGATGTGCAGCCGACAAAATCTGCTGCAACTGTGTGATGCCATCAGTCAATGGACCAAAATCCTCTGAGGGGAATGCTTTCAGCCCCTTGTTGACTATGCCACAAAGAATGAGGCAGAGTCGAAGGAAAAGGGGGGTGGTTTGACAACCCGTACTAGCATGGTGTAACCTAAAAAGTGGCCGGTTAAGGTATATTCTTATAGCGAACCTTATGGAATAATCACATACATGGTCCATATCTTCTGGTTATCATGACTCGGATCTGTTTTGATTAATCCACATATGAGGAGGAACGAAGGAGGTGAAATGATTCCCTATGTGAACAAAAGGTTGACGGTTATATTTAGTCGATAACACAGCATGGCGGCGACAGAGTGCCAAAGTTCCATAACTTATCTGGTGAAAACACCCGACAAATGAGCCTGGACCAGCTATGGAGACGGCTTTTGATGCTGCCTATGTGGGTATGTGTGGGAGGCAATGGGGACGGTTAGGGCACCCAAGGTGAACGTAAGGTGAGAAAAGAGGAGTGAAAAGATAGGTTTTAGAGTGGTAAAGGTTGAGGTTGAAGGGTACTGTTAGTTGCATTCTTTGGATGGAGCTGGTGGGTGGTCCGCTGGCAGGCAAAACTTTCTCTGTCCAAAGCCCCTGCCCTCGGCTCCTCCCCACCAAAATGGACCTGGGGGCCAGAAGCGTTACTTTGAAAAAATGATAATTTTCAAAGCAGGCGGGGTCGTTTGAATTACTTCATCTACAACTAATGGAATGGGATAGCATTTTGCGGGGGACGGTTGTTATATTTTTTTTTTTTTTTTTTTCGGAAATGTTCAATGATTAAGAGCGACGGTATGGGGCATCCATTATTGCGCCGCTTCTTTGATTGAAACTGCAGGTCTCCAGCGTGGCGGCGACAGATGGGCCAAGTCCATTATGATCTGGTGATTGATTTTGTGAACCACCCGGAAATTTTGCCTGAACACGCTTGTTAGATAAGGGGACGATGTATGGAGGTAGTAAGGTTAACGGTTGCTGCAGTTCAAACAATGTTAGTTGATATTGGGGATGGACTGGTGGTCAGCTGTCCAAGCCCTGCCTCTCGGCTCCTCCCCACCCAAAATGGGACCCGGGGGCCCCCAAGCGTTGACTTGAAAAAAATTATAATTTTCAAAGCAGACGGGGGCTACAAACAGCATTTCATAAAAAACGTTTGTGAAGATCAAGTGTTAGTACTGTTCTATAAGTAATGGCCTGGTTATGGCGGGGGAGGGGAAATTAAAGAGATGCGCAAGTAGCGTTAAATAATATCGGTCAAGATCTAAGTTTTTGCAGAGATTTTGGGGATAACACAGCAGTGGTGGCGACAAGTAACAAGTTTGTAGGTGGATTTGGGAAGCTGTTAAACACAGGACACAGCCTTTGCTCAGGGGGGGAGGATGTAGGGAAGGAAGCATGTGGACGACTTTTGGATGGCAGCAATGGAGACAACGTGTGACGAAGCATTGGAGACGACGTGTGAGGCGCTATGGAGACAATAAAAATTTGGATAGTGCCTGCATGTGCAGTCCAAAAGTTTTCCAAAACGAGGAGCGGGTAGATGGCCTCCATAAAATTAAATACATAGAGTACCTGTATGTGGCACTCCAAAAATTGTTTTAAACAGAGGACCGGGAGGTGGCCCTCCAGAAAATGAATAGAAATGTACTATAGTTAGAGCCAGTGCCTCTGCTTTAGTGTACAAAGAGGGAGTGCATACAGGAGAATTAGTCAGGTTGAGCTGCTTGCAATCTGTGGAGAATGGAAATCTTGAGAAAATCCAGGCTTGATAAGCTGGGTCAGCTGTCAGCGCTTGTCAGTCGACAGCGTGTACGCTATCGGTGATGATGCCACCAGCGGCACTAAACCCGCTAGCGACAGGGCAGGCAAGAACCTCCAAGCGGGGCCACATGTCCAGCTTGAAACCAGTAGTTGTAGGGAGCTGTGTGTCATTTAGGACAATGTAGATCAGCTAGTACTCCCCTCACCATCGTTCTGTAAAAGATCACCCCTACACTGGCGAGACGGGGGACAGGTGGACAGTGTCTTGCTGGGGTGGTGACATAAAACGGGGCAAAGGCCTTGTAAAGCGTACCCCTGCCAGTGCTGGACAGCTGCCGCTCGCCTACTCCCCCTTCCGCCATACTTGTCCCACAGAAATACTCCTCTGCCGCTACGGGTGTCAGAGGTGTCAGATGGGGAAAAGACTGTTTTTAGCTGGTGACCAGGGCCGGCTGGTATTCCTGCAGTATCGCCCTCCTTCCTCTAAGGGATGAGATGTGGAACGTTTTACTTTTACCGTGGGTCCGGAGAGTGAGTCCAGTAATCGGTGCTGGAATAAATTCTTTTTTGAACATGAGGGTCACGGGATAGGCAGCCTAGCATAAAATCTTGCCGAAGGCACCCAGTCCCAACGCGCAAGAATTCACTCCCTCAATGGCCTGACTCTCTATTTCCTCTACCTCTTCTTCGCCATACACGCATGTGAACAATTAAGGACCTGGCAATGGAGACTTGGTGACGCTGGGAGGCGAAGTGTGTGGTTTTCGAGCGGAAAGGTGTTGTGCGGGGGGTCCTGGGAGGGGGCTGACTAGCAGAGGCAGCAAATGACCACAGGGGAAGGAGCAGTGGCGGGCCCGGCCGGAGGTAACGGCCTTGGTTAATTGAGGTTGGGGGTGTTTGCATTCATATGCCTGCGCATACTGGTGGTGGTTTATTAAGCTAGTAGTGGTGGACCCACTGCTGATCCTGGTGTGGCACAGGTGTGCACACCCACAGTCCGTCGGTCATCCGGTGTTTCTTATAAGAACCCTCCAGATTCCGAAAAATCTAGCCTCGCCACGCGGAGCTTCACCTACGTGAGAAATTGGTGGGGCTGATCGCACCAGCTCTCTGGCATGGCCTCTCCGTCTGGCCCCACCACGGCCTCTTTCCGGTATAGGACTCGCCTCCGTCTCACAAGCCATGCTTCACCCGGCCTATCAACCCAGCTTGGTTCTGTCACTCATCATCCCGATCCCTCAGTCTGTTCCCCCTCCGGACTTCACTGCCACTGAAACAACTTCACCACTGTCTGACAAACCGTGTCTCCTCATTAGTCCGACACCCTCTTTACACACTTCTTCCACTACGTCAAACAATGTCATCAGGACCCACGACTGGTGGAAAACCGGGGCATCGGGAAAGGCTCAGCAGCAACCGACAATTGGTTGTGACTCTGGGAAGGTTTCAAATAACAGTCCTCAGAGTAGTCGGCTTCAAATGCACAATTTTCCTTGGAGGGGGCCGACTGGGGGGAAAGAAGGTTGAGGTGGGAGGAGTGCTCATTGGGTAACATGGGGGACGGTGGAAGAACACTGACTGGTGGACAAATAGTTGAACATTGCCGCAATCCAACAAACTGTTCGCAGTTTGGCCTCAAACAGTGGCTCTACCACGAGTCCAGTAACTTGAAACATGAGCTAGGGGTGTAGTCTCTGGGCGTCCCCTGCCCCTCACCAGAAGGTGTGTCTCACCCCGCCCCACGCCCTCATCCTCTACACCCTAGGCCTTGGGTTGAAACATCTTCAAATTAAATTCCATTTATAGACAAAACATATAAACGTATTTTTTTTTTTTTTTTTTAGAACAAAACATGAAAAGAAAGAAAGAAATAAAAAAATCAGACGGCACCCACAGAAGATGATGTGGCTATGGCTTAGTTTTCTAACCTACACTGACAGCACACCAAAGGGATTTTTTTGTCTTGATGAGTCGTCACTTTGTAACTTTAGAAAAACGCGTAAACAGGGCCCTAAACAAGGGCTTTGGGGTTCTTTTGAGAATCACTTCCTGCCTAACGTAATCTTATAGAAAACCTAACGTTATCCATAGAAAGACAGAATCTACCGATGAAATCCTCCCCCCCCTACGTCGACCTGTTCTAGGATCCAGAGAATGCATACGAGCAGCGACGGGCATAAATGTTAATGTACAACTGATTCAATAATTTACATAAAAACACAATATATATTTCACAAATAATATAATTAAAACCCACAGTATATATTATAAAACCCACAGTTAAAAACCGGGATTGTCACATTGTACCTTTTCAAACCCTCACCACACACCCCTCTCCTGCCAAATAACCTCGCAATAATCAAGTCAAGTAATAAAAAAACAAAAAAAAAAAAAAATGACAAACAAACAAAGCAGCCTCGCTCCCTTCCCCACAACCTCGAACCCTGCCGTAAATTTCTCCTAAGTAATTAAAACATGTTTCTCCTCCGAGCCAGAGCATACAATCTAACTTCAACTGTGGACCATACCTTAGAAAGTTGTTTGGATTTTAGGACACCTTCTCAAAACCTTCTGCCAAAAAATTGTGGTTATTTGTTTTAAACGTTTCCACATCCAAGTGAGGAAGGGTCGCAGAGGGACCACTTCTTTATAATACAAAATCTGGCTAAAAACAATTATTTTTTTTTGCTACCTATTTCACATTACCCCACCCACACCCCTTTCCAAATACCCAAAACACAGTTCCCAAAAACCAAAGGGGCATGAATATCAAAACATCTCTCAATTTCCTTATAATATCTAATCAATAGTTATTACCAGTGGGCAGAACCATAAAATAGATATCGTCAAACACTTTTCCCTACCACATCTTTTACAACAAACATTTCCCCCGAGAATTTAGAGATCTTTTTAGGCGTGTAATCTGTTTCTTGAAGTATAGATATTGGCCAATCAATGTGCTGGAATTTTAATATCCTACCTACAATCTACAGGCTTCTGCCCCAAACCTGATCTTCTAATACCCCGACTTCCACCCATTTTTCCGCCACTTTATTGAAATGCTTTTTAAATGTCTTTGTGTGACCAGTATACTATATAACTTGTTTAATTTAATTTTTGTTAATACTGAAGTCACAATTATATTCTAGAACCATTGGTAGTGTGGCCATTCTATAATACGTTATGTTAATGCCTCCTGTAATACTGGACCATCAGTGAAGTTTATTGATACGTACTGGAAAAGCGAAAGGGGCCATTATTGATGGCAGATATGTGTCACGAGGTGCTGGCCTCAGTGAAGTAGAGCGGTTTATTGTTTGTCAGGAACCTTAGGTTTCTGACAATTGTAAGTAGCAAGTGCTTAATTGCAGTTGATCCGAGGCCGGGGCGTTTCATGGGAGTAGTCAAGAAGATGGTGGGGTGAACTACCTTCCCACATATCCAGGGCCGGCTTTGGTGACAGATAAAGCCAGGAAGCTCAGGTGAGGGCTGGGATGTTGTGTATTGCAGTCTGGAAGTCTCTGCTATACTGCATGCAGAGCTGGAGTGATTAACAGCCAAGGATCAGCAATAGTGACATGTTTGGTTATGTCTGCTGGAGAGGACACAACCTACAAAGGCTGTGAGTTCAAGCTGTTATATGGACTGTATTCTGTGGTATTGCTGAAGCAAGCTATTGTTTGGGTTAAAACTGTTTTGGAAAGAAATAAACAGCTACCTGACTGTTACTGAAGTTGCCATTGAGTTGATTCCCTACAGTACGAAAAGTAAAGGATGAGAGGCATCCCAAATTCCTCCTAAAATGGAGGAGAACGATTAATCCTACCAATCTGGTTAATTTATTGAACGAAATTACCCTTTTTCACCCAGGACAGGATCCCGCACCCTGGGCGTCCAGGCTCTGAATTCCTCTATTAGAGGGGGTAAAGGAAGCATCTCTCACCAGATTCCAGAAGAGATTTAATCTCCCTCCATTACTTGGACCATGAGGGAGTAAGTAGGTGTAGTAGTATGAGTAGTTTAGCACATCCGTCCCAAATACCAGTTTCCAAAAGTTGCAGATTAGATTTAATTTTGTAACACACTCCACCAACAAACCAATATCCTAGCTGGTAAATCTGCCAACGAAACCATCTTAAGGTCAAAAATTATTTTATTTGTGCCAGTAAAAAGTGTGGACTTTCACGTCTGGGAGGCATATCCTCCCTTGTCGTGTGGGAAGCATCATAAATCTGCAACTTAATTCGTAGCGTATCTACCCCTCCACACCAAATTCCCTAAAAAGACTCTCAGTAATTCTATAAGATCCTTAATGGAACCATATGGTGGATGCAGCTCAATACATAGAAGAATTTTCTGTGAGTAACTGCATTTAATCAAACATTTCTGTCCAACAAATGATGGGTTAGTTTTTTTCAAAGTGTTTTAATCTTACATCCGAATGTAACCCAATGCTGGTGGTAATGTTGAGTTCAATAGTCCTGTGTATGTTAGCTTGTGATCTTATCCAAGATAATCTGCGTAACTATACTGTCCAATAACCTTTTATATTTCCGGGGTACATATCCATATTCAATGGGTCCACTGGGGAGACACGCAGATTTCTGCAGTAATTAGTCAACCCAGACCTCTTCCCAAAAAACTCCTCAAAAATGAGAATAACTTTTTTAATGCTTTATTGAGAACCAAAAAACTAGTAGGAGCATCGTCCGTGAATAATGATATTTTTTTTTTTTGGATCTCCCAAATTTTGTAACTCCGGTTATCTCCGACGACTGCCGATTCTACCGCAAAGGTCTAATGGACTTATAGCAAAACAACAAAGGGGAGAGGGTGGGCAAACCCTGTCTCAAGACTCTACTCAATTTTAAGCTCCCTTGTAATCTCCCTCGGAGTCGGGGCCACTAGAGCTACCGCAACCTGTGCACCGACGGAGAGGGGCCCGCGGTGGGCGAAGCGACGCGAGGAATACGAGCGATGTGCAGGAGCAGAGTGGGGGAACCGGAACAAAGCGAGGAGGACGAGAAAGGTCCACGGCAGAAGAAACGGATTGGCTGCCAAGAAAGAGAGTTCAACCTTAAATCCCTCTATTGGTCGAACGCCTTAGAAGGCATCTAACATCAAAATGGTGGTTCCCCTGGGTTGCGGGATCACTGTTGAATTAAGGAAACAGTCTTACTGAGATTGTCCAACGGGGAGCAACGGGCATAAATCCCGCGCGTGGTCCACGTGACAATCTCCTGATTCTGTTAGTCTTTCAGGCCAATAATTTGCCAAGCTTATGTCAGTATTAATTAAAGAAATTGGCCAATATGAATCAAGTGTTTCATCCCTTCCTGTTTTTAAATTAAGGTATTAAAGCTTCCCTCATTGAAGCAGTGAGCACCACTTAGGTTAGATAGTTCCAAACTTGCCAAGAGTGAGAGGTAGAGATAATTCTCGTCCTTATATAAACATAGAATTCATACGGGATTCCGTCCAAACCACAGGGAGCTCCTCTAGCAGTGGCGAAGAGGAGTCTTTACATTAGTTTCTTCATGACCAATTGGGGACATCCGAGACATTTTGTTTCTTGCTCTGACAAAATGTGGAAAGTGAACCTATGAAAATATATGTGGCCAACGCTTTCAGTGACAGCGTATTTTGGGTGTCAACAATTCCGTTTTTTTTTCCTCAATTAACAAATGCACTCTGTGTATATCTCCGGCAGATGGAGAATAACACCCTCCCAGGTTTGTCTATATCCTTAATTACTGTTACGTTTTCTTCTTTTGAGTGGTCGCAAACATTTTTTCCTGGCTAGTTCGCTCAACATATCCTTATTGGGCACAATATAACTTATTTTCTATTCGCCTGGGATTGAGCTAAGTCTACAAGAATAAATTTTGTGCCCTCATCCCCAACTCTTTCTATTCTGATCTGTAGTGTCGGCCAGATATTTTTCTTCAAGCATTGTGGGTTTTTTTCCAAACTTTTTATATTATTATAAGATCCTTTTGGTACCTAAAGATCTGGGCTTTAAATATCCTTCTTATAAAGGGACTGGCTGATCCCAGCATCCAGTCACACAGAAGACTCCTTTATTTGTTGAACAAATTGAATTAATTTGCATTATCACCCAGTCAACTTTCCCACTGAGGTTATCTATCCAAGCATGAGCATTTAAAACCATCCTGCTATCATTTTTTTCCCACTAGCTATGTTGACAGACCAGAGGAGCGTGATCCGAAATTCCTCTAACCCCATATTTACATTGTGTATGAAAAATTTATGTAGTTATATTACTAAAGGCCATGGCTAACGAGAGAAAATACATTATGTGCTATTTGTTTGTGGTTTCACGCCACATCTCGTACCACCCAATGTGGTCCAAATATTCTTTAAAACATGCAGTCGTGCCCAGCTGGGCAAATCCAAATTTAAAATCCCAAACCGTAATTAGAAATCCCCCTATCAGCAGCATATAAGTGGAATGAGAATTAAAAAGTGAAAACTTCTATACAATCTCACGAAAGAAAAGGGCGGTGGTATATATCATATTCAACTTACCTATGTGTTCCCTCTATAGTGTTAATACACAAAAATATATTGTCCCAGGTCCACCCTCACTTGGATCTCGTGAAACTCAAAACCTCTCCATGGAATCATAAGTGTAACCTCTTGAGTAAGAGAATAGCAAGAGTGATACCACCTGACCCAACTTATTTTTTTGGGATTCTTATGAGTTGACTCCAAAGAGAAGGTGGTTTCTTGTAGTGCCAAAATTCTGGCCGATGGTTATTGATCAAATTGAAAACAGCTACCCGCTTATTCGGGGTTGTCCCAGAACCCTAATGTTCAGGAAAGTACTTCATACAGATTGGTCGACCATGGGGGAAGAGAGAGAAAACAAAAACGAAAAAACGCCCACCCCACCACCACCACCACACCCTCATCGCAGAGTAAACTGCTCCAAGGTTCCAAAAACCAGAAACAGTTTCTCAAAACTCTCAACTCAGCATTCGTCCCCACCCCCCGAACCATATGCCAAAGCCCCCACCGACATATAAAAAAATATCTATTTATCCTTATACCCTCCCTCCTGCTCTTTCCATGCCCAATTATGAGAGAGAGGGGGAGGGAACAAGGACTAATTCCTTTATTTTCTTTTAAACCATTCCATTGCATTATCAGGATCTTCAAAAATAAAGTTGATTTCTTCAGATGATGCAAAGCTTGGGCCGGGGGAACTCATAGCCGTACTTAATGCATTTGACAGGTTTTTGCTAACCTCCCATAAATCCTATGCCTCGTTCAAAGTCCTTTCTGTTTCAAAAGCAAAATCTGTGACAAAAAACTGATAGTTGTGCCATTATTAAATTCTAATTTTTCCTTCTTTCCTGTGACTTGCATAATTAAGTCTCTATCTCACGAGGGAACAATTGCTTAAATAGGTCTAGATATATCTCCCAGATTGAGCTTGCACTAGGGAATCTGTGTTGCCTTTCATTAAAGGATGGCAATGGATGGCAATGAAGGATGCCAATGAAGCAATATCGGTACCAAGTTTTTTTCGCCATTCTTGCAGAAAGCAAACTATATCTTCCCCCTCAGATTTTTTCAGGAAAACCCACATATCAATGATTGGTCCGTCTGAGTGACTGACTTTCCAGGTTAATATCTTCTTTTCGGTTATCAATTAAAGGGGAACCTACCACCACTAATCTACCTATAAAGGTAGTCGGGTGGTAGGTGGATCAATGGAAGTAAGGATAGCCCTTTTAAGGGCTAATCCTCACTTCCCCGCACTTTTTTGAAAAGTTTTATTTAGCAGATTCGTCGGACGAGGGCGCGCAGCTCCTCGTAGGTGCGCGCCGAAGATTTTCGGTAGGGGAGAAATAAGGCTTGTACTGGGCGGTGGGTAGCCGCCCTGGTAACCTCAGATGCGGCTTACTCCTACGCCCCAGTAGCCGCACTAGAAAATTTGAATATAGGGATAATAAAACTTTTCAAAAAGAGTGCGGGGTCGGGGACGTGAGGCTTGGCCATAAAAGGGCTAGCCTCACGTCCTAATGATCCACATACCACCGATCTACTCTTGATAGGGTAGATTTGTGGGGTTGGGAGGTAACCTTTAACTCTTTTTTTTTGTTAATAATTTGGACTCCGCCACGTGACTATTTAAGGAAACCTAACACGTGAAGTGGCAGGTTTCAGAGGAAATACGAGCACCAGCTCAGGTTGAGCTGGTGCCGGGAGAGGCTATTTTTGTTAGTGTTTTAAACCACTGTGTATTTTGCGGTTTTAAACCACTTTTAAACTTTTATAGCCGGCGCAGGGAGGTACGCGCTACGGCGCTTACCATGCGGGCGACACGTGGCTCGCGGCCTAACATAGGAAGTGAGAGGAGGCCGCGCGCATGGTAAAGCGCCGGACCGTTTGTGTACCTCCTGGACAGGCTATAAAATTTAAAAAGTGTTTTAAACCGCCAATACAGCGGTTTACAAACTACTATAACAAAAATAAGCTCCGGACACCAGCCTCAACCTGAGCTGGTGACTCGGTTTTTCCACTGAAACCTGCCACTTCAAGTGGTAGGTTCCTTTAATTTATCTATCCACATCCGATCTCCGTCCTTCGCAATTATCAAGTCGCTGCCCAAGTCTAGAAAATTGCACGAAGAAGAGACAGTCTTCCTTGACAAGGGAGGACTTCCATGGATTAACCTTAAATTCACCCATACATTGTAGGGACTGCTCCAGAATTTGGTTAAGAGTGGGGGAATTTCTGGTCTTTTCCATGGCACCGTCCCTGGGAATTACTGGATATAATGATGCGGGTACTCGTTCATTCCGATCACTCTCTATCAACACTGGAGGCCAGAGATGTTATCCATAGATATGTCCGCGGGACTCTACCCCTGTTGATTCCTTGCCAAGCTACAAAACTACTAGTTAAAACCACATTTTCCTCTCCCCCAATAGCATCCGGCTGCAAGGATTTAGGAGACATAGAAAATTTTAGGTCATTTATTTTGCATTTTCTCGGATCTCATGCAAGCACTCCAGTCCCACTTTGGGTTTCAGTTATGCGGCATCTGTTATATCATCATTCCCACCTTTCTCTTTAAACCAGTACCTTTCTCTCTCTCTTTTATTTTTCTATCTTCCGCTCTTCCCCTTCCACTCCCAACTCTTTTTTCCTTAGGATTACAATTTAACCAGGGGAAGGAGATCAAATATTCAGTAATAGTATTAGAACGGTTTATATCAGGCATGTTAAATTCCACCAAATAGTTAATCTCTAAACATTTTTGGAAACATTAAACCCCAAACAAATATGTTGTAATGGGGGGAACAAATCGGTCTAGATAACGTGTTGGGGAAATCCCACCAAACAGTTAATAAATCATTACATCTATAGTTAATCAAAAAGATGCAGCAAAAAAATACAACAGTCAATTGTAGCTGTTTTCTAAGTCCGAGTACAAATTCTATAACAACAGAATCACGCTCGCGAAGGAGCCAGAAAAGGATAGTAGTTGTTAGAGACACAGCTGTTGCACACAACAAGGTTGAGAGGTTGAAAGTTCAAAATAGCCAAGGAGAGGAGGCGGTTCAGAGTAGATTCACGCAGTAGGGGTGTGTTGTGTACAGAGTGGCCGAGAAGGCAATACTAGTAGCTAGAATAGAGACGTCAGCCAACTGTATAGAGACGATATATAATACAAAGATTATTTGTAGGAGCCCACTGTCAGCACCCGTCGCAGAACTCGCAAACCACAACCAGCTGACCTAGCTGTCAGACTCGTAAGTGATGGCAAAACTCACCTGCCGACGTCCCTGCGGGTAAGGCCCTGCCTAAAGCAGTTAAACCACCCATGATTAACCCACTATAGGAACTGGCAGTTCCCTGAGTAGACCTTACAACAGGACAGGGGACACTTACTACGTCTAGCAGCATGCTGGATGGTGTTGAGCGGACAGGTAACGGAAATACAGGTACTAGACCAGTGTTCAACACTGGTAACAGCAAATACAAACGCAGAGGACTAGAGGACAGGACGATATATACAGGTCTTCAGGCAGATAACACAGTAAGATACAGATACAGGCGGAATAGACACAGGTCAGGTCAAGTCAAAGGGTATATACAGGTCAGGTCAAGATGCAAGCGGGTAATATACAGATCAGATACAGGCAGACAACTGGAGAACAGGTAAAATGAACTAGAAACACAGGGCAGACAAGACTCAAAATAACCAGCAAGTTGATGATACAGGTACAGCGGGATCTTACACAGGTCAAGATAACAAGAAGATATACACACGTCAGACTCAAATACCAGCAAGGTTAGATGGGAAGGGGCAGGTATATGATAGCCGACCCGGAAACTCCTTCAGCAGCACACTGGGGGAACTGTCCATCAGGCTAGTAACCCTTCTTGGCAGGACAGAAATGCAAGGAGCAGGGTGTGGCTCAGTTCATATCCAAACACAAGAATTAAGCCCATAGTTCACACACAAATAAAACGCCATGTATTTCAGCCCCCCAATTGCGGAGAGCGACGTTCAGGCACGGACATACACCCACCATGTCGATTGTTAGTAAAAAAAGTAATTGCGGGCAGGTGACGTCTTCACTGCCTATACACAGATTAGGAAAAAAAGGGAAAAGAAAAAAAAATTCAAAACTGGCTAGTGGGCCCCCAGGTTTAGTCACATAGATTAGATTAAGCCCCATGTCAAAGCCGGATCAGCTGAAGGTTAGAAAGAGTCCACCAGTTAGATCATGCATTAGTCCTTTGCAGCATGTAGACAAGTATGCAGGATGGCATCCAAAGCTCCATACTAATAACAAACTCGGTTTTACTCACAATTGTGTTCGCATATTGGGGTTTTGTCGGGAAAAAAACTTATCTGGGACCCAGTGGTATAGCAATTCGGGAGATCCTCTACCGCACTAACAGACAACACGGACCAACCACACCACGCGCTTCTCTTCAAGCTCACACTCCAGTGGGGCATGAGACTCCAAAGCAGCTACGGGCCAGGCTAGCTATGGACACGCCGCTACCCGAACAATACAGGCCCATTCCAGAACCAGCAGAGGGTCCTAACGCTGGTCTCCCAAAAAAACAGATCTGCGAGTGGATCAGAACAGCATAGCCCAGATCTCACCACTAAGCCGAGCTGAGTAGCAGGAGGAACAGAAGCCAAGGGTAGGGATTAAACCCACAGGTTATGGGGACAAGCATAGGACACATAGAGGCATCACCTCGGCACCGCGACCGCCGGGTGGGAGGGAGAACGCAAGACTGACATTCGCTACACATGTCCTCCTCCCCATTTGAGTGTACTGAAGCTATAACAGTGATCCCTATCCACAACATCTCACAGGCAGCAGTTATTGATTGGCAAAATTTTCCTATATGGCCCCTACATGGAGATTGCCAGTGCCTATTTGCCCTTACCAAGTTTAGTTATTCCACATAAAACCTGGTTGTAGATTCCCACAAAGGGGGTGGTAAAACTCCCCTAGCCAGTACTCCAGGGCTTTACAGGAGTAGCATGTAAGACTAGCCCCTTACTAGATGGATGTCTCTTTACAGTATAGTGGATGGCCTGCTGTTTTCGTGACTCCATCTCATCCCATGGTAGGGATGCCTAACGGGCACTCTTAAGTTAAAGACCAGAAGCCCATGCCGAAGAAACAGAGAAGACAAGGAAAGCATGGCGCAACGAGTGCCCTCCTGTTGCCTCTATTCAGTCGGGACCCCCCTCAAACAGAAATTGGGATTGTCCCCTAGAGATACTTTTTGGCTGTCTTGCACCCAAGACTAGGACCTAAGTCCTACAGACCCTATAGTGATGGCAGGGAAAACCAGGTGGATATGATGCATACAGTTGAGCCAGGGCTTGAAAAAGGCGCAACACAGTGTTTCTGATCCTTCCAGATCCGGGCAGTGACCTCAGGACGCATTACCCTGAAGCCCGGAGACTACGTGGTGGTAAAGGAGACACACCAGGAGAGAGAGTCGGAAGCCTCGCTAAACAGTCCTTTTCAAGTCCAGAGGACAAAGCCACCACGTCTGTGCAGCTAGAGGGCGAAGCCAGCCTGCTTACCCGCTTCTATTGCAAACGTATTTTCTTGTAGCTGGTCTCTTTGACTGACTCTAGTGCTCAGAGTAGCCCGACAATGACTATCTCTGCTATCTATAGGGCTGAACAGAATGCCCCCACGGTAGGAGACTTTACCTACGGTTGGTCAACCAAGACAATCACCTTCTTAAACATTGACAGACAGGTAACCACGTATACAGTGTCTGGTGTTGTATGGATTTGTGGGAGGAATAGAAGGTTGGTCAAGCTTGCTAAGGTTGGGAAGGTGAGGGAGTGTACTGTAGCAAAAATTTGTGCATTCCTTCCTGTTCTCACCAAGGATAAGTTTGAGCGGACACACAAAGAAAAAGTTAGTAGAGAATGCCAAGGGATCTGGAGGTCTTGTTGCATTTATCACCAGATGACATTGCCCCCTATGGATCCCATTACCCATGCCCTGGGAAAGATTGAGGACGTCAGGAACTCAGGATGTGACCCTTGTGCCTTCACTAGTAGGTTGGGGAATGCAAGGTTTCTGATTTTAAGTGGTGGTGATATTGGATGATTGGATTGTGATTTTGCTCTGTAACTTATTGCGTTTTGTGTGTCCCTCATCAAGTCTACCATGTCCCAGGTGGCCGATTGGACGGTGAGAACCACGATGGGAGAAGTGCCTGGAGTGGAGAATGGTTGCCCTATGGAGAACCAAGTGTTTACAAAACTTGTAAACTATAGAAAACTTGGTTATGGTGATTTGAGTATGACAGACCGTAACCCTTTTTAGCCTGCATGGCCTCTGGGAGGAATCTGCTGAAGCCATAGGGATTTAGCCCACATGAAGTACTTGGAGTTTGAGGAGATTGCTTGAGGAGGGTTACAGGGTCTGCAAAGGACTCAAAAAGGGGTGGTAATGTGAGAAACATATCCTCTTACAGTGCGATTTGGACCAAGGGTTATACCATTGTAGTCTTAGCCAGGGGTTATACTGACACTGTCCAGCACATGCATGATTCAAATTCATTTGTGTGTAATGTTTAGAAATTGAATGTCACTCGCTGCTTATTATGTTGCATCTTATACTGTTTGAAGTCCAAACACAAGGACAAATACTATAAAACATTCTGGTTCATTATTGGTTGTGTGTGGAGTGTCAAAGTTAATTCATGTTTCAAAACAAGATAACTTGGCTCACAATATTTTGCTTTTCTCCTGGAAACTTGATTGTATACCACATGGTTATTATAGGAAATGTACGACACTGACGTTTCGTTAGAGATGTTGATTTATACTCCTTGTAATGTGGTTGCAGAATAAGCAGTAGCCGGCGCTCTGTATCCGGTTTTTTGTTTATTGTACTTTACAACATTTTTAAAAATTGGAAAATAAAAACTTAAAAACCCATTTGTTTTATGAGAGAACAGGCCTCTGGAAGAAACAGTACATAGTCATCGACATTTTTTTAGAATGTTTTAAGGGATTTTCTGGTAAATTCAAAGATGGCAATAGCATTACAGTATTTTATCACTCTTTTCACGCCCCCGTGTGCCGATTTTTATTATGCTTTATATGTGTGGCTGCGTGTAAAAAGTTGGTAGAGTATGCATTTTTAAGAGACTGGTGTGTCTAGGATGTGCTCTCAATCCGGGTACCGGTCTCTAACTAAAAGGGGTAATTCAAATGTCTGTCTTACAACGCAGGAGCAGTTAGCCCCAGATAAAGATCTTTTACATCTTACTACATTCAATAATTCTTCATTACCACAGGACTAGCGGTTCTCTATTATGTGTCCACACCTATAGGCGGGGCATGCTGGCTTGCCACTGTCCCCTGCGTTAGAGTGGGGGGTGGGTTCAGGTTGTCATGTCAGGCAGACAATGTTCCGCCACGTTGACGTCATGTATCGGCCTTCTCTTTACAACCCCCCCCCCCCCATACCCTCAAGGCATTAGTGGATCTCGCTATGGTAGTATAATATAAAAGTGTAGGACAATCATTTGTGTTTCCAACTTTTTGTTTCTTAACACCAAAAATAGTTGCATGAAATACATAATGTACTTGATTTTAACATAGTTAGTTTCATATACAGTGGGTACGTAAAAGTATTGAGACCTCTTTAATCTTTCACTCTTTGTTATTGCAGCCATCAAAAAAAGGTCTTTCTTTGCTCATTAACATAAACCTTATCTTAAAAAAAAAAACTGAAATTGTAGATGTTTGCCTATTATTAAACAGAAAAATGGAAATATTACATGGTATTAATATTCAGACCTTTGCAGTGACACTCATACTTAATTCAATGCTGTCCATTTTCCTCTGAATCCACCTTGAGATGGTTCTTCCCTTCATTGGAGTCAGCTGTGTTTAATTGAACTGATTGAAATGATTAGGAAAGGCACACACAGTCTATATAAGACCTGGGCCACATTTATCACTTTTGTGCGCCATAAGGTAGTAGTTGCGCCTCAATTCTGGCGCACTGTTTTGCCAGAATTTATCACAAGCTACAACCATCTGTGATAAAGTATATTTTCTGCCTCTTATTAATCACTTTACTTTAAACACAGTTTAGGCGCAATTTTGGCGCAGTTTAGGCGCAATGTTAGATTGGGCACTTACATGTCATCCTGCTACAAGCTCCTCTCGCTTCTCCCACAGCCCAGAATGAAGATAAAACACTCACAGCAGCACCAGGTGGTGTGACACCCTGCACCCAGTGACCCATCAGCGGTGGCTTCTCCTGGAGGGGGCCCCCAAGCTGGTCTCCTGCTGACCCCTATAATTCTTGCACAATATCATACCTCCAACGTTTGGGCGAGAGAAAGAGGGACAAAAAGCCCCTCCCCATTTCTAAAACCACACCCATTGCCACACCACACAAGCATAGTATAATATGACCTTGATGGTCCCCACATAGAACAATGCCCCCCTTACTTTGCCCCCAACCCCGTGGACCCAGTATAAATTAAACTTAATGCAACTCTGCCAACATTATAAAACACTCTTAATTTATCCTCCCTTTATATTTGATTTCCACTTTATTTAATCTCCCAAATTTTACATAATCCTATCTGTACCCCTACCCCCAACCCCTTCACATGGTGTGGTCCCCAGTTCGCTATCCTCTTCATTCTGGGCTCCGTTATCCTCCTCTCCTGTGCCTCCTGTCCTCAATCCTTCTCCAGTATCCTCCATCCTTCTCCAGTATCCTCCATCCTCCTCCAGTATCCTCCATCCTCCTCCTGTCCTCCATCCTTCTCCAGTATTCTCCTCTCTCGTACCCCATCTTCTCCAGTATCCTCCTCCTCTCCCGTATCCTCTGTCCTCCTCCTTCTCCAGTATCCTCCATCCTCCTCCGTTTCCTCCATCCTACCTCCGTCCTCCTATCCTCCTCCTGTATCCTCCTGTCCTCCATCCTCCTCCTGTCTTCTATCCTCCTCCTGTCCTCCTGTATCCTCCTGTACTCCATCCTCCTCCTCCTGTAGCCCACTGTCCTCTAGCCTCCTCCTGCCCTCCATCCTCCTCCTGTAGTGTCCTTTCCTCCTCCTTCCTCTGTGGCCTCTTGTCCTCAAGCCTCTCCTGTCCTCCATCCTCCTCTGTAGCTCGTCCTCCAATCTCGCCCTGTGGCCTCAGCTGCTCTGTAGCTCCTGCACCTCCTGATCATCTCCCGTTCCCATCCTCCTTCTGTAGCTCATGTCCACCATCCTCCTTCTGAGCTCATGTCACATCTCTCTGTAGATCCTGTGACTCCATCCTCCTCCTTGGCCTCCATCCTCCTCCTGTGGCCTCCCTCCTCCTCCTGGGCCTCCATCTCTCTGCAGCTCCTGTCCTCAGTCTTTCGGTGTCCTCCAGCAGCTCCTCCGGTTGTCACCCATAGGCTTCCACCTGTCCCCCATTAGCCTCCACCTGTCCCCCCATTAGGCCTCCTCCTGTCCCCCCAGTAGCCTCCTCCTGTCCCCCCAGTAGCCTCCTCCTGTCCCCCCAGTAGCCTCCTCCTGTCCCCCCAGTAGCCTTCACTGTCCCCCATTAGCCTCCTCCTGTCCCCCAGAAGCCTCTTCCGTCCCCAGTGAGCTCCCCCTGTCCCCAGTAGCCTTTCACTGTCCCCAGTAGCCTCCTCCTGTCCCCAGCAGCCTCCTCCTGTCCACCAATAGGCCTCCTCTGTCCCCAAGTAGCCTCCTCCTATCACCCCAGTAGCATTCACTGTCCCCCAGTAGCCTTCACTGTCCCCCAGTAGCCCCTCCTGTTCCCCAGTACCTTCACTGTCCCCCAGTAGCCTCCTCCTGTCCCCCAGCAGCCTTCACTGCCCCCAGTAGCCTCCTCCTGTCCCCCAGCAGCCTTAACAGTGCCCTGCCAGCCTCACCTGTGTTCCTCAGCTCTCCCTGTCCTGTATCCTCCTCCGGCCCCCTCTTCCTGTGGCCCCTGTCCCCTCAGGTTCTTACTCCTTCTCCCGGGCTCCGACTTGACTAGCGGAGGGGGCGGGGCCACAGCCGGGGGCGGAGCTACCGTCTCACATGGACTTAATCATGTGAGGAGGGGGTAGCAGGAGCTGGTCCCGCCTCCTCCTGCTCCGATGCTTCGCTGCTCTGCAGCTCTATCTACGGGGCCAGGAGGAGGCGGAACAAAGCGGCGGTAGAGGGGGGGGGAGCCGTGACATTTCCCAACCGGCCGTGACGCGTGTACAGAGCCCAAAAAAAGGGATGGTCACGTCAAAACGGGACGGTTGGAGGTATGCAATATACCCCTCAGACCACGTGCAGAATTACATGGGGGACACTTGTGTGTAGTATCGCAAAATTCTGCAAGCTTCTGCCAAACTTGTGCAAAAGTTCTCTTTCTCCTGCTGTGAGCTCAGTGTTTTGCAGAAATTTTGTAAAATAGAAGGTGATGAACTGTAAATAGAGTCTGCAGCGTCGTCTGCAGAGTATCTAATGCAAGTGATGGGCAACCTTTTGAGCTTGGTGTGTCAAAATCACCAAAAAAACCGAGCATAACGCGGGTGGTGGTCACCTTGACCAAAAAACATATTTTTGTGATATTATAGTTTAATAACAAATATGTATACTATTTTAAACTTCTGGGTACTTAACCATGGATTGTCTGATTGATCCTACTATGTACTGCCATAAATCAGACAGGTCTGAAATTGCTAGTAACCTGCAAACTTTCAGTCATGAAAGTTCACAGGTTTATAGCGAGGGGCGCAGGCGCCGTATCCGCATTCCTTCATGCCCTCTTGGCAGTGAGAAGGTGTGCGAGCAAAATAATCGCAATGTCTGGCAATTTGGCAAGGCTTGCGATATTATCAGGGCTTGTACGTCACAAAAACTGACAAACAAGCCCTGATGTGACTTGTCTTTCTATCATACAGTGCAACTGACTTACATCACTGTATGATGGGAGTGGTGTCCCCTCCTAATCCTGCTCTGGAGCTGTCAGTGTAGTAGAGGCGGCAGATGACGGGAAGCATCACCAGGCTAGCAGTCCAATGTGACCTCTGACTGTGTTGCCATCCTCACCCCCACACCAAATATCAGGAGCTGCAGAGGAAGCCTCCGGTGTTGTATGGCCGGGTAAACTCTCTGCTGTGCCCTGTGCTGATACGTGCTTGACTGGAGACACTAGGCACAGCTCACACATGGGGAGGGGCCGGCCCGGGGAGAGAAGGAGGGGAGTGCTGGAAGCCAGTGCAATTCTCTCAGCCTCCGGCTACTGCACCTGATCATTAGGTGATGAACTTAACCTCAGGCAGCGCGTGTCAGTGAAAATGGCTACGTGTGTCAGCACTGACACGACGTGTCATAGGTTACCATTCACTGATTAATGTATCTTATATGTTCCCGGTCTGCAGTGATCTTAATGTTATCTATTACATGCTAAATCTAGGAAGAGTGTAACCCAACCAGAAGCATGAGATGATGCCAAAAAATGATGGTGTATTCAATAAAGTTTATTAGTAAGACAATTACTGGTTTAAAAAACTTGGCCCCACAACAGGGGGGGGAACACAAGGCAAAAAGAAGTTGAAATCCGGGCAAAAAACAGATCAGGTAATTTAGACATTGTAAATAAATGATGATGCTAAAATAGTCATAGGAATGTATACATAATAGGAGAGCACAGAAAAAGTGAACATATCAGCAGAAGAAAGTGTACAGTGTAATGGTCAACAGTGTGAAAGCGGCTTACCCATATCAAGGCCGATCGCTGCCTGGAAGTCAACCACCCACGACGCGCGTTCGGCTGATGAACAGCCTTCGTCTGGGGGTGACCCCCAGACGAAGGTGTCCATCAGCCGAAACGCGCATCGGGGCGTTTGACTGTCACCTAGTATAGTTATGCTAGTTGCATAAACTACTTTGCGGGTATGTATAATGGGAAGGTTTGTGCAGTTTGCAGTTCAAGGCTCTCTACTCCTCAGATCGTCATACGTATCTCCTAAATGAATGTTATGCAGTACTCAAGGTTCAGGGATGGATTAAACAAAGATACGTTCCTGCATCAGTTTAGCTACCGCATTTCTAAGGTATTTTTGGTTCACCAATTGCATAAAAAACAAATGCTAGATTTCTTTAATAAAGTGTTCAGTTGAGAAAGCACCAGGAGCCCCACCCTTGTGAAATTTATCCGGGCAGCCAATTGTTGAATACAATATTTTATAAAGCGAAGTCAGATTAATCAGTGTTCTCCCATTGGGAGTGGTTGGAGGGTGACCAGACAACAATGTATAGCAATGGCCTTATGGGCTAGGAACAGCTCCTGTCTCAAAAATATGGCCTCATAGTGAGGCAGTCATCAACAAGGGTCATGCCAAGCAAGCACAATGCTGGAGAGTGAGAGACAGTTTTATTAAAAAATAGTGAAAATAACATAAGCATAGAAAAGAGAATAGAAATAATCATAAACCCAAAATGTAACATTCTTTAAGAATTGACTCAAAGAACTTTTGGGGGTTTACAGTAGGAACCCAAATATTAACCACTGTCGGGTCCCTCTATTATCAGCTTCCAGCTTACATGCTCTGCCAACGTATAGGCAAACTATATGTCCGTTGCACTATGTAACTGCTTACCTTGAGCTACAGAGTACGCTAGTTTGAGATTAGGTAGGCAGAGTGTTTTACCCAAAAAATGGTTGTGGTCATCTTTCAAAGCTTAACCATCATTTTTTTTTCCTTGGCACTTTAATTTCAAGTGGTTTAACAGGAAAACATTATGTGGCATCTAAAATAGTACCTTTTTGGTGCTAAAAATATTTTGTGTGAAATGCTATGCTAACACCGGGAAAATAAATGACATAAGTAAGATTGAGTTTCTATCCCACTTTTACTTGTTAGGAAAATGTACATTTCAGCAGATTAGGCATGTTAATACGTTGCGTTTTAAAACAAATACAAAGCTGAAGCACAGATTTGCCTAATTACATTGTTGGAACATTGCAAAAAGCATGTATTAACATACAGTTAACCCCTTACCGGCTCCCGTACATGGAGAGGGCTCGCAGGCCGGTAAGTCTTTGCTGCATATTGCCGCCACCGATCGCGCGGTGTTTTTACCGTGATCGCCGCGGCAAAGGTGGGCGCCGCCATCTTTCCGTGGATTGGCGTACCCGTGACGTCATCGGGGGATCGGCGATCCGTCGCCATGGTAGCTCGGGTAACCCATTCATTACCTATAGCTGTCACACATGGTAATGTATGAGTAGTAAAAATCCCATATACTGCCATACTGTAGTATGGCAGTATATGATAGGATCGTACAGACACCCTAGGGTTAAAGTACCCTAGGGGTCTGAAAAATAGTAAAAATAAAATAAAAAAAAAGTTTAAAATAAAAAAATTATAATAAAAAAATCCAAAAAATTAATCACCCCCCTTTCCCTAGAATGATATAAATATAAATAAACAGTAAAAATCATAAACACATAGGTATTGCCGCAGTCCAAAAAGCACGATTATCAAAATATGATAACGTTTTTTCACTGTGTTAACCCTGTAACGGAAAATCGCGCCCAAAGTCGAAAATGGACTTTTTTGCATTAAAAAAAAATTTAAAATTCTATAAAAAGTGATCCAAAGGTCGACAGTCCTAAAATGATAACATTGTAAAACGTCATCAAAAATCCTCAAAAAACGACACTACCCACAGCTCATACACCAAGTATGAAAAAGTTATTAGCCCCAGAAGATGGCAAAATCCCCCCAAATTTTTAAAGTATGAAAAACATTATAAAACCTAGCAATTGGTATCCACGTCAATCGTACTGACCCAAAGAATAAAGTAGACATGTCATGGGGGCACAGTGAAATCCGTAAATCCAAGCCCACAGAATACGGCACAAATGCGGTTTTTACCAATTTCACGCATTTGGAATTTTTGTTTCCCGCTTCCCGGTACACGGCATGGATATTAAATACCACACATTTTGAAGTGTAATTGTTAGGCGAGAAAATAAGCCATCACACAGCTCTGTACATGGCAAAAAATAAAAAAAGTTTACAGATTTTGGAATGTGGGAGTGAAAAATGAAAACGCAAAATCCAAAAAGGTCCGCGGCGGGAAGGGGAGTAAACACGAATGTGTTAACACAATTGTTAAACGTGTTGTTTGGGAGAACTGTAACATACTGAGCGATGTTGTTTAATCCCTCTATGCACATGTGATCCGCATCCCATTTACTGACTTTACAAACTGTTCAATAAAAGCAATAATAAAAAATCCAAACTGGCAGCTATCAACAGAGTGAAAAGGAATCTACAGCTTCTACACATTTAGAACAGATCAGCAGGAATAAATCTAGTGGAACTTTCTGTTCCGTGTCTAGGCTAAATGGTAACAATAAAGTTTTATTGTTCGAAAGCGATTATTTGCTTGGCAGATTCGCCACGAGCGTGCAGTCTATCAGTCAGTCCGTTGGACTCCTAGTAACTAACGGCTAGTTAAAAAAAAAAAAACTGTATTAACGTTAAGCCCCTCGTAGTCAAAGCGCATCTCCAACGAAGATCACTGGAAGTGACGGAATCTGCGGAAAGCTCAGGTACTAAGTGCCGAGGGCGGGGTCCGCCCACTGTTTACGACGGCGTACGATACGTTTTCATGCAGGAGCAGGAAAAAGTGGCAGAGTGAGAGTGAGATGGCGCGTTTGGTTGCAGTTTGCAGAGACGGAGAGGAGGAATTTCCTTCGAAAGGAGGCAAATTCCCTTAACATCAGATTGACACGCTAACAGTGGAGTAACTACTGTTACTACTTCCATGCGTGACAAGTTTCTCTTGACTTTGCTGGAGCTAGTAGGCAAAGGTTAAGAAAGGGGTGGAGGGACGTCAGACAGCACGGGGCTTCACAAGTTACAACAAGTCGTTGCCCGCCGCTGAGGCCTCACGGGTTGTCGCTGTGAATTATAGGTGTGCGGCCCAAGTGTTACATGGCTGAAAGCTGCTGTCAGGAGCTAATACTAATCCCGCATTCGTAGCAGGTCCGCACCACTGTAAAGCTAGGAGCTTCACACACGGCCTCCTTTTAATAAAGCACATTTTACATACAAGTATCTATAGTTACATAAATTGGACACAGATTGTGGATGGGGAGACACCAGAAAGACATTGCATTTGAGGTCACAGATTTATTCTGATTTTTTCAGTAGTTGCTCCCCAAGGTAACACTTTCATGAGACATGTATATCAGTTGTCATATTTTTTATCCTTGTATAGTTTTAGATGAAGGGAACACACCATGCAGATGTAAGAGCAGTTGTTTCTTGGGCATTTTACAAGATATCCTCAGATGTGCTATACATGGCTTTATTGGCATAGGTGGGTCTCATAGAAACTGTGTCAGTATTTTATGCCATACAACATGTTCCAGAAGGGGTTTGTCAAGGATTATTTTTTTTTCTTTTTGTGCACTCCAGTTTGTATAAAAAAATTACCCTCTCTTCGAGGCTCCAGTGCAGCACTGGCCTCCTGTCATTGCCTCCACTGTTTAATACGTAATACTTACAATGTATCAACGACGAGAGCCTCTCACACCACCTCGTAGACTGGAAATAAGAGAGATCCTCGACCCTTGCATCACCATTCGACTACTTTTACTGGGTTTCAAGCACAATCTCGTCTCGTTGCCTTGTCGTGGTGTAATCTAATCCTGCAGGGAGGTTGCAAAAGGATAGTGCAGATTGTCAAGTTCAAAGGGGAAATAGTGTTTATTGTATATACTACATTAATCCAAATTTAAAAACGTGCATATAGTAAACATAGACGCCAAAACCTAGTAAAGGAGAACGACTGGTGATGCAAGGATATCTTTTATTTCCAGTCTACGAGGAGGTGGTTGAGAGAGGCTCTCGTTGATAACATTATAAGGAGTAGAGCACTAATTTTACAATTTTGACATCGACTACCGGGCTATACGGGAGTATGCCGTGTTAGTGGTCCTCAGTGTTTTATGTTAGCTTCATCTTTCGGATACTATTTAATTTGTGCGCAAGACTTAGACTGCCGTGTGATGTCACAGCAGCTCTGAGGATAATGGGGCGGGCCCATCGCTATAGGGGGTGTGAATAAATTATGAGCCCACGGAGCCAGGAGGCACCATGAGACGGTAACCTGAGCACCTCCTACTTATTCGCTTTAAAGAATATAACACTTGGTTGTAGGCGCCTGCCATCAGTATATCTAATGGTGATAGATGGCCTTTTAAGCGTTGACTTTGCCATTTTGATTGGTGGAATTGGTAGTAAAAGAAAAAGTCTGGCAAGCTGGCTTTTAGCCTGTGTGGGCTACGCTTAATAGCCCAGAAAAGCAAATGCATCTTGCGTATTTGTGGGCTCTAGCAATTTCTATATTTAGCAATCTTAATCGATTATAGCAGAGCACATAACTGTTGATCAACACTTCATTGATACCCACTTCTAACCTGCCAAAAAAAATCATTGGGCAGTATAATCTAACTAAATGCTTAGATTCAGGCTTACCATTAAGTGGTTAACTTACATTTTTAATGCATGTGACCAACTTATGGGGGTCTTCCAGTTAAAAAGTTACTGATGGTATTGCAGAAATTTGGTGGGTATAGGTATTCATTGAGTTACTGTAGTATGGATATTTATTTAAAGGGAACCTGCCACCACGATTTAGTAAACTTTATTGCTTGTATATGCAAATTTGTTTAAGCGGCTATTGGGGGCGTGGAGTAGCGGACTTGAGGCTACGGCCGCGCACCCGTGGCCTGCGTTCTCCGCATGCGCAGAACGCCGGATACTCAGACGAGGGCGCGCAGCTACGAGGAGCTGCGCGCTGAAGATTACATGGTAGGCGGAGGAAAGAGGCTACTAGGGCGTGGAGTAGCCGTGACTGTAGCCTCATGCCCGGCTACTACACGCCTCAGTAGCCCGCTTATCAAAATTTGCATATACAAGCAATAAGTTTACTAAAGCATAGCCGGGACGTGAGGATTAGCCCAAAAAAAGCCATTCATCCACCTACACACCGATCGTGGTGGTAGGTGCCCTTTATCTAAAACATTGTAATGTCCTCTCCTGGCTAAATTCATGTCCCATCTCTGGGGTTTCAGGTGCTGCAGGCAGCTTTATCATGATGTATGTGTCCTATGGGCTCTCGCCACCTTTCGCTCCTTAGATAAATGTGTTTCAGTGTGGGGTTGTGCAATGGGGTTCTGTCACTGTCCTGGAAAACAGGCAAATGACAGCTTAGGGGCCTGTATCTTTAAAGGGGTTTTCCCAATTTCAGCAAATCAATTCCTCATAGATTTCTAGATATCTGCTTGCGCTCATTTATGGATAATTTTTTTTTTCTACTACTAGTGCACAGAAATCTGACCATGGCACGGCCCCTCTATGATAACAAGCTGCGCACAGATTTCTGTGCACTAGTAATAAACAGATTCTTTCCATAGAATGACGGCAAGCAGAGATCTAGAAATCTGTGAGGAATTGATACAGAAAGTATATTGGAAAATGTATAACTTTTATCATGAAAGGAAGGATATTAATTTGCTGTAATTAGAATACCCCTGCAAGGTCATTGGTATTTCAAATTCTTAGTTACCTTTTTTAACCTTTTTTTTTTTTTTTAAATCCAAGATGGTGAATGGAATTTACAGACAGCATGTTGACGCTGACAAACAACAAAATTGACAACTTGCGCTCAAAAAATTTACACAGGTATGGTCTGCTCTAGTTATTCATATGTGTAAGGCAGGGGTCCCCAAACTTTTTACATAGGGGGCGCTCACTGTCCCCCTCAGACCGTGGGAGGGCCGGACTAAGTCTAAAAATAAATAGCGGTACATTGTGACCGCATCCATAATACACTGGCACCCCCCCCTCAATTAATTATTTATATATACCGGTACTGCACCCCCTGTGAACTATTTTATATATTGGCCCAATTAATTAAATACTGGGACCTCTCTCCATAATATTGAATAGCCTCTCCCCCCATAATACTAAACTGCCCTCAAAATTAATATTTCCTATACCCGCACATAATTATTCCTATCACGCGCCTCATAATTAATATCCTATGCTGCCCCTATAATTAATATTTCCTATGCTTGCCCCTATAAGTAATTTTTCCTATGGCCCCTCATAATTAATTATTTCCTTGTGCCCCTCATATTAATTATTCCTATACTGCCCCTCATAGTTAATTATTTCCATACTGCCCCTATAGTTAATTTTTCCTATACTGCCCCTCATAAATTATGTCCTATTACTGCCTCATGTAATATTTCCTATGCTGCCCCTCATAGTTAATTATTCCTATTCTGCCCTCATAATTAATTATTCCTATCTGCCCCTCATAATAATTATTTCCTATGCTGCCCCTCATAATTAATTATTTCCTATGCTGCCCCTCATAATTAATTATTTCCTATGCTGCCCCTCATTACTAATTATTTCCTATGCTGCCCCTCATAATTAATTTTTTCCTATGCTGCCCCTCTATAATTAATTATTTCCTTGCTGCCCCCTCATAATTAATTATTTCATATGCTGCCCCTTATAATTAATATTTCCATTGCTGCCCTCATAAGTAATTATTTCCTATGCTGCCCCTCATAATTAACTATTCCTATTGATGCCCCTCATAATTAATTATTTCCGATTGCTGCCCCTCATAATGTATTATTTCCTATGCTGCCCCTCATAATTAATTATTTCCTATGCTGACCCTCATAATTATTTCCTATACTGCCCCTATAATAAATATTTCCTATGCTGCCCATAATAATTATTTCTATGCTGCCCTCATAACTAAAATATACTAGTCCCCAGTCGCCCACAACTTTTACTGCCCTTTAATGAAAAAAAAAAAAACCCTGTACTCAACTAAGTCTTCTATCTTCTTGCCGCGTCGGGCAGGAAGGGGTGCGCGGCCGCGTGATGACGTCATCGCGCGGCCGCGCAGCCTAGTTCACGGAGCGATGGCGCCGGGGTTGTATTCACGGCACATCGCTCCAATAATAGTGCTCGAGCGGCCGTTTCACGGCCGCACCGGGCACTATACGTGAAGGGCAGGAGCTTCCTGTCCGGACGGACAAGAGGCTCTGCCCGACTGTGCAGGCCACGAGGGCCCGGCGCTGGACGCGCCAAAGGTGGGGGCCGGATCGAAACGGGGGCTAGTAGTTGGGGAACCCTGTTGTAAGGTTTCTACCTACCAAATCTAGAAGTCAATCTTGAATTTCCTCCACAGATACACAACTTATTTCCAGCATAGATGGCAGCATGGTGTACTCCTATTGGAGACCATTTATTACCAATACAAATTATTTCCTCGGGTACATACACTGACAGTCGTAGCAGTAGTGCCACTGGTGGTCACATTGTGGCAGGTGTGAACCTGTAACTAGGGCTCTTATAAATGCCTGTTCAAAATGGAAAACATAAAAGAAAAATGTAAAATGATAGTGAAAATGTCCATCAGTGGTCTTTTATTACGTCACGGGAGATGCATAAATAAAACAAAACACTTTCTATGTATTTCTTTCACACAAATTTTCAATCTTTTGGTTAGTAAATACTAAACTATGAACTGTCCAAACTAAGAAAAATATGCGTTAGTCCCTTGTTCACTCAAGAATACACCTATTTATATCAAAGCAACCATCACACAATAGGGATGTTTTTACAATATAATGTTCATTTGGGTTCATTTGTCAAAACATTTTCATAACTTACATTACATTTTTTTTTCCCTCTAACCAACAAATAAAACTAAAAGGGGAAAAAAATCCTTTAAAGAAAACTACCATCAATTTTGAGAATGATAAACCAGGGACACTGCTCATAGATTCAAGCATTGGGGACTATTGGTGATTTCTTATATTTGATTCCATGGTCTCCTTCCTTATAAAATGAACTTTTAAATTCTGTAATGAGCTTGAGGGTTACCCTAGCTTATCTGTGATCTGGCTTTAAAGTGTTACACTGGCTCACTCCCCTCCTCCCACCTCCCTCATTCCCTCAGCACTTGCAGTTGATTCTAGTGGAAGAAGGCCCTTGATAACAAAATACAGGCAGTCCCCGGGTTACTTACAAGATGGGTTCCATAAGTTTGCACTTAAGTTGAATTTGTATGTAAGTCAACACTGTAATTTTATTTTTGTAACTAACTTTTTGCTGTAATGGGAACAAGTACAGGCGGTACCCTACTTAAGAAACTCGACCTTACATACGACCCATTGTTACAAACGGACCACTGGATATTGGTAATTTATTGTACTTTAGTCCTAGGCTACAATAAACAGCGTAATAGTTATCACAGGTGTCTGTAATGAAGCTTTAGTGTTAATCCTGCTTCTTATGACAACCCAACATTTTTAAAAACAATTGTCACAGAGACCAAAAAAATTCTGGCTGGGATTACAATGATAAAATATACAGTTCAGACTTGCATACAAATTCAACTTCAGAACAAGCTACAGACCCTATCTTGTATGTAAACCGGGGAGCGGCCTGTATTATCAATAAAGCTTCACTACAGACATTACAGGTGATCATTGCATTTTGGGACTAAATTAAAGGGAACCCGTCACCACTATTTTCACAAATACAGGTAGTGGCAGGTTCCTATAGAGCTCTAGTAACTATCTGACCCCTGCTTGTAGCTAAAGTAGTTCCCCTCAGATCCCCTAAAATCAGAGTTATAATCTTGCTGGTATCTTGGAGAGAGTCCACGGGGGCGTGGCCTAATGTCATGTGACCAGGGTGACATCATCAAAGGTCTTGAGCTACTTAATATGAAAACTATACCCATGTAACAATCTGACCACATAAAACAATCACCGGCAGCCTCCATGGACTTCTACAAAAGCTATAGGACCTGTGATGTCACCCTGGTCACATGACATTATAGCAGCATACAGAGATAGGATGGGGAGGAGCTGCTGGATTCAGCCTGAGGAGGCCACGCCCACCTGGACTCGCTGTAGCCATGCTTAGTTACCAGATGAAACTATAAAGTTGAATATATGGGGATCTCTGTGGAATATTTTTTAGCTACAAGCATGGTGTCACATAGTTACTAGAGCTCTATAGGAACCTGTCACTACCTGTATTTGTGAAAATAGTGGTGACGGGTTCCCTTTAAAGCATCCAGAGACCCTAACCAGAGGTCACAGTGGGCAGAGCGTTCCGTCTTTAACTAGGGGTTGTCTGTAAATAGGCTGTCCTTAAGTAGGGGACCGCCTGTATAAGAGTATTAGCACAGGCAGTGTACTTAAATCTATGCGTAAGTGTCCCTGGTTTATCATGCTTGGTTTTGATGGTAGATTTGATGGAAGAATTAAGTCAAGGGACATCTACCATCAGGTTTTCTGATGGTAGACTGGCCCTCACCTAACTGCTCATCACCTTTTCTGTGGAAAAGGCACCGGTTTTCAATAGTTCCAGCATGGCCACATTGCTGAGAAAATAACTTTATAGAAATATGCTAATGAGCCTGAGGCAGTCAGGCTAATGAAACTGGAGCGCCTCCTGACTTGAGGTGCTCATAAATTATGCATGCCCCTGCAGACAGCTGGAGACAGCACGCAGTGGTTTGCAAGTCTCACGCATGTCCGACTACACTTTACTTGCCCAGCTGCATCCAGCCGGCTGCACATGGAAAGTGTTATCAAGCCTGTCAGGGACTTGCAGACAGATGGTTGATCTCACAGGCTTTCTGCAGCACAAGAGGGCCGGACCAGGAGAGAATATTTAATATGTGGGTGGCCGTAGCCATGAGGCACTCTGGTGACGTCGGCCGAAGCTGCTCAGCCTCTTTATGCATATTTTTATCAAGTTATTTTTTTTCGTAATATGCCCATCCCAAAACTATGGAAAGCCAGTGCCTTCCCCTGGAACAGGTAATGAGCAGTCTGGGGTGGGCAGTCTACCATCCGTAATCCATGCTTTAAAGACCTATTTATTCACTGCCTTTAAAGATCATCTACCACCAGGATCAAGGACTGTATGCAAATTTGGGGCCCTTCAGACTCATTTGCATACAATCTTTCATCCTGGTGGTAGATGTCCTATAACTTATGTGCCAATATTTTTTCATTATTTTTGTGAATTGCATTTCTATTTGTAGTGAAATATAATGTATAAATATTTATTTGATTTTAGCGCCACAGTATGCTGAAAGAAAATGACTTGAGCATTGCTATGATGGTTACCTCTAGAGAAGTATTCAATACCCTTTCCCAGTTGGTCCCATGTGTTGGTTGCCGGAGAAGTGTTGAGCGCCTATTCACACAGCTTGTTGAGTCTGGGAATCCAGCTTTGGATCCATTGTCAATTGGTGCAAAGGGCATTCTTACTCTTTCAAACAGTTGCATAACTAATGCAGTGAAGCTGTACACCCTATTTTATGTTTGCGGGTAAGTTGTTTTCTCATACTTCTTTTGCATTTCTAAACTATGGGACATAGTTATAAAAAAACTAACAAAGAAGGGTGCCTGTTGCCCATAATCAAGACTGCTATATGGATATGTGCACAGTTAAATCTTCTCTTCAGTGTAGTGATGTATACATGCATTCCAGGAAAAAAAAATTCTTCTGCTAATTTTCGGTCTGCAACCTGTCATTTAATAGGAGCACATACTGGGCAATTCAAGGGTTAAGCTGTAAAATGCATCAGAAACCAGATCATTTTGGCTGGTTCTGATGCTTGCAGAAATTACAATTTTTCTCCTGCAGCCTAACACATGCCTTTGACGGTTTTACTCCTTATTGTCATATCATACATATTGCTTCTTTTCTCCTCTTCAGGATCACAGTGAGTGTGGTCACTGCTCAGCAAGTCAAAACCAATAACAAAGCTAATTTGCTAATGGTACTTGTGCTTGCTTAAAGGAAACCTACCACTTGTAGTGGCAGGTTTCTGATGGAAATACCGGGCACCAGCTCAGGGTGAGCTGGTGCCGGAGCTTATTTTCGTTAGTGTTTTAAACCGCTGTATCGCGGTTTAAAACACTTTTTAAACTTTATAGCCGGCGCAGGCAGGTACGCGCTTTATCAAGTTATTTTTTTTCGAATATGCCATCCCAAAACTATGGAAAGCCAGTGCCTTCCCCTGAACAGGTAATGAGCAGTCTGGGGTGGGCAGTCTACCATCCGTAATCCATGCTTTAAAGACCTATTTATTCACTGCCTTTAAAGATCATCTACACCACGATCAAGGACTGTAGCAAATTTGGGGCCCTTCAGACTCATTTGCATACAATCGTTCATCTGTGGTAGATTCCTATAACTTTGTGGCCAATTTTTTTCATTATTTTTGTGAATTGCATTTTCTATTTGTAGTGAAATAAATGTATAAATATTTATTTGATTTTAGCGCCAACAGTATGCGAAAAAATGACTTGAGCATTGCTATGATGTTACCTCTAGAGAAGTATTCAATACCCTTTCCAGTTGGTCCCATGTGTTGGTTGCCGGAGAAGTGTTGAGCGCCTATTCACACAGCTTGTTGAGTCTGGGAATCCAGCTTTGGATCCATTGTCAATTGGTGCAAAGGGCATTCTTACTCTCAAAAACAGTTGCATAACTAATGCAGTGAAGCTGTACACCCTATTTTATGTTTGCGGTAAGTTGTTTTCTCATACTTCTTTTGCATTTCAAACTATGGGACATAGTTATAAAAAAAAACTAAAAAAAGGGTGCCTGTTGCCATAATCAAGACTGCTATATGGATATGTGCACAGTTTAATCTTCTCTTCAGTGTAGGGATGTATACATGCATTCCAGGAAAAAAAATTCTTCTGCTATTTTCGGTCTGCAACCTGTCTTTAATAGGAGCACATACTGGGCAATTCAAGGGTTAAGCTGTAAATTGCATCAGAAACCAGATCATTTTGGCTGGTTCTAGCTTGCAGAAAATTACAATTTTCTCCTGCAGCCTAACACATGCCTTTGACGGTTTTACTCCTTATTGTCATATCATACATATGTTCTTTTCTCCTCTTCAGGATCACACGTGAGTGTGGTCACTGCTCAGCAAGTCAACAAACCAATAACCAAGTAATTTGCTAATGGTACTTGTGGCAGGTTTCTGATGGAAATACCCGGGCACCCAGCTCAGGGTGGCTGGTGCCGGAGCTTATTTTCGTTAGTGTTTTAACGCTGTATCGCGGTTTAACACTTTTTAACTTTAAGCCGCGCAGGCAGTACGCGCTAGGCGCTTACGTGCGCGCGGCTACATAGAAGTGAATGAGAGCCGCGCGCATGGTAAGCGCCGAGCGCGTACCTCCTGCGCCGGCTATAAAGTTTAAAAGTGTTTTAAACCGCGATACCGCGGTTTAAAACACACGAAAATAAGCTCGGCACCAGCTCCACCCTGAGCTGGTGCCCGGTATTTCCATCAGAAACCTGCCACTACAAGTGGTAGGTTTCCTTTAAGTAGTTTGAGCAACTGACAGACTGAGCAACTTGACCTACAGGCTCCACTGTGGAAAGGTGTGGTATAGCTGGCATTAGTAATTAGTACCTTTTAGCAGGTACTTTGCAAGAAAATTAGAGCTGAACACTTGTAACATCAGCATAAAGAGAAACCTGGATGTGAGCTGGATGTATGGGAACTGCCATGTAGATCAGGAATGATGTTTGGTTGGGGTGCCAACTAATGAATTCTGTAGGGATTCCGTTGCCAAAAGGACATCCTGCCGAATGAATCTACTGTGGACCGGAGCACACAGGCTTCTGTCTGCAGGATGTAAAACTTTAGACTAAAAGCACTTGGCCGCTTCTAGTGTCTCTCCTCCAGGAAAGGTCTGATAGACTGGAGGGAGGGGGAGGCAGTGCACAGGGAACTGTGCTTTCCTGTATTAATTGTGCCTACATCGCATGTACCTTCTGCTGCAAAACACACAAGTGTAAATTTTACTGTATACACTTGTGTTTGTATACGTGTGTGTGCTTTATGTACTGTATGCTTATTGTGTAGTGTACGTATACAATGCATAAACCCCTCTGGTATGGTGTAGGTGTGGTAAACTTGTAATTTCCCAATAGTGCGATCATACAATTATATCCTATCCTGTGGAAGGGAATGGTGGAATTATGTTAATGACACTTTTCATTGCATTTTCCAAGATATTTATAATAAATTCTGCAGTGGAATACTTCTACACAATTTAAGGGGTTTTCCCACGAAGAAAAGATGGGGCCTAACTTGCTCATCAGTGGGGATCTCTGAGAACCCCACAGATCTCGAAAACATCTGACCCCTCGTCACTCCGTCAGACTAATGGAGCGGATGGCGCTCGGCAATTTCCGTCAGCTCCATAGAGATTAATGGAGCGTAACGGTCACAACGAGGGGTCCGACGGAGGTACCCATCGGACCCCTCGTTTTTGTGATCTGTGGCAGTCTCAGGACTTAAAAACCCATTGATCAGCAAGTTAGGCCTCTCCCGTGGATAGGGCTAAACTTTTGTTTGTGGGAAAACCCCTTGATAGTAGTAAGGTACTCTTCCGTTATCCCTATTGTGTAAATTACCATTCTACAGCTGTAGATTGATGTGATTGATTACTATGGGCAATAACAACACTCCTGGGTCATCCCCTTTTCTTTGGGTTGTTCTGTTTGTCAGGAGAGGATCCCGGAGCCGTGAGGAATTCTCAGGTGCAGGCTACAACTCCAGGCTTAACAGACCACACATGGCTTGTCAGCCCCAGTTACAGGCTTTTAGTTGAGATGCATTGTGTGCTGCATTTTATCTACATGCTCAGTAATGAAGCCCTTCCAAGACAGATCAGAGGAAAAAGCAATGGGATGGAAAATCAGGAGGCTTAGGCAGGCCGCATGAGCAGGAATAGGTTGTGTGTGCATGAGGCCTAACAGTTGACCAATATGTTTGTGGTTCTTTTATGTGTTACATTTGCATAATTGTACTGCAAAATCTTTCACTCTGATTGCTCTGTTACATGTTTTTTTTTTAGTCATATTGTTTTTGAAATATGACATGGATAAACTACAGGGGTTGTTTGGGATTCAAAAAACATACTTGCTTCCTAAAGCAGTGCCACATAGTGATCATAAAGAGATGTCAAACTTTTTCTGGGAGTGATGTTTTTCAAATGATGGAAAACTGATGATGTGTTGCCTTAAATGATGATATTTCTGAATAGGCTTTACATGTCATAACAATTTTTACTTTGTTATTTTCATGATATGTGAGATTTTAACTTGATAGTTTTCTTAATCCCTTAACGACCAGGCCCTTTTTTGTTTTTGTGTTTTCCTCACATTCAAAAACCCATGTACGGAGCTGTGTGAGGGCTTGTTTCATGCATAAAATTGCTTTTCATAATATTCCATGCCATGTACCATGAGAACGGGAAAACCTCCAAATCAAGAAATTGGTGTAAAAATAAAGTTTTGGGCTCTTGATTTTGTCTTTCACTGTGCGCTCCAATAACATGTCTTCTTTGTTTTTTTGTGTAGGTGCTATCACAGGGATACCAAATTTATTGCTTTATGTTCATCATTTACAGAGCTGTGGGTGGTATAATTTTTTGCGACTTTTTGATGAAATTTTTACTGCCTTTTGATCACTTTTTATAAATTTTTTTTATATTTTTCAAAATGGCAAAATAGTGGCACTTTCCTCTTTGGGTGCTATTTTCGTTACGGAGCTAAACGCGAGAATAACGTTGTTGTGTGTCTGTTGTTGTGTCTTCTGTTGTTTGTGTCTGTGTTGTTTGTGGTAGGCGCTTACGTGCGCGCGGCTCACATAGGAAGTGAATGAGCGCCGCGCGCATGGTAAGCGCCGAGCGGTACCTGCCTGCGCCGGTATAAAGTTTAATAAAAGTGTTTTAACCGCGATACCGCGGTTTTAAAACACAACGAAAATAAGCTCGGCACCAGCTCACCCTGAGCGTGCCCGTATTTCCATCAGAAAACCTGCCACTACAAGTGGTAGGTTCCTTTAAGTAGTTTGAGCAACTGACAGACTGAGCAACTTGACCTACAGGTCTCACTGTGGAAAGGTGTGGTATAGATGGCATTAGTAATTAGTACCTTTTAGGCTGTATTTGCAAGAAAATTAGAGCTGACACTTGTAACATCAGCATAAAGAGAAACCTGGATGTGAGCGGAGTATGGGAACTGCCATGTAGATCCGGAATGAGTTGGTTGGGGTGCCAACTAATGAATTCTGTAGGGATTCCGTGGCAAAAGGACATCCTGCCGAATGAATCTTACTGTGGGACCGGAGCACACAGGCTTCTGTCTGCAGGATGTAAAACTTTAGATCTAAAGCACTTGGCCGCTTCTAGTGTCTCTCCTCCAGGAAAGGTCTGATATGACTGGAGGGAGGGGGAGGCGTGCACAGGGAACTGTGCTTTCCTGTATTAATTGTGCCTACATCGCATGTACCTTTGCTGCAAAACACACAAGTGTAAATTTACTGTATACACTTGGTGTTTGTATACGTGTGTGCTGTTTATGTACTGTATGCTTATTGTGTAGTGTACGTATACAATGCATAAACCCTCTGGTATGGTGTAGGTTGGTTTAAACTTGTAATTTCCCAATAGTGCGATCATACATTATATCCTATCCTGTGGAAGGGAAGGGTGGTGGAATTATGTTAATGACACTTTTCATTGCATTTTCAAGATATTATAATAAATCTGCAGTGGATACTTCTACACAATTTAAGGGGTTTTCCCACGAAGAAAGATGGGGCCTAACTTGCTCATCAGTGGGGATCTCTGAGAACCCCACAGATCTCGAAAACATCTGACCCCTCGTCACTCCGTCAGACTAATGGAGCGGATGGCGCTCGGCAATTCCGTCAGCTCCATAGAGATTAATGGAGCGTAACGGTCACAACGAGGGGTCCGACGGAGGTACCCATCGGACCCCTCGTTTTTGTGATCTGTGGCAGTCTCAGGACTTAAAAACCCATTGATCAGCAAGTTAGGCCTCATCCTGGATAGGGCTAAACTTTTGTTGTGGGAAAACCCCTTGATTAGTAGTAAGGCTATTCTTCTGTTATCCTATTGTGTAAATTACCATTCTACAGCTGTATGATTTGTGATTGATTACTATGGGCATACAAAACACTGGGTCATCCCCTTTTCTGGTGTTCTGTTTGTCAGGAGAGGATCCCGGAGCCGTGAGGAATTCTCAGGTGCAGGCTACAACTCCAGGCTTAACAGACCACACATGGCTTGTCAGCCCCAGTTACAGGCTTTTAGTTGAGATGCATGTGTGCTGCATTTTATCTACTCGATCTCAGTAATGAAGCCCTTCCACGACAGATCAGAGGAAAAAGCAATGGGATGGAAAATCAGGAGGCTTAGGCACAGGCACGCATGAGAGGAATAGGTTGGTGTGCAATGAGGCCCATAACAGTTGACCAATATGTTTGGTTCTTTTGTTGTTACTTGCATTAATTGTACTGCAAAATCTTTCATCTGATGTCTGTTACATGTTTTTTTTTAGTCATATTGTTTTTGAAATATGACAGGATAAACTACAGGGGTTTGTTTGGGATTCAAAAACATAATTGTTCCTAAGCATGCCACATAGTGATCATAAAGAGTATGTCAAACTTTTCTGGGAGTGATGTTTTTCAAATGATGGAAAACTGATGATGTGTTGCCTTAAATGATGATATTTCTGAATAGGCTTTACATGTCATAACAATTTTTACTTTGTTATTTTCATGATATGTGAGATTTTAACTTGATAGTTTTCTAATCCCTTAACGACAGGCCCTTTTTTGTTTTTGTGTTTTCCTCACATTCAAAAACCCATGTACGGAGCTGTGTGAGGGCTTGTTTCATGCATAAAAATTGCTTTTCATAATATTCCATGCCATGTACCATGAGAACGGGAAAACCATTCCAAATGCAGAGAAATTGGTGTAAAAATAAAGTTTTGGGCTTGGATTTTGTCTTTCACTGTGCGCTCCAAATAACATGTCTTCTTTGTTTTTTGGGTAGATGCTATCACAGGGATACAAATTTATAAGCTTTTTGTTTACATTTACAAGCTGTGGTGGGTGGTATAATTTTTTGCGACTTTTTGATGAAATTTTTACTGCCTTTTGATCACTTTTTATAAATTTTTTTTATATTTTTCAAAATGGCAAAATAGTGGCACTTTCCTCTTTGGGTGCTATTTTCCGTTACGGGGCTAAACGCCGAGAATAACGTTGTTGGTGTCTGTTGTTTGTGTCTGTTGTTTGTGTCTGTTGTTGGTGTCTGTTTTTTGTGTTTTGTTGGTTGTCTGTTGGTTGGTGTTGTTTGGTGTCTGTTGTTGTGTTGGTGGTCTGTTGTGGTGTCTGTTGGTGTCTGTTGTTGTGTTGTTGTTGTGTGTCTGTTGTTGTGTCTGTTGTGGTTGTCTTGCTGTTGTTGGTGTCTGTTGCTGTTGTTGTTGTGTGATCAGACCTGATGATAACAAACTGTTGATCTTATGTAATTTTTATAAGTGATCAAGGGAAAGGGGGATGATTTTAAACTTCATTTTTCTTTTTACCATTTTTTTTAATACAGCTCAACACCGCTGCTATGGAGAGATCTCAGCTCATGAGTCTCTCCATACCCCCCTCGCCGCATGAGGACATATAGTTCATTCTAGTGTGCGACGGTGTGTATTACATGCTTTTCTTTATAAAATGTGTCAATAATTGACTACAAATGTGAAAAACAAGCTTTTTTTTGTCATTTTGTTTCCATTAAAGGTGTTTATAAATAATAACTTTCCCAAAACATTATAAAATATAATGTAATATGTACAGCATATTCAAGCACCCTTTCCCAGGCTCGCTACAGATGCAGAGGGTGCATGTACTCTGCAAAGTGAAAGTCTCCTGCAACATTTTCTATATTCTTCCTTCAGCTGACAGGCTGGACAGGGTACACTTCAAATCCCTTTATGTCCTGAACCCTTCACCTAGAAACACAATTCGTTCACATTAAACAGGAGAGTCTCCCCTTTATAAGATTAATGGTGCATGGATGCAGAATCGGAGATATCCACATATTAAAGTTACAGCGAGGAGGGAGTAGAAAATTATACTAAAAAATGATTTTTATGTACAAGTTTGAGGTGGTCTCTCCATCCTAGTATCGTAGTTATATGGTTGAAAAAAAGACATGTCCATCAAGTCCAACTGATCAAGGGAGGGGATTGGATGAGGAAGGGATTTGGGGAGAACCATTCTATAGAACATAACCATCCATGTTATTAGTTGTTAAAAAGACACTAGACCCTTCTTGAAGCTCTGCTGTCCTGCTGTGACCAGCGCCGGAGGTAAAAAAAAAAAAAAAAGCCTATCGCTCTGGTAATTAAACCTTGTTTTCCATGACGGCCCACCTGGAGGATTACCTCTTGACTCTGCTGGGACAGGAAGGGAGAGGTTAAATGTCCCTGCCCCTGCATCCTCTCCAGTGTTTTTTCCTGTCCCTACACAGATCAGGAGGAAGAGAGGGTCTCTCCCTTCTCATCTCTTAGGGGGGTGGGAGGGGAGGGGCGCCGGAGGCGTGGTATGGTGCTAAGATCCTTCCTCTCTGGCCTCGATCGTTTTCTTTCCTGGCTGACATCGTGGAGGGGTGTTAGGTGCGATCCCTCGGTGATCTACGGCAGCACCGTATGGTCCGGCTCCGGCGGGTTGTAAGCAGCTGCGTCACAAGGCCCAGACGACTTCGGCTGGTCCACAGGGAGCCGATTCGGCTGCGTTCCACAGGCCCGATGACGTTCCGGGTCTCCACGGCACGAGACGACTCGTGCGTTCCACAGCCCGATGACGACTTCCGGGCTGCGTCCACAAGGCCCATAGCTTCCGGGCTGCGTTCCCAAGGCCGATGACGACTTCCGGGCTGCGTTCAAAGCCGATGACGCTTCCGGGCTGGTTCCACAAGGCCGATGACGACTTCCGGGCTGCGTTCCACAAGGCCGATGACGACTCCGGGCTGCGTTCCACAAGGCCGATGACGGACTTCCGGGCTGCGTTCCACAAGGCCCGATGACGACTTCCGGGCTGCGTTCCACAAGGCCCGATGACGACTTCCGGGCTGCGTTCCACAAGGCCCGATGACGACTTCCGGCTGCGTTCCACAAGGCCCGATGACGACTTCGGGCTGCGTCCAAAGGACCGAGGACGACTTAGCGGCTGCGTCCAAGGCCCGATGACGACTTCCGGGCTGCGGTCCACAAGGCCCGATGACGACTTCCGGGCTGCGGTCCACAAGGCCCGATGACGACTTCCGGGCTGCGGTCCACAAGGCCCGATGACGACTTCCGGGGCTGTTCGGTCAACAAGGCCCGATGACGACTTCCGGGGCTGCGGTCCACCAAAGGCCCGATGACGAACTTCCGGGCTGCGGTCCACAAGGCCCGATGAACGACTTCCGGGCTGCGGTCACAGGGCCCGATGACGACTTCGGGCTGCGGTCCACAAGGGCCGAGACGACTTCCGGGGCTGCGGTCACCCAGGCCCGATGACGACTTCGGGCTGCGGTCCACAAGGCCGATGACGCACTTCCGGGATGGGCCAGGGCAGATGAACGACTTCGTCCGCGCGGCGCACCGGAAGTGACGCCGGCCCTCAGTCATTGGCTCTGCTGTTGTTGGTGTCTGTTGTTGGTGTCTGTTGTTGGTGTCTGTTGTTTGTTGTTGTGATCAGACCTGATGATAACAAACCTGTTTATGATTCTTACTGTTAATTTTTATAAGTGATCAAGGGAAAGGGGGATGATTTAAACTTTTCATTTTTTCTTTTTACCATTTTTTTTAATACAGCTCACACCCGCTGACTATGGAGAGATCTCAGCTCATGAGCTCTCTCCATACACCCCTCGCCGCATGAGGACAATATAGTTCATTCTAGTGTGCGACGGTGTTATTTACATGCTTTTCTTTATAAAATGTGTCAATAATTGACTACAAATGTGAAAAAACAAGCTTTTTTTGTCATTTTGTTTCCAATTAAAGTGTGTTTTAATAAATAATAACTTTCCCAAAACATGTTATAAATATATATGTAATATGTACAGCATTATTCAAGCACCCTTTCCCAGGCTCAGCTACAGATGCAGAGGGTGCATGTACTTCTGCAAAGTGAAAGTCTCCTGCAACATTTTCTATATTCTTCCTTCAGCTGACAGGCTGGACAGGGTCACACTTCAAATCCCTTTATGTCCTGAACCCTTTCACCTAGAAACACAATTCTGTCACATTAAACAGGAGAGTCTCCCCTTTAATAAGATAAATGGTGCATGGATGCAGAATCGGAGATATCCACTATTAAAGTTACAAGCGGGAGTAGAAAATTATACTAAAAAACTGATTTTTATGTACAAGTTTGAGGCTGGTTCTCTCCATCCTAGTATCGTAGTTTATATGGTTGAAAAAAGACATGTCCATCAAGTCCAACTGATCAAGGGAGGGGATTGGATGAGGAAGGGATTTGGGGAGAACCATTCTATAGAACATAACCATCAATGTTATTTAGTTGTAAAAAGCCATCTAGACCCTTCTTGAAGCTCTGCTGTCCCTGCTGTGACCAGCGCCGGAGGTAAAAAAAAAAAAAGCCCTATCGCCTCTGGTAATTAAACCTTGTTTTCCATGACGTCCCCCATGACGGCCCACCTGGAGGATTACCTCTTGACCTCTGCAGGGACAGGAAGGAGAGAGGTTAAATGTCCCTGCCCCTGCATCCCTCTCCAGTGTTTTTTCCTGTCCCTACACAGGTCAGGAGGAAGAGAGGGTCTCTCTCCTTCTCATCTCCTTAGGGGGGTGGGAGTGGAGGGGGCCGCCTTGGAGGCGTGGTACCTGGTGCTAAGATCCTCTCCTCTCTGGGCCTCGATCGTTTTCTTTCCTGGCTGACATCGTGGAGGGGTGTTAGGTGCGATCCCTCGGTGATCTACGGCAGCACCGTATGTTCCGGCTCCCGACGGTGAAACGCAGCTGCGTTCCACAAGGCCGTGTAAATTTAGGCTCAATCTACATCACCGCTGGGGCTTCTGTTGTTCTTCTCTATTATAGGAGCACAAAGTTACTCATAAACCCATAGGGACCATGGACTTTCTTTGGAATATCCATTATTTAATCAGAAAAAGTTATATCGTATATACCGGCGTATAAGACGACTTTTGAAGACAGAAAAATCTTCTGTCTAGTCTGGGGTCGTCTTATACGCCGGTAATCCCGACCGCCCGCCGTGTATTTACGGTGGCGGTCGGGTCCCGGTGCATCGAGAGGGCTCACGGGCTGAGCCCTCTCCATAGCTGGTAAGTCTTTGCTGCATATTGCAGCAAAGGCTTACCGGTAACACCCGCGATCGGTGCTAGCACCGATCGCGGGTGTTTTCACAGCGATAGCGGCGCATACTCACCCTCCGGTGGCCCCGATGTCTGCGCGGCTCGTCTTCAGTCTTCCGCGCCGTCTTCTTTCTTCTGCTGCGCGTCATATTAGGCGCCTGCCGGGGAAGATCAATGGCGGCGCCCAGCAGAAGAAAGAAGATGGCGCGGACATCGGGGGAGCAGCGCAGCACATCGGGGCCACCAGAGGGTGAGTATATAAGTATTTTTTTTTAATGCTGGGCTGGGCTGTGCTGTATACTACTGGGGGCTGTGCTGTATACTACTGGGGGCTGTGCTGTATACTACTGGGGGCTGTGCTGTAATGGTAATGTTGTTGTTGTATGCCTTATGTTTATGAGTGACAGTTTTCCTGCTATATACCTGCATGTCATAAGAATTTAAATTAAAAAAAGGACCATGTTAAATTCAAATCTGTTTTTTTTTTTAAATTTTTACTGGTGTTTTGTATGCTTTGGAAAAGGGGTAGTCTTATACGGCGAATATATCTTAAACTCTATATTTTAAACAGGAAAGTAGGGGGGTCGTCTTATACACCAGGTCGTCTTATACGCCGGAATATACGGTACATGCAGCATTTTTTTTCCTGGCTCCTAATGTAGCCTTCAATAGAATAACCATAGAAAACAACCATTGGATGATACTGTATGTTGAAATGTATTTATTGTACCATAAAGCCACACTAATATATGAATAATACTAATTTATACAACTAATCAATAAATTTGAAATGTACTCATTAAAAAAGTTGTTCACACGTGATTCACAGGTAATGCAATGCATTTGCTTCAATGGTGTAGTCAGAAAATACCAGCTCATCTCTCTCCCTTCAAAGTATCAGTGAATATATATACCTATATGAATTTCTACTCCATTCTGGGTTCAAGAACAGCTCTTCTCATCTGTTTGTACCCAGAGTCTGCATTGGTGACCAGCGACATCAACTTGTGGCTGCTTCAGCCTATCAGTAGCATCGGATGTGTTCGGCTGAGGCAAATATTAGGCTGCAGTGGCCACTTACCATCAACGTGCTGTCATCGTATTGCCTATTGTACCTGCTGTATACTACTGGGGGCAGTGCTGTAATGGTAATGTTGTTGTATGCCTTATGTTTATGAGCGACAGTTTTCCTGCTGTATACCTGCATGTCATAAGAATTTAAATTAAAAAAAGGACCATGTTAAATTCAAATTTTTTTTTTTTTTGTTTTTAAATTTTTACCGGTGTTTTGTATGCGTTGGAAAAGGGGTAGTCTTATACGGCGAATATATCTTAAACTCTATATTTTAAACAGGAAAGTAGGGGAGTCGTCTTATACACCAGGTCGTCTTATACGCCGGAATATACGGTAAATCCTTCTATCAATAGAAAGAAAAATAAAACCCATAAATATATACATAAAATTAATACAATTCATAAGTAAGAAGAAAGTAAAGAAAAATCAAAGAAAGAAAAAGCAATCAGTATTATGGAAATGCATCCACAGTAAATTCCCCCAATGTCAATATTATGTCCCCTACATTTATCCATAAACTCTATATTTTAAACAGGAAAGTAGGGGGGGTCGTCTTATACGCCGGAATATACGGTATGTATTTTGTACATGTCACTTCATATATGTGTAAGCATATTAGATACATGTCCATGCGTTTGTGCAAATATATTGGGGCACATTTACGCAGGTATTTAAGAACTGTCTGCATCACATTAGTGTTGTACGCTTCCGTGGCATGGCTGCACTACTCTTCAACACGACACAAATTTCTGCACTGAACGGGGCGCCAGATTTATTATGCAAAGTCTGACAGAAATGTGTTGCACTCCCATGTTAAAGGTGCACCAAAAAAAGTGGTGCGCTATGTCGAGGAAGTGCAGGGGCACTAGATTCATGAAGAACGTGCACCAAAAATCCTGTACACGGTGCCCCTGCACACTACACTGCACATAGTACAGACTGCACTGTGCCGCACTGCCTCCAGCAACACAAGCTCCCCTAGAAATTCAGCAGAACCAGGTAAAAAAAAAAAAAACACAGAAAAAGTGAGAGCCATTAGCTGACAAGGATGGTGTGATCCGTAAGGGTGCGGTCATACATACCGCTAGCACTGCATTTACAAACGCAGGACTAGCGTACGGGGACGAGCCTTGGGACAAAAACATATGCGTTTCTATAGTGTCTACTCCTTGTCAGCTAAAAATACTCCTCCAAAATGCCAAGGGGAGTATTTTTACTCTGCCTTGAAAAAGTTAATGCGACCTCTGGTTGCATCCCTCCTTTCCGAAGGAATTCCTCCAAAAAGGTTCAAACCCTCTGAACCCAATCCGGAGGAAATGGATTCAGATCCTGAAAGGGCTTCCTGTTCCTACCAAGGTGGTGAAGAGGAGCAGCTTAGATAAATGTAAAGGTATGTACTTGGGCCATGGAAACAAAAAGTATAATTATGTTCTAAACAATTACTTGGTAAAACTGGAGCTGAAAAGGACTTGGGGGTATTGGTGGATGGTAAACTTAATTTCCATGACGGCCCCATGACGGCCCACCTGGAGGATTACCCCTTGACCTCTGCAGGGACAGGAAGAAGAGAGGTTAAATGTCCTTCCCCCTGCATCCCTCTCCAGTGTTCTTCCTGTCCCTACACAGGTCAGGAGGAAGAGAGGGTCTCTCTCCTTCTCATCTCCTTAGGGGGGTGGGAGTGGAGGGGGACGCCTTGGAGGCGCGGTACCTGGTGCTAAGATCCTCTCCTCTCCGGGCCTTGATCGGTTTCTTTCCTGGCTGACATCGTGGAGGGGTGTTAGGTGCGATCCCTGCGGTCCCTCAGTGATCTACGGCAGCACCGTTTGTTCCGGCTCCCGACGGTGAAACGCAGCTGCGTTCCACAAGGCCCGATGACAACTTCCGGTCTGCGTTCCACAAGGCCGATGACGACTTCCGGTATGCGTTCCACAGGGCCCGATGACGACTTCCGGTCCGCACGTCGCACCGGAAGTGATGCCGGCCCTCTCGCCATTGGCGTTCGGGAGTCAGGAGCGGTGAGTTTAAAAAGCGGAGAGTCTACTAGAGACCTTTCTTGCTACCAGGGCGTCCGCAGGTTTTTCTTAGCTAAGTGTGTCACAAGGCGCAAATTAGTAAGATGTATCCCATGGCTGCCGTTTTTTGTACTTTGTCACCGCTCCACTCACACCTCTACCTCCCTTGTCCACAGGCAATATGGACCCAGTCCCCCTTTCTCAGATATCTGTAAGTTAAGGGGGTCTGAAGGGTGGAATTGTGGAGGGGGGGCCCTGTATATACATACATCCCCTATACATCCTAATGTGTTCTTCTCACACCTAGGAGAAAAAGGAAAAAGAGAAGAAAGAGGATAAAAAAGAGGAAAGGAAGGAAGATAAGTCAAAAACTAAGACTCTTCCATCCCGAAGATGCAACATGTGTTTTAACAAACTTCCAGAATCCTACAAAAAACCGTTGTGCAAAGATTGTGTGGATAACATAATGCGCGAGGAAAAAGCGTCCGTCATGGATGAGATGAGATCTATGTTTAAATCTGAAGTAAAAGGCACAGTTGCATCCCTCCTCTCCGAAGGAATTCCTCCAAAAAGGTTCAAACCCTCTGAACCCAATTCGGAGGAAATGGATTCAGATCCTGAAAGGACTTCCTGTTCCTACCAAGGTGGTGAAGAGGAGCAGCTAGACAGCCAGGAGCAAAAAAACGACACTAGATTCCTCTTCCCTATGGATAACCTAGATACCTTACTAAGGGCGGTCCGAGAAACACTGAATGTTGAAGAACCTGTGGAAACAAAGTCTGTACAGGACAAGCTTTTCGGTTGTTTAAGAGCAAAAAAAGAAAAGGGTGTTTCCAGTCAATAATGTACTAGAAGACCTTATCCGGGAAGAGTGGAAAGACCCAGAGTAACGACTATCAGTAGCCAAAGACTTCAGGAATAGACTTGTGTTTGACGAGGAAAAATCAAAAAATTGGAATTCAATTCCGAAAGTGGACATCCAGGTTACGAAAGTGGTAAAGAAGACTGACCTCCCTTTCGAGGATGCGACTCAACTTAAGGACCCCATGGATCGCAAATTTGACAGTGTCTTAAAGAAAACCTGGGAATCGGCAATGCTGGACCTAAAGGCTAATATCGCAACTGCATCTGTCGCCAGAACAATGACCTGCTGGCTAAACGGGTTAGAGAACCAGATTATCAGCGGAACCTTGAGAGAAAAACTCCTAGAGTCTCTCCCTCTTCTAAAACTAGCAACCACTTTTATTGCAGATGCGTCAGGGGAATGCGTCAGATTCTCCGCCAAAGTAGGAGCACTCTCTAATGTCGCCCGTAGAGCCCTCAGGCTCAAGCAGTGGTCGGGAGACTTAGATCGAAATCAAATTTATGTGGCATACCTTTTACACGTGAGTTCCTATTTGGTCCAGAATTGGACACGATCCTGGAGAAAGCTGCAGATAGGAAAAAAGGCTTTCCAGAACCCAGACAGAAGAGACATTCCTTTCGTGATTCCATCCTATCGCGGGAAAGGTAAACAAGGCAGATGGAGCTACACAAAAGGAGGTAGAGGTAGAGGTTACAGTTCCTTCCAGAGTACCCAACCCAACCCTGCCCAAAAACAATGACGCCAGGGTGGGGGGAAGACTAGCTCTTTTCCTCGCTCAGTGGGAACAAAGTATAAGAAATACATGGATTCTACAAGTCATACGGAAGGGCTACAAGATCGAGTTGAACACTCCACCTCCTCAAATGTTTGTGACAACAAGAACATCATCTCAGCAGATGCTTCTTCTTATGTGGGAAGAAGTCCAGTCTCTGTTACTCAAAGACGTAATATCTCCTGTACCTCCTCATCAACAGAAGAAAGGATTCTACTCTCCCCTCTTCTTAGTTCATAAACCGAATGGAGCCTACAGAATGATTATAAACCTAAAAAATCTAAATACCCATATCAAATACAGGAGATTCAAGATGGAGTCCCTAAAGTCCACAACACCATTAATCCCAAAAGGAGCAGCTCTATGCACCATAGACTTGAAAGACGCGTATTACCACGTCCCAATCCATCCCTTCTCTCAAAGATACCTGAGATTCGCGATCTTGTCCCCAGAAAACCAGGTAAAGCACTTTCAATTCAGAGCTCTACCATTCGGGATCTCCTCGGCTCCCAGACTGTTTACAAAAATTATGGCAGAGGTGGTAGCAGTCTTAAGACAAAAGAACATACTACTGATCCCTTATTTAGACGATCTCCTTCTAATCTCCAGCTCAGAGGAAACCCTTTTATTCCAGAGAGACACGACAATAGCAGTCCTAGAACACTTAGGTTGGATAATAAATTTCGAAAAATCAAATCTTCAACCAAGCACCAAGTTAAAATTTCTAGGAATTTTGCTGGACTCCAATGCTCCAATGCTCTCCAGTGTCGATGTTCCAAAGCAGGCAGAAGTGTTCAATCAGAGAGGCCATGAAACTCCTGGGCCTTCTCACGTCCTGTATAGCCAGTGTCCCCTGGGCTCAAAACCATACAAGAGACCTCCAGAATTGGATTCTTTCATCTTGGGACAAGAATTTAAACCATCTAGAGAAGAAAATCAACATTTCCCTATGGGTAGAAAATTCTCTAAACTGGTGGAAGACAGTAAAAAATCTTACCAGGGGCTTAAAATGGAGCAATTGGCCAATAACATCCATCTTGACGGACGCAAGCAAGACAGGTTGGGGAGCAAAACTTCCAAGAAAACTGGTTCAGGGCCAATGGTCCCAGTCAGAGATAAACAGATCCTCAAACTACAAAGAACTGAAAGCAGTCTGGGAAACCCTGAAGGTCTGCTTAGAACAATTACAGGGCCAAAACCTCAAAATATTATCGGACAACACGACCACAGTTGCCTACCTCAAACGCCAAGGGGGCACACAGTCCACATCTCTACTAAAAATATCAAAAAAGATCTTTCTTTGGGCGGAAGAAAATGTCCTCTCTTTGACGGCAATCCATCTGAAGGGATCAGAAAACAAAGAGGCAGATTTCCTGAGCAGGTACACTCTAGATCCCCACGAGTGGTGCCTAAACAAGGAGGTATTCTCCCACTTAACTCGAAAATGGGGAATACCGCAAATAGACCTATTTGCCACCAGGGAGAACAAGAAAGCAGACCACTACTTCTCCTTGCAGAAGAACACCCCAGACTACCTTCTAGATGCCTTCTGCCACAGTTGGCATGCAAAGCTAGCCTATGCTTTCCCTCCACTTCCACTGATTTCAAGGACGGTGCAAAAAATAAGACAAGAAGACCTCAAAATTATCTTGATAGTACCCTTCTGGCCAAAAAGAAGCTGGTTCCCAGCACTAAAGAATATGGCATTAGAAGAAACAGTCATTCTCCCTCAAAGGAAGGATCTCCTATATCATGGGTCGGTTCATCATCCCAATCCAGAATCATTCCATCTATCAGCCTGGTTCCTGAGAAACAAATGCTGAAAGCTAAAGGTCTCTCAGAAGAAGTCATTGCAACATTACAGGCAAGTAGAAAGCCAGTTACTTCAGCGATCTACCACAAAATCTGGAAAAGATTTGTATCCTTTTGCCATCCTGAAATCCCTAATCTGTCTTCTTCTAACATACAGCAGATATTGGAGTTTCTTCAAGCAGGGTTATCTAAAGGCCTTAAGACCAGCACGCTAAAGGTTCAAGTCTCAGCCCTCAGCGTCTTCTTTGATGTCTCTCTGGCTGACCATAGGTGGGTAAGATGTTTTCTTAGAGCATCCACTAGACTTAGTCCTAAATGTCCTATCAGGACTCCTCCCTGGGACTTATCAATAGTCCTGAATGGCCTTGTACGAGGTCCTTTCGAGCCTCTAGAGGACGCAAGTATAAAAAATATCACCTTAAAAACCGCCTTTCTCGTTGCTATAACAACAGCTAGAAGGCTGGGGGAAATTCAAGCACTCTCCGTAAACGAACCCTACCTGAAAATTAAGGATGATAGAATATCCTTAATGCTTGATCCAAATTTCCTGCCCAAAGTAACAACAGACTTTCATCGTAACCAGGAAATTATTCTCCCCTCCTTTTGCCAAAACCCCAAATCTTCAGGAGAAGCTAAATGGCATACTTTAGACGTGAGAAGAATAGTGCTACACTATCTCGAAATAACTAATAACTGGCGGAAAGACTCAAACTTGTTTCTTCAGTTCCAGGGCAAGAACAGGGGGAGAAAAGCATTGAAGATCACCATCGCCCGCTGGATTAGACAGACTATCCGGGACTGTTATACTATCCAAAACTTAGAAGTTCCTACAAATCTTAAAGCCCACTCTACCAGGGCAGTGGCCACTTCCTGGGCAGAGCGAGCAGGAGCATCCCTGGACCAAATCTGTAAAGCCGCAACCTGGTCCAGTTCCATAACCTTTGCAGACTGGACTTACATTCTGTCAAGGACTTATCATTTGGTAGAAAAGTTCTACAAACAGTAGTCCCTCCCTAAAAATTCCCTAAGTTATCTGGTACATCTCCAGGTGGGCCGTCATGGGGGACGTCATGGAAAGCGAGAATTAGACTCACCGGTAATTCATTTTCCATCTAGTCCACCATGACGGCCTGGAATTTTTTCCCAACCCTTACAAATGTTACTATATGGTTTTTGTTGTATGTTGAGTAACATGCTAATAAACCTCTTGCATCCTTCCTTGGTGTAATTATTTGGTAGAACACTGGAGAGGGATGCAGGGGGAGGGACATTTAACCTCTCTTCTTCCTGTCCCTGCAGAGGTCAAGGGGTAATCCTCCAGGTGGGCCGTCATGGTGGACTAGATGGAAAACGAATTACCGGTGAGTCTTATTCTCGCTTTTAGTGACCAGAGCCAGGCGGCTGCTGCTAAAGCAAATAAAATCATGCGATGTATCAAGAGAGGAATAGATTCTCATGATAAAGACATAGTTTTGCCCTTATACAAATCCCTGGTCAGACCACACATGGAATATTGTGTACAGTTTTGGGCACCAGTGTATAAAAAGGACATAGTAGAGTTGGAATGGGTGCAGAGGAGACCAACTAAGATTATTAGAGGAATGAGGGGACTAGAATACAATGACAGATTACAAAATTTGGGATTATTCAGTTTAGAAAAAAGGCAACTAAGAGGAGACCTCATTACAATGTACAAATACCTGAACTGACAGTACAAGGATCTCTCCAAAGATCTTTTTATACCTAGGCCTGTAACCAGGACAAGGGGGCATCCTTTGCGCCTAGAGGAGAGGCGATTTTACCATCAACATAGACAAAGGTTCTTTACTGTAAGATTAGTGAAACTATGGAACTCTCTGACGCAGGAAAATATCAGTGGTTATGGGGATAAAACATTTTTAATTCTTAGAGGTTGGACTTGATGGACTTGCGTCTTTTACACTGTGTTGAGCAGTGATAATAGAAGTGTGTATGAGAGGTTGTTATTGTGTTACCTTTGTAGGCAGGGAGATTTGATTCAAGGGTGTACAAATTTTCAACAGGTTGACACTCACTATACTTAGATAGTCCGGATTTTGTTTCCACAAAGATTTTATTGAACCTTTATAAACAAACAGTACATACAGGGTCCTATCGTGGTCCAAAATGACATATTTCGGGATCTCCTCGGCTCCCAGACTGTTTACAAAAATTATGGCAGAGGTGGTAGCAGTCTTAAGACAAAAGAACATACTACTAATCCCTTATTTAGACGATCTTCTTCTAATCTCCAGCTCAGAGGAAACCCTTTTATTCCAGAGAGACACGACAATAGCAGTCCTACAACACTTAGGTTGGATAATAAATTTCGAAAAATCAAATCTTCAACCAAGCACCAAGTTAAAATTTCTAGGAATTTTGCTGGACTCAGTGCACCAATGCTCTCTTCTCCCAGAAGAGAAGGTCAAAAATCTTGTTTTGCAGGTGTCAATGTTCCAAAGCAGGCAGAAGTGTTCAATCAGAGAGGCCATGAAACTCCTGGGCCTTCTCACGTCCTATATAGCCGGTGTCCCCTTGGCTCAAAACCATACAAGAGACCTCCAGAACTGGATTCTTTCATCTTGGGACAAGAATTTAAACCATCTGGGGAAGAAAATCATCATTCCCCTATGGGTAAAAAATTCTCTAAACTGGTGGAAGACAGTAGAAAATCTTACCAGGGGCTTAAAATGGAGCAATTGGCCAATAACATCCATCTTGACGGACGCAAGCAAGACAGGTTGGGGAGCAAAACTTCCAGGAAAACTGGTTCAGGGCCAATGGTCCCAGTCAGAGATAAACAGATCCTCAAACTACAAAGAACTGAAGGCAGTCTGGGAAACCCTGAAGGTTTGCTCAGAACAATTACAGGGCCAAAACCTCAAAATATTATCGGACAACACGACCACAGTTGCCTACCTCAAATGCCAAGGGGGCACACAGTCCACATATCTACTAAAAATATCAAAAAAGAGCTTTCTTTGGACAGAAGAAAATGTCCTCTCTGACGGCAATCCATCTGAAGGGATCAGAAAACAGAGGCAGATTTCCTGAGCATGTACACTCTAGATCCCCACGATTGGTTCCTAAACAATGAGGTATTCTCCCACTTGACTCGAAAATGGGGAATACCGCAAATAGACCTATTTGCCACCAGGGAAAACAAAGCAGACCACTACTTCTCCTTGCAGAAGAACACCCCAGACTACCTTCTAGATGCCTTCTGCCACAGTTGGCATGCAAAGCTAGCCTATGCCTTCCCTCCACTTCCACTGATTTCAAGGACGGTGCAAAAAATAAGACAAGAAGACCTCAAAATTATCTTGATAGTACCCTTCTGGCCAAAAAGAAGCTGGTTCCCAGCACTAAAGAATATGGCATTAGAAGAACCAGTTATTCTCCCTCAAAGGAAGGATCTCCTATATCAGGGGTCGGTTCATCATCCCAATCCAGAATCATTCCATCTATCAGCCTGGATCCTGAGAAACAAATGCTGAAAGCTAAAGGTCTCTCAGAAGAAGTCATTGCAACATTACAGGCAAGTAGAAAGCCAGTTACTTCAGCTATCTACCACAAAATCTGGAAAAGATTTGTATCCTTTTGCCATCCTGAAATCCCTAATAGATGGAAAACGAATTACCGGTGAGTCTAATTCTCGCTTTCTCCAGACGGAGACATTTCCCTCTCGACAATATCCACAGCAGCTCCTCCTCTGGTTCTTTTAATCATTCATTTGTTTCAAAATGCCATGGTTCAGGAATTTGGCCACTGTCATGATCTTTATAATAGGATGTATATAGCCATATTGCAGTCGTGAAGGGATTAATAAATTATCAGCACATTGTAGAACTAAATAATGGTGATCAATTGGTTTCGAACTATGAGCTGCAACATTCTGGGGAGGATGTATTATTATTTTTAAAAAGTGCCCCCCCCCCCCCTTTCTGAAAATGAAGACCTAGAGCAATTTGTGTCAAGCTAAGAAATATAAGGTCTCCCCAGAAAATGTAGAGGATGTAGCAGCAGTCATTGCTACAGCTTCCCACACGCCATGCATTAGTAGATCTTTTAGATACTAAAAGAAGTTGTGACATGGGAAAAGAATTTTTGAGAGAAAATCACTGATTGTGCACCTACCTGGATAAGAAGTAAGGAAAGTGTTATTGCTGAACATGAGATTGGGGCCGAGTATTCTAATAGAAATGTAGTCCCAAGAAATTCGCCATGAAATTTAGAGTTTGTTGACATAATGGTCTTTAACCCCTCCGGGACTCTATTTTAGCCCTTCGAGCACTTTCCCATTTTTCAAATCTGCCCTGTGTCACTGTAAGTGCTTATAGCTTTGGAATGCTATAAGATATCCAGGGGATTTTGAGAATATTTTCTCGTGACACATTGTACATCAAATTAGTTTAAAAATTTGGATGATATCTTTTGTGTTTAGTTATGAAAAATAAAGAAATTTGGAAAAATTCTTTACTTTGATGCAGATTAATTAATTCATAACTTACATTTCCCAAATGTCTGCTTCATGTTTGCATGTTTTTTTTAAGATTCCACATATTTTACTAGAATGTTATGAGGCTCAGAATTTAGGGGCGATTTTTTTTTTTTTGGGACTTTTAAATTACCCCATTATGGAAACTACACCCCTCATTGTATGAAAAAACACTTTTAATAAGTTTGTTAACCCTTTATGTGTTTTATATGGGTTAAAAGAAAATGGAGGTGCAGTCTACAAATTGAAATATTTGACAATACAGATTATTCAGATTGTCACGGACGCAGCGATACCATTATCAAGTTATTTTTTTTCGGAATATGCCCATCCCAAAACTATGGAAAGTCCAGTGCCTTCCCTGAAGGTAATGAGCAGTCTGGGGTGTGCAGTTCTACCATCCGTAATCCTGCTTTAAAGACCTATTTATTCACATGCCTTTAAGATCTCTACCAAGCCAACCATGATCAAGGACTGTATGCAATTGGGGCCCTTCAACTCATTTGCATAACAATCGTTCAATCTGTGGTAGATTCCTATAACTTCTGTGGCCAATTTTTTTCATTATTTTTGTGAATTTGCATTTTCCTATTTGTAGTGAAATAAATGTTAATATTTATTTTGATTTTAGCGCGCACAGTATGCGGAAATCAAATGACTTGAGCATTTGCTATGATGTTACCTCTAGAGAAGTTTCAATACCCTTTCCAGTTGGTCCCATGTGTTGGTTGCGATAAGTGTTGAGCGCCTATTTCACACATCTTGTTGAGTCTGGGAACCAGCTTTGGATCCATTGTCAATTGGTGCAAAGGCATTCTTACTCTGCAACAAACAGTTTGCATAACTATGCATGAAGCTGTACACAACCCTAATTTTATGTTTTGCGGTAAGTTGTTTTCTCATACTTCGTTTTGGCATTTCCAAACTATGGGAACATAGTTATAAAAAAAACTAAAAAAAGGGTGCCTGTTGCCCATAATCAAGACTGCTATATGGATATGTGCACAGTTTCAATCTTCTCTTCAGTGTAGGGATGTATGAACATGCATCCAGGAAAAAAAAATTCTTCTGCTATTTTCGGTCTGCAACCTGTCCTTTAATAGGAGCACATACTGGGCCAATTCAAGGGTTAGCTGTAAATCTGCTCAGAAACCAATCATTTTGGCTTGGTTCTATGCTTGCAGAAAATTACAAAATTGTTCTCCTGCAGAGCCTAACCCTGCCTTGACGGTTTTAACTCCTTATTGTCATATCATACTAGTGTTCTCTTTTTCTCCTCTTCAGATCACCGTGAGTGTGGTCACTGCTACAGCCAGTCAACACAACCAATAACGTCAAGATAATTTGCTAATGGTACTTTGGCGGTTTCTGATGGAAATCCCGGGCACCGCCAAGCCTCCGGGTGCGCTGGTGCCGGAGCTTATTTTCTTAGTGTTTTAACCCGCTGTAAATCGCGGTTTACACACTTTTTAACTTTAAAGCCCGCAGGCAGTAGCGCGCTAGCCGCTTACCGTGCGCGCGGCTACATAGAAGTGAATGCGAGCCGCGCGCATGTAAGCGCCGAGCGCGTACCTTCCTGCGCCGGCTATAAAGTTAAAAGTGTTTTAAACCGCGTAGCCGCGTTTAAAACACGACGAAAATAAGCTCGGCACCAGCCGCACCCTGACTCTGTGCCCGTATTTCCAGCAGAAACCTGCCCACTACAAGTGGTAGGTTTTCCTTTAAGTAGTTTGAGCACTGAAATACTGATCCCGTGACCTACCGTCTCCACTGTGGAAAGGTGTGGTTAGCTGGCATTAGTAATTGAGTACCTTTTACAGTACGTTTGCAAGAAAATTAGAGCTACACTTGTACATCAGCATAAAGAGAAACCTGGATGTTAGCTGATGTATTGGAACTTCCATGTAAGATCAAGAATGATTTTGGTTGGGGTGCCAAATAATTGAATTTCTGTAGGGATTTCCGTTGCAAAAGGACATCCTCCGAAATGATCTACTGGGACGCGGAGGCACCACAGGCGTCTGTCCTGCAGGATGTAAAACTTTTAGACTAAAGCTTGGCCGCTTCTAGTGTCTCTCCTCCAGGAAATGTCTGATAGACTGGAGGAGGGGGAGCAGTGCACAGGGAACCTGTGCTTTCCTTTATTAATTGTGCCTACCATCGCATGTACCTTCTGCTGCAAAACACACATGTAAATTTTACTGGAATACACTTGTGTTTGTATACGTGTTTGTGCTTTTATGTACTGTATGCTTATTGTGTAGTGTAGTTAATGCATAAACCCCTCTGGTATAATGGTGTAGGTGTTGTAAACTTGTAATTTCCCAATAGTGTGCGATCAACATATATCCTATCCTGTTGAATGGAATGGTGGAAGTATGTTTAATACACTTTTTCATTGCATTTTCAGATATTTATAAAATAAATTCTGCAGTGGAATAGCTTCTTAACAACACAATTTACGAAGGGGGTTTTCCCACGAAGTAAAATGGGGCCTAACTTGCTCATCATGGGGATCTCTGAGAACCCCACAGATCTCGAAAACATCGACCCCTCGTCACTCCGTCAGACTAATGAGCGTATGGCGCTCTGCAATTCCGTCAGCGTCCATAGAGAGTAATGAGCGTAACTGTCACAACGAGGTTCCGACGGAGGTACCATCGGACCCCTCGTTTTTGTGATCTGTGGCAGTCTCAGGACCTTAAAAACCCATTGCTCAGCAAGTTAGGCCTCTCCCGTGGATAGGGCTAAACTTTTGTTTGTGGGAAAACCCCTTTGATTAGTAGTAAGCGTACTCTTCCGTTATCCCTATTGTGTAAATTACCATTCTACAGCTGTAGATTGATGTGATTGATTACTATGGGCATACAACACTCCTGGGTCATCCCCTTTTTCTTTGGTTGTTCTGTTTGTCAGGAAGGATCCCGGAGCCGTGAGGAATTCTCAGGTGGCCAGCTACAACCCAGGCTTAACAGACCACACATGGCTTGTCAGCCGCCCCAGTTTACAGGCTTTTAGTTGAGATGCATTGTGTGCTGCATTTTATTCTACATGCCTCAGTAATGAAGCCCTTCCCAAGACAGATCGAGAGGAAAAAGCAATGATGGAAAATCAGGAGGCCTTTATGGGCGGCCCCGCATGAGCAGGAATAGGTTTGGGTGTGCAATTGAGGCCTAACAGTTGACAATAATGTTTGTGGTTCTTTTAGGTTGTTCCCTTTGGCCATAATTGTACTGCAAAATCTGTCACTCTAGCTTCTGTTAGCTGTTTTTTTTTAGTCATATTGTTTTTTTGAAATATGACTGGATAAACTACCAAGGGGTTTGTTTGGGATTCAAAAACTACGTGCCTTTCCTAGCAGTGCCACATAGTGATCATAAAGAGTGTCAAACTTTTCTGGAGTGATGTTTTTCAATGATTGAAACTTATGATGTTTGCTTAATGAAATGAATATTTCTGAAAGGCTTTACATGTCCTAACAATTTTTACTTTGTTATTTTCGATATGTGAATTTTAACTTGATAGTTTTCTTAAATCCCCCTTAAACGACAGGCCCTTTTTTGTTTTTGTGTGTTTCCTCACATTCAAAACCCATTACGAGCTGTGTGAGGGCTTGTTTCAGCTAAAATTGGCTTTTTCATAATATTCCATGCCATGTACATGAGAACGGGAAAACCCGTCCAAATTCATAGAATTTTGGGTGTAAAAATAAAGTTTTGGGCTTTGATTTTGTCTTTCAATCACTGTGCGCTCCAATAACATGTCTTCTTGTTTTTTTTGTTGTAGGTGCTATCACAGGGATACCAATTTATTCGCGTTTATGTTCATCATTTACATAGCTGGTTGTGGTAAATTTTTTGCGACTTTTTTGATGAAATTTTTTACTGCCTTTTGATCCCACTTTTTATAAATTTTTTTTATATTTTTCAAATGTCAAAATAGTGGCACTTTCCTCTTTGGGTGCATTTTCCGTTAACGGGGCTAAACGCGAAATTAACGTTGTTGTGTGTCTGTTGTTTGTTTCTGTTGTTTGTGTCTGTGTTGTTGTCTGTTGTTGGTGTCTGTTTGTGGGTGTCTGTTGTTTGTGTCTGTTGTTGTTGTCTGGTGTTGGTGTCTGTTGTTGTGTGTCTGTGTTGTGTCGTTGTTGGTGCTCTGTTGGTGTGCTGTTTGTTGGTGTCTGTTGTTTGTTGTTGTTGATCAGACCTGATATTAACAAACTTTTATGATTCTACTTTTAATTTTTATAAGTGATCAATGGAAAGGGGGAATGATTTTAAAACTTCATTTTTTTCTTTTTACATGATTTTTGTATACAGTTCTCCCACCGCTCGACCTTGAGAGATTCTCATGCTCATGAGCTCTCTCCATACAACCCTCGCCGACATGAGGACAATATAGTTCCATTCTAGGTGTGCGACGTGTATTACATGCTTTTCTTTAAAAAGTGTCAGGATTGACTCAAATGTGAAAAAAAAGCTTTTTTTGTGTCATTTCTGTTTCCAATTAAGGGAGTTGTGGTTAGTTATAAAGTAATAAACTTTCCCACAAACTGTTATAAAGATATATGTTAATATGCATACAGCATTATTCCACGCACCCTTTCCCAGGCTCAGCTACAGATGCGAGGGTGCATGTACTTTCTGCAAAAGTGAAAGTCTCCCCAACACTTTTCTATACTTCATTAGCTGACAGGCGGAGAAAGTTCACACTTCAATCCCTTTATGTACGACCCTGCCACCTAGAACACAAATTCTGTCACATTAAAAGGAGAGGTCTATCCCCTTTATAAGATAAATGGTGTCATGGATGCAGAATCGGAGATATCCGCACTAATTAAAGTTACAAGCGGGAGTAGAAAATTATACTAAAAACAAAGATTTTTATGTACAAGTTTGAGGTGGTCTCTCCATCCTAGTATCGTAGTTTATATGGTGAACAAAAGAATGTCCATCAAGTCCAATCTGATCAGGGAGGGGATTGGTAGAGGAAGGGATTTGGGTGAACACATTTACTACTAAACCTATCCAACATGTTATTAGTGTAAAAAGCCATCTGACCCTTCTTGAAGCTCTTGTCCCTGTTCCCTGTCGTGACCAAGCGAGCACGGAGGTAAAAACACAAATAAAGCCCTATCGCGCTCTGAGCCAAATTAAACACTTGCATTTCCTAGACGGACACACCTGGGGTAATTACCAGTCTGTGTACCTCTGCGGGACAGGAGGAGAGATCGGTTAAATGCCTCCCAGGCCCGTGCTCCCTCTCAGTGTTTTTCCGTCCCTACACAGATCAGGAGGAAGAGAGGGTTCTCTCTCCTTTCATCTCCTTAGGGGGGTGGGAGCTGGAGGGGGTCCGCCTTGGAGGCGTGAGTTCCTGGTGCTAAGATCCCTCCTCTTGGCTCGATCGTTTCTTTCCTGGTGACATCGTGGGAGGGGGGTGTTATGGGCGGTCCTCGGTGATCGACGAGCAGCAACCGATATGTTCCGGCTCCCGGCGTGAACGCAAGCTGCGTTCCACAAGGCCTGATGAGTACTTCCGGGCGCGTTCCAAAGGCCCGATGACGTATTCCGGCGCGTTCCACCAAGGCCCGGTGACGCTTCCGGGCTGCGTTCACAAGGCCCGTGACACTGTCCGGGCTGCGTTCCACAAGGCCGATGACGCTTCCGCCGGCTCGTCGTTCCACAAGGCCCCTATGACGACTTCCGGGGCTGCCGTTCCACAAGGCCCGATGCACGACTTCCGGCTGCGTTCCACAAGGCCTGCATAGCACTTCACGGGCCTGCGTTCCACAAGGCCCGATGACGACTTCCGGGCGTGCGTTCACATGCCCCTGATGACGACTTCGCGGGCTGCCGTTCCACAAGGCCCGAGACGACTTTATGGGGCTGCGTTCACCCAAGGCTCCGATGACGACCCGTAGTTGGCTGCCGTCACAGCTCCGATGACCGACTTTCCGGGCTGGCTTTCCACAAGGCCCGTTGACGAACTTCGCGGCTGCGTTCAACAAGGCCGCGAAGTGACAGAAAAACTTCCGGGCTGTGTTCCCAAGGCCGATCGACGACTTTTCCGGGCTGCGGTTCACAAGGCCCCTGATGAACGACTTCCGGCTGCCGGTTCCAACAAGGCCCGATATGACGACTTCGCTTGGCGCTGGTGTCTGGGTGCCACCAACGCCCAGATACGACTGTCCGAGGCTGCGGTCCAGCAAGGCCCCGATGATACGACTTCCGGGCGTGCGCGTCCACAAGGCCCCGATGACGACTCATCCGGGCGGTCACAAGGCACCGTATGACGACCTTCGCTCCGAGGCACGTGTGTCCACAAGGCCCACGATGACGATCTTGCCGGGCTGCCGATCAAATCGGACTTGTGAACGGCACGCTTGTCACAATGCCCGATGACGCATTCACGGCTGCGGCTCCCACAAGCGCCCACCATGACGACTTCCGGGCTGCGGCCACAGCGATGAGCCCGGCGGCCACATCATACGTACTTTCTGGCTGCGCGCGTCCACGAGAGCCCTGATGACGACTACGCGGTCCGCAGCGGTCAGCCTGGATCGTGCACCGCCCCGCCCCTCGGTCATTGGCGTTCGGGAGTCCGGAGCAAGAGTTGTTGAGTTGTTTAAAAAGCTGAGCGGAGACGTCTACTGAGACCTCGCTTGCTACCAGAGCGTCTGCAGGTTTTCTACTAAGTGTGTCACAGGCGCGCGGTTGTTTACGATGTGTCTCCAGGCTGGCGCGTGTTTTTTTTGCTGTACTTTGTTCATCAGCTCCACGCCACCCCGCTTACTTCCTCCCTTGTCCACAGCTATAGGCGCCCGCCCCTTCCTCAAGATTCTGTAGTTTAAGGGGGTCTAAGGGTGGAATTGTGGAACGAGGGTGGGCCCTGTTTATCACTACCATCCCCTATACCAATCCCTGTTTTTCTATCCTCCTCCAGGAGACCCAAAGGCAACCGGAGCAGAAGCAGGATACCAAGCGGAAAGTGAAGGGAAGGCATCCAAGTCAAAAACTAGAACGACCTCTTCCATCCTGTAGATGCCAACCAAATGTGTTTTAACAACACTTCCAAATCATACAAAACACTGTTGTGCAAAAGAAGTTGTGTGGATAACATACTGCGCGAGAAAATGCAGCCGTTAGCTGGGTTGAGATAGATTGAGACTCTGTTAAAATCGAGTAAGTAAAAAGCACGTGATCCAGAGGTCGCATGTAAGCCTCACCAAGCGTCATAGCTTGCATGTGTAGAGGGCGCAATTACTCTCCCAGAATACTTGCCATGCCGTAAAAGTCCGCCTTGGCAATTATCCCATTACAGTGCTGGATAAGCGACCCAGCGTGCGCTGCATCATGCAGAGGAAAATATGGCTGGGATCGCAGCGCGCAGGTAGTGCTCAGCACATTGATGCACGTCCACAAGCCAATGACCAAGCTCCTTTCACGCTGCAAGTATTAAACAGCAATGTAAGGCTTTGTTATTGGCTGAGTGCACACAAGTCTGCACGGTGTTCATCACAGTTTTTGTCGCTGTCAGAATTCAGCCACACATGCTCCTCTGCTCCACATACATTGAACCAGGTAAAAGCCCTGTGTCCAGCTCCCATCCTGCTGCTACGTACTAACTGGCCTTGTCTGTCCTCCAGCTCCAAGCTCAAACCCTGCTCCACTCTGCTGTATAAGCACTAGCTGCCCTCGGTCGCTACCCTCTCTGGGACACTGGCCGCCGTCATCATGTGTCTCCAACCGGAAGGTGATTTACTGAGGTCGGGTTAAGGCCAATTGTGTGCAGAGCTGCGTCCGTAGTCTTCTTCTCCCTCTCCCTCAACACACTGAGCCCTATCATCAGCAATTATCATGGCAGAGGAGCACATTTTGCAGAGCTGCCCCTCAGCTGCCCTCTTCCTCACCAGTTGCGTTGCCAGCTCTTGGTGACAGCCCTGCAGGGCACGCGCTAATGCACTGCAACAGCAGATCAAGAACTCCATCTAGTAAGCTGCAGAGCCCTGTGTCCTTCATTCTCTAGCATTGATATCTCTGGTTCCTCTGCTCCATCCCTGATAGTGACTGACATGTACCATGGAGACACACGTCCAAATATCTATGTACCGTATATACCGGCGTATCAAACGACTTTTAAGACAGAAAAATCTTCTTTCTAGTCTGGGGTCGTTCTTATACCGCGTAATCCCGACCGCCCGCCGTGTATTTACGCGGCGGTCGGGTCCTGGTGCATGGAGAGGGCTCACGGGCTGAGCCCTCTCCATAGCCGGTAAGTCTTTGCTGCTTTGCAGCAAAGGCTTACCGGTAACACCCACGATCGGTGCTAGCACCGATCGCGGTGTTTTTTCACAGCGATAGCGCGCATACTCACACCTCCGGTGCCCCGATGTCTGCGGTGCTCGTCTTCACGTCTTCCGCGCTGTCTTCTTTCTTCTGCTGGGCGCCGCATGTCTTTCCCCAAGGGCGGCGCCTAGTGATGACGTCAGCAGCCCGTCATACTAGGGCCTGCCGGGGAAGATCAATGGCGGCGCCCAGCAAAGAAAGAGACGGCGCGGACATCGGGGGAGCAGCGCAGCACATCGGGGCCACCGGAGGGTGATCTTAAGTTTTTTTTTTTTTTTTTTTTAATGCTGGGCTGGGCTGTGCTGTATATACTGGGGTCTGTGTTATCTCGGGGCTGTGCTGTATCAGTAGGGGGCAGGAAGCGGATGATACGGGGGGCTGTCGAATGTAATGTTGTTGTTGTATGCCTTATGTTATGAGCGACAGTTTTCCTGCTGTATACCTGCATGTCATAAGAATTAAATTAAAAAAAGGACCAGTTAAATTCAAATTTTTTTTTTTTGTTTTTAAATTTTTACGGTGTTTTGTATGCGTTGGAAGGGGTAGGTCTTATACGGCGATATATCTTAAACTCTATATTTTAAACAGGAAAGTAGGGGGGGGTCGTCTTATACGCCGGAATATACGGTATGTTTTTTGTACTGTCACTTCATATATGTGTAAGCAATAGATGATACTGTACCTATTTGGGTTTGGGGTGCTTGCTGCTATTTATTTGGGGCTTTCTACAGTCAGGCAGTTTCATGAAGATTGTCCATTCACATTAGTGTTGTACCTTCCGTGGCATGGCTGCACTACTCTTCCCAACTTACACACGACACTAAATTTCTGCACTGAACGGGGGCGCCAGATTTATTATGCAAAGTCTGACAGAAATGTGTTGCACTCCCATGTCAAAGGTGCCCAAAAAAAGTGGTGCGCTATGTCGAGGAGAGTGCATGGGCACTAGATTCATGAAGAACGTGACACCAAAAATCCTGTACACGAGGTGCCCCTCACACTACACTGCACATAGACAGACTGCCTGTGCGCGCACTGCCTCAGCAACACAGCTCCCCCTAGAAACTTTCGCAGAACCAGGTAAAAAACAAAAAAAACACAGAAAAAGTGAGAGCCAATTAGCTACAAGGATGGTGTGATCCGTAAGGGTGCGGTCATCCAATACCGCTAGCACTGGCAGTTACAACGCAGGACTAAGCGGACGGGGACGCTAATAATGTCAGGCTAAAATACTCCTCCTCAAATTGCCAGGAGATTTTTACTCTGCCTTGAAAAAGTTAATCGACCATCTGGTGCATCCCCTCCTTTCCGAAGGAATTCCTCCAAAAGGTTTCAAACCCTTGAACCCAACCGGAGGAAATGGATTCAATCCTGAAAGGGCTTCCTGTTCCTACCAAGGTGGTGAAGAGGAGCAGCTTGACAGCCAGGAGCAAAAAACACTAGATTCCTCTTCCCATGGGTACCCTGGACCCTTACTAAGGGCGTCCGGAGAAACACTGATGTTGAAGAAGCCTGTGGAAACAAAGTCTGTACAGGACATGCTTTTCGTTGTTTAAGAGCAAAAAAGAAAGGGTGTTCCAGTCAATAATGTACTGGAGACCTTATCCGGAAGAGTGGAAAGACCCAGAGAAACGGCTACAGTACCAAAGATTCAGGAATAGACTTGTGTTTGACGAGGAAAAATAAAAATTGGAATTCATTCCGAAAGTGGACATCCAGGTACGACAAGTGGTAAGAAGACTGACCTCCTTTCGAGGATGCGACTGACTCAAGGACCCCCATGGATCGCAAATCGACAGCGTCTTAAAGAAAACTGGGAATCGGCAATGCTGAACCTAAAGGCTAATATCGCAACTACATCTGTCGCCAGAACAATGACCTGCTGGCTAACGGCATTCAAAAACCAGATTATCAGCGGAACCTCAAGGAGAGAACTCTTAGAGTCTCTTCCTCTCATGAAACTAGCCACCACCCCTTTATTGCAGTAGCTTCAGGGGGAATGCGTCAGTATTCTCCGCAAAGAGGAGGCACTCTCCAATGTCGCCCGTAGAGCCCTCTGGCTCAAGCGTGTGTCGGAGTTTTAGATCGATAATCAAATTTATGTGGCATACCTTTTATGGCAGTTTCCTATTTGTCCAGAATTTGGACACGATCCTGGAGAAAGCTGTCGCAGATAGGAAACAAGGCTTTGCCAGAACCCAGACAGAAGAGACATTTCTTTCGTGATTCCCAGTGACAAATTCCATTCCTATCGCGGAAAGGTAAACAGGCAGATGGAGAGACAACAAAAGGAGTAGAGTAGAGTTACAGTTCCTTCCAGAGTACCCAACCCCTGCCCGAAAACTATGACGCCAGGTGGGGGGATAACTAGCTCTTTTCCCGCTCAGTGGGAACAAAGTATCAAGAAATACATGGATTCTACAGGTCATACGGAAGGGCTACAAGATCGAGTTGAACACTCCACGTCCTCAAACTTTGTGACAACAAGAATCATCATCTCAGCAGATGCTTCTTTCTTATGTGGGAAAAGTCCGTCTCTGTTACTCAAAGACGTAATTCTCCGTGTACCTCCTCATCAACAGAAGAAGATGATTCTACTCTCCCTCTTCTTAGTTCAGAACCGAATGGAGCCTACAGAATGATTATAACCTAAAAAACCTAAATACCCATATCAATACAGGAGATTTAAGATGGAGTCCCTAAGTCCACAACACCATTAATCCCAAAGGGCAGCTCTATGACACCATCGACTTAAAGACGCTTATTACCACGTCCCAATCCATCCCTTCTCTCAAAGATACCTGAGATTCGCGATCTTGTCCCAGAAAACCAGGTCAGACACTTTCAATTCAGAGCTCTACTATTCGGATCTTCATCGGCTCCCAGACTGTTTACAAAAATTATGGCAGAGTGGTACAGCGTCTTAAGCCAAAGAACATACTACTAATCCCTATTTAGACGATCTTCTTCTAATCTCCAGCCAGAGGAAACCCTTTTATTCCAGAGAGACACGACAATAGCAGTCCTCAAACCACTTAGGTTGGATAATAAATTTCGAAAAATCAATCTTAACCAAGCACCAGTTAAAATTTCTAGGAATTTTGCTGGACTCAGTGCACCAATGTCGCTCTTCTCGCCAAAGGAAGTCAAAATCTGTTTTGCAGGGTGTCAATGTTCCAAATAGGCAGAAGGTTCAATCAGAGAGGCATGAAACTCCCGGCCTCGCACTCTAATAGCCGGTGTCCCCTGGGCTCAAACTGCAGCCAATGCTCGCAGAACGGATTCTTTCATCTTGGGACAAGAATTTAAACCATCTGGAGAAGAAAATCATCATTCCCCTGATGGTAAAAATTCTCTAAACTGGGTGGAAGACAGTAGAAAATCTACCAGGGGCTTAAATGGAGCAATGTGGCCAATAAACATCCATCTTGACGACGCAAGCAAACAGGTTGGGGAGCAAAACTTCCAGGAAACTGGTTCAGGGCCATGGTCCCAGTCAGCGAGAAGCAGATCCTCAAACTACAAGAACTGAAGGCATTCTGGGAAACCCTGAAGTTGTCTCAGAACAATACAGGGCCAAACCTCAAAAATTATCGGACAACACGACCACATCTACCTCAAATGCCAAGGGGGCACACAGTCCACAATCTACTAAAAATCAAAAAGAGCTTTCTTTGGACAGAAGAAATGTCCTCTTGACGGCAATCATCTGAAGGGATCAGAAACACAGAGGCAGATTCCTGAGCATGTTACCTCTAGATCCCCCGATTGGTTCCTAAACAATGAGGTATTCTCCCACTTGACTCGAAAATGGGGAATACCGCAAATAGACCTATTTGCCACCAGGGAAAACAAAGCAGACCACTACTCTCCTTGCAGAGAACACCCACAGACTACCTCTAGATGCTTCTGCCACAGTTCATGCAAAGCTAGCCTATGCCTTCCCTCCACTTCACTGATTTCAAGGACGTGCAAAAAATAAGACAAGAAGACCTCAAAATTATCTGATAGTACCCTCTGGCCAAAAAGAGCTGGTTCCCAGCACTAAAGATATGGCATTAGAAGAACCAGTTATTCCCCTCAAGGAGGATCTCCTTATCAGGGGTCGGTTTATCATCCCATCCAGAATCATTCCATCTATCAGCTGGATCCTGAGAAACAAATGCTGAAGCTAAAGGTCCTCTCAGAAGAAGTCATTGCAACATTACAGGCAAGTAGAAAGCCAGTTACTTCAGTCTATCTCCACAAAATCTGGAAAGATTTGTATCCTTTGCCATCTGAAATCCCTAATCTCTTCTCCTTCTCCTAACCATACAGCAGTATTGGAGTTTCTTCAAGCAGGGTTGTCTAAAGGCCTAAGACCAGCACGCTAAAGTTTCAAGTCTCAGCCCTCAGCGTCTTCTTTGATCTCTCTGGCTGAACATAGGGTGGGGTAGACGTTTTCTTAGAGCACTCCACTAGGACTTAGTCCTAAATGTCCCATCAGGACTCTCCTGGGGACTTATCCATAGTCTGAATGGCCTTGTACAAGGTCCTTTCGAGCCTCTAGAGGACCACGTATAAAAAATATCACCTTAAAACCGCTTTCTCTGGCTTAACAACAGCTAGAAGGCTGGGGGAAATTCAAGCACTCTCCATAAACGAACCCTCCGGAAAATTACGGATGATAGAATATCCTTAATGCTTGATCCAAATTTCCTGCCCAAAGTAACAACAACTTTCTCGTAACCAGGAAATTTCTCCCCTCCTTTGCCAAAACAACACATTCTTCAGGAGAAGCTAAATGGCATCTTTAGACGTGAGAAGATATTGCTACACTATCCAAATAACTAATAGCTGGCGGAAAGATTCAGACTTGTTTCTTCAGTTCCAGGGCAAGAACGTGGGAGAAAAGCGTCGAAGATCACCATCGCTCCGCTGATTAGACCTATCCGGGATGTATACTATCCAAACTTAGAAGTTCCTACAAATCTTAAGCCACTCTACCAGGGGCAGTAGCCACTTCCTCGGCAGACGAGCAGGACATCCCGGACCAAATCTGTAAACCGTAACCGGTCGTTCCATAACCTTTGCAGACACTACAGACTGGACTTACATTCTGTCAATGACTTTCATTTGGTAGAAAAGTCTAACAAACAGTAGACCCTCCCTAAAAATTCCCAAAGTTATCTGGTACATCTCCAGGTGGGCCGTCATGGGGGACGTCATGGAAAGCGAAATTAACTCACCGGTAATTCGTTTTCCATCTAGTCCACCATGACGGCTTGAATTTTTTCCCAACCCTTACAAAATGTTACTATATGGTTTTTGTTGTATGTGCATTAATATGCTATAACCTCTTGCATCCTTCCTTGTGTGTAATTATGTGGTAGAACACGGAGAGGGGATGCAGGGGAGGGACATTTAACCTCTCTCCTTCTGTCCCCTGCAGAGGGTCAAGGGGTAATCCTCCAGGTGGGCCGTCATGGTGGACTAGATGAAACGCGAATTCCGGTGAGTCTAATTCTCGCTTTCTCCAGACGGAGACTTTCCCTCTCGACAATTCCACAGCAGCTCCTCCTCTGGTTCTTTTAATCATTCATTTGTTTCAAATGCCATGGTTCAGGAATTTGGCCACTGTCATGATCTTTATAATAGGATGTATATAGCCATATTGCAGTCGTGAAGGGATTAATAAATTATCAGCACATGTAGAACTAATAATGGTGATCAATTGGTTTCGAACTAGAGCTGCGCAACATCTGGGGAGGATGTATTATTATTTTTAAAAAGTGCCCCCCCCCCCCTTTCTGAAAAGAGACCTAGAGCAATTTGTGTCAAGCTAAGAAATATAAGGTCTCCCCAGAAAATGTAAGGATGTAGCAGCAGTCATTGCTACAGCTTCCCACACGCCAGGCATGTAGAGATCTTTTAGATACTAAAGAAGTTGTGACATGGGAAAAGAATTTTTGAGAGAAAATCACTGATTGTGCACCTACCTGGATAAGAAGTAAGGAAAGTGGTTATTGCTGAACATGAATTGGGTCCGGTATTCTAATAGAAATGTAGTCCCAGAAATTCGCCATGAAATTAGAGTTTGTTGACATAATGGTCTTTAACCCCTCCGGACTCTATTTTAGCCCTCGAGCACTTCCCATTTTTCAAATCTGCCCTGTGTCACTGTAAGTGCTTATGCTTTGGAATGCTATAAGAATCCAGGGGATTTTGAGAATATTCTCGTGACACATTGTATCAATTAGTTTAAAATTTGGATGATATCTTTTGTTTTTAGTTATAAAATAGAAATTTGGAAAAATTCTTTATCTTTGATGCAGATTATTAATTCAAACTTACATTTCCCAAATGTGGCTTCATGTTTGCATGTTTTTTTTAGATTCCACATATTTTACTAGAATGTTATAGGCCAGATTATGGGCGATTTTTTTTTTTTTGGACTTTTAAATTACCCCATTATGGAAACTACACCCTCATTGTATGAAAAAACAACTTTAATAAGTTGTTAACCCTTATGTGTGTTTTATATGGGTTAAAGAAAATGAGGTGCAGTCTACAAATTGAAATATTTGACAATACGATTATTCAGATTGTCACGGGACCAGCGATACCATATGTGGTTTGTGTGTTTTTTTATATATCAATTTACTGAATAAAAACTAATTTGGAGAAAATATGTAGAACTTTTTGTGAGAAGCGTTTTTTTTTTTTTTTTTTTTAAGGTTTCAATCGTTTTTTTGCTACCTATGAGCTTTACCGGCAGGTCCAGTAACATTCTATTTTATTATACTTATTTTATTATTATGGATTGGTTTATTTACGATGTTTGAACTTTAGTGTTTAACTTTTAATAAACATACTTAACTTGAACCTGTGATTGCCGGTTTAAGGCCATACACTGCTCTACAATACTAATTCATTGTAGAGCACTGTAAACAGTCTAGCGGGGTCGACTGCCAGGGCGATCGGGCAGCTCCGGCACTTGGCAGACTCAGGGCTGCTAGAAAAGGATCGGATCCCCCGTTAAGCACCGCAGCGGAACGATCTGTAGGGGGAAGACCCTTGCAACACCGCGGTCATGCTTTACCTTTGCGTGTAAGGCGTTAACACGCCTGATCGGAGCTGGCTGGAAATTTGGTGATTGTAAACGTGACGCTACAGACTACTTTAGCAGACACACACAGCTTTTATATATTAGATTAATACATTCATTTAGCCACAAAATTGAATAAACTGAATAAAGAAGACCATGCATCTAGGAATATAGTGTGTAGTTTTTTCCAAGTAGATGACACCCCATATGTGGATTAACCCGACTGTCAGGTCACCATGCGAAGCACGGAAGGAAGAGTGCCATTGGACTTTTATAGGGCAGGAAATTCAGTTGCATGCATGTTCATAGGGCCCCCTGAGGCCACATTCACACTGACATTTTGAAACAGTGCGATTGCATGTTGAGGTAAGATTGCTTTTAGTTGGCATTAGTTAACATGTTGAAACACAATGTTGACCAAAATATGTAATTACAAGTGCAGCCTTGGATTGTGTTTCCAAACGTAACCAAATGTCAGGTTGTGAACGTGGCCTCAGCACCACAAACCCTTATCATGGTATAGAGGCATATCAACCCTTTCCACCTGATAGGCGTTTTCCATTTTACTTATCGCTCCCACATCTCAAAAATTAATAATTTTTTTATTTTTCAGTGTTCAGAATGTGTGAGGGCTTATTTTCTGTGTAACAATTTGTACTTCCTATGGTATGATGGTATTTTATATTCCTTGCCGTGTACTGGCAAGTGGTAATACGGTAAATTGACAAGAACCACATTTGCGCCGTTCTTGTGGGCTCTGTTCTTGCTTCTTTCATGAACATTCCAAATGCAAAATTTTATATAGGTTTTGTTAGGTGTTAATAGATTGTATCCCAATACTAAATAACTTTCATACTTAGGAGCTCGGAGTTGGGCTATGTGGTAATTTTTTTTTCCCGGACAAGATGTCCATTTCATTGCTACCATTTTGGGGAGTGCGACCATTAGATCACTTACTGTTTTTTTTTTTTATTTGTGTTAAGAAGGGCAAAAAGTGGCGATTCGGACATTTGACCTCATTTTTTGTACGGTTCACCGCCGGATAAACTGATTTTAGATCTTTTATCTTGGGACAACGATCTATCTACTTTTTATTCTTCTTCCATCTTATGATTATTATTTGTTTATATGTAGAGGCTTTTGGGACATTTTAATAGAATTTTTTTTCTAATTATTTTTTTCCTTCACAGTACTAATATATGACCTAGTGATCGTGTGGATCCGAGTTAACAAATGCACTCTGCAATAACTATGTATGTATGAAGCGTCAGCCTACGCAGGGTGCCGGACTGGCAGACCTGTGCCGAAGGCAAAACCCTGGACCTCATTGCCGCTGCTGAAACGATACACCAGGGTACATCACTCGCATGTCACAGCATTGTCCACAGGATCAAGCGGTTAAGACACCATTTTGATCTGGACTGGTGAGAGCAGGGTCCCGGCTGACATATGCGAGCCAGAGCACTGCTCCTGCTCCGCCCTGTGGCCTGGTAACGTCCTTAGTCCTTAGGGCCGATGAAGAATCCATCAAACATCCCTTCTTCATCCTACCATACAGTAATTGCTGTCCCCAATTTTTGCTATGCTCATGATACAAATTGCATTGCACACGCGTCACTATACTTATCATACTTATTTTTTAATGACAGTATTGTTTATATATCTCCATGATATATCTATATACACGTGGTTCATGCCAAGTACTATATTACTTGATGCAACATGGATTATCTCTCAATTATCTACCCTATATACTCGTATAAGCTGATTTTTGCAGCACAAATAATGTCTGCAAAAACGCCCCTCCTGCTTATACATAGCACGAGTGAATCGTAAAAAGTAATACACTTATATACTCACCCCGGTGGCCGCCGGGTGCAGCGCTGCCTCCCCCGATGTCCACGGGGCTCGTCTTCAGGCTTCTCGCGCCGGCTTGTTGTCTTTCTTCTGCTTGGCCGCCGATGTTTTCCCCCCGGCGGTGCCTAGTATGGCACTCAGCACATCGCTCATACTTATGACAGCCTGCCTTCGTGGGGAAAACTATGCGTCGCCCCAGCAGAAGAAGAAGACTGGTGCGATAAACTTCAGCACACACACGCTACGCCCGACATCGCGGATCACGTGCATCCTCGGGGCCCCCGCCAATCGGGCCCACCCCCCCCCCAAAGAAGAAGAGGAAGGCCCCCCCCCTGAGGGTATATAAGTTTACTTATTTTTTTTTAATGCGGCAACTGTTACTATGGGGAATCTGGTTCATCTTAACGGCGTGTCTACGGTGGCTAACTGGGGCGTATATATGGGGGCAGGCTGGCTATATACGGCTGGCATTATGGGGCTCAAGGCGCCTATCATAGGGGCAGTGGGTGTCATCATCTCTGCGGAGTGGCATATGTCGTGGAGCAGCTGTCAATCATACATGTTCACAGATGTTTTTCCAGTTTTTGCGTTGCGTAAAATTAAGGGGTCCTCGGCTTATATGCGTGGGTTCGCGCTTTATACTTCGAGTTATAGACGGTATGTATATATATTCTTCATAGGCTTATTGTTTCATATGAAAGGTTGCCCACCACCGTAATACTAATAGGTCTTTGTTGATGTGAATGATAAAAATTCGCGCAACTAACAAATACCTGGTCAATGTGACGCCAACTATTTATTTACTTTAATAATGAAACGAACTGCAAAAAAAAAAACTGACCGAATAACTTTTGGATACCAATGCCCTTTTGGTTTATACCTTACTCTGCGATTCGACACTAGGGAGTTAGCGGTTACGTGTTTCGTCCATTTATGGATTAAGTTTTATACATATCTTTCTCTGTGATCAATACCCCTTGAATAACAGGGGTACTTTTTAAATGTAAAGGGGGCTGTCTCAGTCTACAGGTTTCTTCACGTTTGTAGGACTAAACTAACGATTGATAGAAGGAATTCCAAAAAGCAAAAGAACTGAAAAGGGTGGGGGGGGGTCCACAACCACTACATTCTCTGACACGCATAACCACAAGCCTTTGTGGAATTTCTGTTTGAGTTATCATATATTTTATTCTGGTTGCAATGTCAAGACATAGTGAGTTTCCAAGTTGAAATTTAGAACAGGGGGTCTACAGGCAAATGATGTGTCCCAGTTATCACAGTGACTTCAGCTGTGTGGTGCCTCTTGGCGCAGTTTCAAATGTCTTGGTTGGGTCTTCTTCAGTTCTCTCTTCAATTTTTGTGTAAACAAAGCACCAAACACTGGTTCTGTTTGCGTGATCCCCCTTTTCTGTTGCACGAGAATTGTGTTCTTCAAACCCTATTTAGCTCAAGGCAATTTGGGAACGCAGCCTAGATTAGATTAAAATATAGCAAAATATTTAAACTGTAGATTTTTCCTTCTGTCTTTTACAGGGGAACTGATGGATATTTGGGAAGTAATCGTCCCAGGAATGCGTGATTGAAGTGGTGTTTAATTGATACAATGCTGTTGGAACTTTAGAACATTACCACCCGAATAAACAGGTATGATCGTGTAGTTACTAAACTACACTTTTTCCTCGTTACCTTATATAGATATAATCTGGTCCAGAAGGTCTACAGCAGCAACCTGAACATACTACTTACAAGATAGTTACGGTCAGTGTGGGGGCAACGCCAGCACAACAGACATCTACTACTCTTCAACAGCTGAAACATAGAATGAAAGCGGAAGAATTGATCCATCTCCTGTCCCACTTGTGTATTTTTAAGGTAGTGCTGCAGTGTCCTCAGTTCAGGGTAACCATCCATATTGAATCTATTATTTATTGCTATGTACAACTGGAGTCGAAAGAAGAGCAATATATTTTTTTTTTGTTATTTATTGTGTTTTATCCAGAAGTCTTTTTTCTCCATCAGTTTGACCAAGAAAATCTATCATTTAACCATAAATATAATTTTCATTTCCTTCATTCCAACCCCAAGTAACTGTTATATGTCTCTGCATTAGGGGGTATTACCCATCGTAGCATTTTAAATCTTTAAATTTAAGTCCTTTTCATAATGTAAACATTTCTGTCTATGTGTGAGAAATATTCTCATGAATGTAGTCATGTTGATCCCTTAACAACGAGATGGCTTCCTCGGGTCAACCGCTCACACTCTGCATCGGTGCCGAGACATGCATGATTGTGTTCTGCCTGCCACCGCCTGGATTCAGTGATCATTACCACAGGACGCTAGAATTTTATGCAGTAACTCCGACATTTCACATACAAAACTTTTTTGTTTTCTGTTGCAATCCTTCCCGCAGAGGTGGCCGTATCTGGGGACACGTCTGTTTTCTAGGGACATATCACTACATTTAAGAGTAATTATTTTCACACCGGACATTTTTTTAAATACTCTAATTGAAGAAATGTTGCCATATGGCAAATTTATGAAACGGATGTGATCCCTAGACGAGAATCCCTTTGTCAGCCCTCAAATCCCTCTGTTACTAACTTCCTCTGTATCAAGGGTGTCTAAGACCCCATGAAAGATAGATATGTAGCTGCGGGGTGGGGGGGGGGTGTTACTGCTTAAAACAAGAAACTTTACAAACCTCCACTGTTCCTCCCAGTGTCCCATGCCCACCCTCCCCATCCCATATCTGTGTGTGGCTGTTCTAGTTGCAGGCTTCCGTGCCCTCTAACAACGCACCAGCTGGAAGAGACGTGGTGCAGGACACCTTGATAGGCCATGAGGGTAATTCAAGTTTAAGAATCCCCGCCCCCCCCCCCCCCCAAGCCACCATGTAGACCACATGCTCTGTTTTCCAGGATCACTTTTTCACCTTTTTTTTTTTTTTTTTTCTTTTTTAAATAAATAGATTTTGACACCACATTTCTATGCTGCCAAAGACCTGTGGAACAGAACCGCCCTTACTGTCTTAGCAATAATGGGCCTGGTCATTGTCTTTTTTAGTGGTGTTGAGGGCGTGCTGTACCTCTCTGGGTTAATTTAACCTTTAATGGTGAATTTACTTTATATATTCTCCTCACGTAACTGCCATGGACTTTCCTTGGTAAAGAACCGAGCTACCATTGAAGAAACGGATCGCCGTTCCCACTATGACTTCACGGGACTACGATCTCGCCTATGTGCCGCCATCTTTTTTTAAGCCGCCGGCAGCCTTTCGCCGGTGCTGCACATGGCAATATGCAGCAAAGACTTACCGGCTACTGAGGTGCTCCCTGACCCTCTCCATGACACGCACAGGCATGTGACGTAGTCGGGAAGGGTTAAAGCTGGATTGAAAATTAAATACAAAAAATTAAAATGGCCTGGTCCCCTAGCAGTTAGTGGTTGCATCAGTACCAGCCCCCTATATGCCTCATATATTATAAATTCTTTAATATATTGGAGACCCATAGAGCATAAAACCACTAATAAATAGCTTTTCTGTCTCCTCGTTCTGCCTACTGCAGCTTCTTTGTGTTGGGCGCTTGGTTTATGTCCTGCTGCATTGGGACCGCCAGAGCCGCACCAGGAGTCGGACAGGACCTGTGATCATACAGTACAGAGAAGTTACTTGGCCTCGCTGGTTCTTTCATGCTCCTGGTTGTCTCCTGCTGCGTCAAGTATGTGCGGGTTTTGGTTGTGTGTTTTTTTAATTTTCTCCTTTCTCCTCTGCCTCTCTTTTTCCTCTCTCTCTTTCAATTTTTTATCACTTGCCATCCCCACTAATATTTGGACAGAAAATATGTGTTAGAACTTTTTTTTGTGAGACAGGCGTTTTTTTTTTTTTTAAAGGTATTAATCGTTTTTTGCTACCTTTGGCGTTTACCGTGCAGGTCCAGTAACGATTCTATTTTATTATACTTATTTTATTTATTATGGATTTGTTTTATTTATTCTAATGTTTGAACTTTAGTGTTTTTAACTTTTTAAAAACATACTTGAACTTGAACCTGTGATTGCCGGTTTAAGGCCAATACACTGCTCTACAATACTAATTCATTGTAGAGCACTGTAAACAGTCTTAGCTGGGGTCTGACTGCCAGGGCGATCGGGCAGCTCCGGGGCACTTGGCAGACCTCAGGGCTGCCTAGAAAAGGATCGGATCCCCCGTTAAGCACCGCAGCGGAACCGATCTGTAGGGGGAAGACCCTTGCACACCGCGGTCATGCTTTACCTTTGCGTGTAAGGCGTTAACACCCGTGATCGGAGCTGGCTGGAAAAATTTGGTGATTGTAAACGTGACGCTACAGACTACTTTAGCAGACACACACAGCTTTTATATATTAGATTAATACATTCATTTAGCCACAAAATTGAATAAACTGAATAAAAGAAGACCATGCATCTAGGAATATATTGTGTAGTTTTTTCCAAGTAAGATGACACCCCATATGTGGATGTAACCCGCTGTCAGGTAACATGGCGAAGCACGGAAGGAAAGGAGTGCCATTGAGCTTTTATAGGGCAGGAAAGTTTTCAGTTGCCATGCATGTTCATAGGGCCCCTGAGGCCACATTCACACGTGACATTTTGAAACATGCGATTGCATGTTGAGGTAAGATTGCTTTTAGTTTGCATTTAGTTAACATGTTGGAAACACAATGTTACCAAAATATGTAATTACAAGTGGAGCCTTTGGATTGTGTTTCCAAACGTAACCAAAATGTCAAGTGTGAACGTGGCCTCAGGCACCACAAACCCTTATCATGTGGTATAGAGGGCATATCAACCCCTTTCCACTGATAGGCTTTTTCCATTTTACATTATCGCTCCACACTTTCAAAAATTAATAATTTTTTTTATTTTTCAGTGTTCAGAGATGTGTGAGGGCTTATTTTCTGTGTAACAATTTGTACTTCCTATGGTATGATGGTATTTTATATTCCTTGCCGTGTACTGGCAAGTGGTAATACGGTAAAATTGACAAGAAACCACATTTGCGCCAGTTTCTTGTGGGCTCTGTTCTTGCTTCTTTCAATGAACATTCCAAATAGCAAAATTTATATAGGTTTTGTTAGGTGTTAATAGATTGTACCCCAATACTTAAATAACTTTTTCATACTTAGGAGCACGGAGTTGGCTAATGTGTAATTTTTTTTTTTTCCCGGACAAGATGTCTTTTTCATTGCTACCATTTTGGGGATTGTGCGACCATTAGATCACTTACTGTTATTTTTTTTTAATTTTGTGTTAAGAAAGGGCAAAAAAGTGGCGATTCGGACATTTGAACTCATTTTTTGTTACGGGTTCACCGCCGGGAATAACTGATTTTAGATCTTTTATCTTGGGACACGGTCATATTATTACTTTTTATTCTTCTTCATCTTATGATTATTATTTGTTTTATTTGTTAGAGGCTTTTGGGACATTTTTAAGAATTTTTTTTTTCTTAATTATTTTTTTTCTTCACATTACTAATATATGACCTAGTGATCGTGTGATCACTAGTTAATACAAATGCACTGCAATAACTATGTATGTATGAAGCGTCAGCCTACGCAGGGGCCGGACGGAGCAGACCTGTGCCGAAGGCAAACCCTGGGACCTTCATTAGGTCCACGGCTGCTGAAGACGATACACCACGGGTTACATCAATCCCGTGGTCACAGCATTGTCCACAGGATCAAAGCGGTTAACAGCCATTTTGATCTGGACTGTGAGAGCAGGGTCCCGGCTGACATATGCGAGCCAGAGCACTGCTCCTCCCGCCCGGGGGACCTGTAAAGTCCTTAGTCCTTAGGGCCGATGAAGAATCATCAAACATCCCTTCTTCATCATACCATACAGTAAGATTGCTGTCCCCAATTTTCGCTATGCTCATGATACAAATTGCATCACCGTCACTATACTTATCATACTTATGTTTTTTAATGACAGTATTGTTTTATATAACTCCATGATATATCTATATACACGTGTTCATGCCGAAGTACTTATTACTTGATGCAACATGGATTTATCTCCAATTATCTACCCTATATACTCGTGTATAAGCTGAGTTTTTCAGCACAAAAAATGTGCTGAAAAACGCCCCCTCTGCTTATACAATGCACGAGTAAAAATACTTAAAAAAATAATACACTTATATACTCACCCACCGGTGGCCCCGGTGTGCAGCGCTGCTCCCCCGATGTCCACGGGGCTCGTCTTCAGGCTTCCGCGCCAGTCTTTCTTCTGCTTGGCACCGCCATGTTTTCCCCCCAGGCGGTGCCTAGTATGCTCTCAGCAGCATCGCATCATACTATGCACCTGCCTGTCGTGGGGAAAACTATGGCGTCGCCCAGCAGAAGAAAGAAGACTGGTGCGAAAACCAGAACACCGGCCGCGCGGACATCGGGGATCAGCGTTGCACCATCGGGGCCCCCCGCCCAAAGGGCCCCCACCCCCCCCCCTCCCCCCCAAAAAAGAAGAAAAGAGAAGAGAGAGGGCCCCCCCCCCCTCACGAAGGAGTATATAAGTTTATTATTTTTTTTTAATGCGGGCAAGCTGTATACTACTGGGGGCAGGCTGGCTATATACTGGGGGCAGGCTGGCTATATACTGGGGGCAGGCTGGCTATATACTGGGGGCAGGCTGGCTTCAATACTCGAGTCAATAGGTTTTTCCAGTTTTTGGTGGTAAAATTAGGGGTCTCGGCTTATACTTGGGTCGGCTTATACTCGAGTATATACGGTATGTATATAATATTATTCATAGGCTTATTGTTTTCATATGAAGAGGTTGGCCCACCCCGTATTACGTAGTCTATTGATGTATGAATAAAAATCAACAAAACAATACTGGTATCGGACCAACTATTTATGTTCTTTAAATGAGAACAGAACTGCAAAAACTGACCGGAACTTTTGGATACCAATGACCTTTTGGTTTTATACCTTACTCTGGATTAACACTGTAGGAGTTATGGGTTGTGTTTGATGGATTAATGTCTTTAACATTATCTGCTGTGATACAATGACCCCCTTAATAACAGGGGTACTTTTTAAATGTAAATGTCATCTTAATTTTATTTTGTAGGACTAAACTAAGCGATATGATAGAAGGAATTCCAAAAAGCAAGAAGAACAAAAGGTGTCAACTACATTCTCTAGACACGCATAAACCAAAGCCTTTGGGGTAAGTTCTTGAGTTATCATATATTTTATTCTGTTGCTAAATGTCAAGACATAGTGAGTTTCAAGTTGAAATTATAGAACAGGGGTCTAAGCAGGCAAATGATGTGCCACATTTATCACAGTGACTTCAGCTGTGTGGTGCCTTTGGGCCCAGTTCAAATGTCTTTTGGGTCTTCAGTTCTCTCTTTCAAGTTTTTGTGTAAACAAAGCAAAACACTTGGTTCTGTTTGTGATCCCCTTTTTCACTAGAATTGTGTTTCAAAACCCTATTTAAGTGCAATTTGTGAACGCAGCCTTAGATTAGATTAAAATATGCAAAATATTTAACTGTAGATTTTTCCTTCTGTCTTTTACAGGGGAAACTGGATGGATATTTGGGAAGTAATGTCCCAGGAATGTCGTGATGAAGTGGTTTTAATTGATACTAATTGCCTGTTGGAAACTTTAGAAAATTACCTTCGTAAGCACAGGTATGATCTTGTAGTTACTACACTTTTTCTCGTATAACCTGTATAGATAATAATCTGGTCCAGAAAGTTAAGAGCAGGACCGTGAAATAGTGATTACAAATATGTTAGAGTCAGTGATGGGGGCTAACGTCCAGCACAACAGACATCTACTATTTTCAACAGCTGATAAACATAGAATGAAACGGGAAGAAGATTGATCCATCTGCTCTGTCCAGCTTTAGTTTATTTGAAAGGTAGTTGCTGCAGTGCCTCAGTTCAGGGGAACAATCCATATTGAATCTATATTCATATTGCTATGTACACTGGAGGTCGAAAGAAGAGGGCAATATATTTTTTTTTTGTATTTATTGTGTTTATCCAGAAGTCTTTTTCTCCATCAGTTTGACCAAGAAATCTATCATTTAACACATAAATATAATTTTCATTTCCTCAACCCAAGTGAACTTTATATTTATCTGCATTAAGGGGGTATTCCCATCTAGGCATTTTAAATTTAATTTAATTCATTTGTCATATGTAAACATTTCTTCTTGTGTGAAAATAATTTCTCATGAATGTAGTCATGTTGTCCCTTAAAAACGAGATGGCTTCCTCGGATACAACCACCTCACACTCTGGCAGCGGTGGCCAGACATGCATGATTGTGTTCTGCCTGACCACCTGGATTCAGTGATCATTACCACAGGACGGCTAGAAGTTATGCAGTAACTCCCGGACATTTCACATACAAAAACTTTTTGTTTCTGTGTGCAATCCTTCCAGCAGAGGTGGCCGTATCTGGGGACACAGTCTTGTTTCTAAGGGACCATATCACTACATTTATGAGTAATTATTTTCACACCGGTACATTTTTTTAAAATAAGCTCTAATTGAAGAAATGTTTACATATGGCAAATTAATGAAACTGGATGTGAATGCCCAGACGAGAATACCCCTTTGTCAGCCCTCAAATCCCTCTGTTATACTAACTTCCTCTGTATCAAAGGGGTTGTCTAAGACCCCATGAAAGATAGATATGTAGCTGCGGGGGTGGAGGGGGGTGTTACTGCTTAAAACAAGAAACTTTTACAAACCTCCACTGTCCCTCCCAGTGTCCCATGCCCACCCTCCCCCATCCCATATCTGTGTGTGGCTGTTCTATTTGCAGCTTCCGTGCCCCTCTAAACAAACGGCACAGCCTGGAGAGACGGTGGTGCAGGACACCTGGATAGGCCACTGAGGGTAATTACAAGTTTAAGAAGTCCCCCCCCCCCCCCCCCAAGCCCACCAATGATAGACTCACAGCTCTGTAGTTTCCAGGATCACTTTTTCACACTTTTTCTTTTTTAAATAAATAAATTTTGACACCACATTTTCTATGCGCCAGACCTGTGGAACAGAACCGGCCCTTACTGAATCTTAGAAATAATGGGCCTGGTCACTTGTCTATTTTAGTGGTGTTGAGGCAGTGCTGTACCTCTTCTTGGGTTAATTTAACATTTAATGGTGAATTTACATTTATTCCTCCTCACGTAACTTGCCATGGGACTTTCCTGGGTAAAGACCCGAGGCTACCATGGAGACGGATCGCCGGTCCCCGATGACGTCACGGGGAGCAACGATCCTCGGCCTATGTGCCGCCATCTTTTTGAAGCCGCCGGCAGCTTCGCCGGTGCTGGCAGCATGGCAATATGCAGCAAAGACTTACCGGCTACTGAGAGGGCTCAGCCTGTGAGCCCTCTCCATGAACCCGCACCAGGCATGTGACGTAGTCGGTAAGGGGTTAAAGACTGGGAGTGAAAAATGAAAATACAAAAAATTAAAATGGCCTGGTCCCTAAGCAGTTAGTGGTTGCATCAGTAACCAGCCCCCTAGATGCCCATATATGATAAATACTTTAATATATTGGAGACCCATAGAGCATAAAACCACTAATAAATACTTTTACTGTCTCCTCTTCTGCCTACTGCAGCTTCTTTGTGTTGGGCGCTGGTTGTATGTCCTGGCATTGGGACCCAGAGCAGCACCAGGAGTAGGACAGGACCTGTGAGCAGTACAGTACAGATGAAGTTTACTTGCCTCGTCTGGGTTCTTTCCTGCTCCTGGGTCCCTGCTGCTCAGTGATAAACCCGAAGCATACAACCTGTTTCAGGAGCCAGGACACAGAGCGGAGCAGTACGAACTTCTCGGCTGCATTCACTGCTACCCAGCCTTTAGCAACAAGGTCCATCAGTTATGGAAGCGCTCATTGGACTTTGGCTTCCAGCAAGGTGATGTCCACAACTCATGGCTTGACAGGCTGCTATAGTGATCAGGAAAAACGGGACTGTGAAGTCATGACCATTTTGGTAGAGCTGCACTCTGATATTGAGTCGTTGGAGTCGAAAGCTTGGCTTTTACCAACTCCATAGCCCTGTTATCCTGTCCTCTCTTGTCTATCTTTCAAGCCACCAGCCGCCTTGGGGGACTTCAATGAGTACTGATGTTGTAAAAATGCAATATTCTAAAAAATACAGATTTGGAGCAATCAACTCTTGCTATGGCTGATTGAAAACATGCTGCTGGTGGGTTCGGTCACATTGGAGCAGTGCTGCACATCTGGGCCACCGGAGGGTGAGTATATAAGTTTATTTTTTTTATTCTGATCTGTGCTGTATAATAATGGGGGCACGGCTGTATACTGCTGGGGCAGGCTGTATACTACTGGGGGCCGTGCTGTATACTACTGGGGGCCGTGCTGTATACTACTGGGGGCCGTGCTGTATACTACTGGGGGCCGTGCTGTATACTACTGGGGGCCGTGCTGTATACTACTGGGGGCCGTGCTGTATACTACTGGGGGCCGGTGCTGCCATATACTGGGGGGGGGGGTCTGTGACCAATGCATTTTCCACCCTCGGCTTATACTCGAGTCAATAGGTTTTCCCAATTTTTGGTGGTAAAATTAGGGGTCTCGGCTTATACTCGGGTCGGCTTATACTCGAGTATATACGGTATGCCTGAATCCTTTCTGGGAGCAGTGATTCCAGAAACCAAGCAAGTTATGATAAATAAGGCCAAAATTGTTCCTCAGATACTTAAGATACTTTGTTTTATGCTTAAATTATTTCTAGAAACAAGGTAATGCAAATAATTACATAATCCTTGCTGTGAATGGTTTCCACAGATACAGAGTAATGTGAATGATGCTAAAAGCTTTGCTGTGAACAGTGGTTCCACAAATACCTAAGGTGATGCGAATAGTTACATAATCCTTGCTGTGAATAGTTCCACAGATACAGGGTAATGTGAATGATGCTTTATTCCTTGCTGTTAACAATGGTTCCACAAAATACCCAAGGTACTGTGGATAATTACATAATCCTTGCTGTGAATAGTTTCCACAGATACACAAAGTAATGTGAATGATCCAGGCTGTGAGCTGTGGGTCCACAAATACCCAAGGTAATGTGAACGATTACATAAAACTGTCTGTGAGCGGTGACTCCACAAGTACCTACAAGATAATGGGAATTATAGCAAAAACCTTGAAAGAAACAGTAGTTTCACAGGTAAGAAGGTTAATGTGAATGAGGCCAGAGTCCTTTCTGAGAGGAGCTGTTCCACAGGTATGCAAGTTATGGTGAATGGTATCAGAATCCTTGCTCTGAGCGGTTGCTCTACAGGGGAGCAAGATATGATTAATTGGGGTAGGTTATGCTCCTTGCATTGTGTGTTTTGTTGGTACAGCAGACTCCAAATGTCAATGTGTACCCAGAGTTGGGGAGTTTTTCCCAATGGGATATGTTTCCCTGATGGTTGTCTGCTTATTAGTATAAGCCCAACAGTCTGCCTTCCTTCAATGATGATGGTCTTTGGTGTAGCGTCCTTTTATTCAGTGTCTCTTTTCAGGTCCTGCAGATTTAAGTAATATTTTGCAGATTCTAAACGAACAGAGCCTGACAGACTGTGTCAGCACATCCCCTCAGACCTGGCAAAATATTCGAAAGTCCAGTAGCACCAAAACAATAGCAAAAAGCTTTATTGGTGAAAACCTTAATACTGGTCTTGACACACCAGGCAGATATACTAGACTGCACTCCAAACTCAATGGAAAAGAAACGGATGGATGCTTTATTTACCCAAGTGCAACATTTCAGACCCTGTTCAGGATTCTTTTTTTCAAGCAATATGATAAATCCAACATTCCACATATATGGACAACATTATTAAATCATGTGATCATATCAGGTGCATTTTACAACCTAATTACACTTCAAAACAGCCATTAATAACTTGTAGTGAACAACATTCATCTGTGTATCAAATATATTCATGTGAAATAACCCCATTATTTATTTTTCTGACTTAGAACTCCAAGGGAGATAAAAATATTGTTACTATGATATGATGCGCGCATGTGCACAAGTCCCTATGACGTCAGCGAGCCATTCACCTATCACAAGGGTGGCGAACCTATGGCACGAGTGCCGGAGGCATCACTCTCAGCCCTTTCTGGGGGCACCCAGACCATCGCCCCAGAATAAAAGTTTACCAGAAAGAACTCAAAGAATCTGCCTGCAAAATCTTTCTACAATGATAGGCGAATTTGCCCACCTCCTTTAACCCCTTAACGCTGAAGCCACTTTTCACCTTCCTGACACGGCCCATTTTTTCAAATCTGCCCTGTGTCACTATAAGTGGTTATAACTTTGGAACGCTTTAACATATCCAAGTTGATTTGTGAATTGTTTTTCTCGTGACAATTGTACTATCATGTTAGTTACAAAATTTTGGTGGTATGTTGCATTTATTATGAGGAAAAGTCAGATATTGGTGAAATTTGGAAAAATTCTCAATTTTTGAAATCAAAATGTTCTACTTTTTCCACACATGAGTCATAACACCAGAAAATTTAATAACTAACATTCACCAAATGTTCTACTTTATCCCTCCGTGGTTTTTATATACATACTCTCATTTTTTAAGCTGTTATGGGGCTTTGAACGTTGGGTGTTTGCAATTTTTCACATTTTCATAAAAAAGCAAAAAATCCTGCTATTGAGGGACCCTCTCAGGTTTTGAAGTCATTTGAGAGGCCTAAAAAAAAGTAAAACCATATAAATTACCCCATTCAGAAGAAACTACACCCCTCAATGTACGTAAAACAACTTTTATGAAGTTTGTTAACCCTTTAAGTGGTTTAAGGGGTTAAAACAAAATGGATGCAATTTTGAAATTTTTTTTTTTTTTTTTTACTAAATAATGTCGTTTTTCATAAAATGTACAAATTCTCAGTGATAAAATACCAAAACGCTCCACAAAATTGATACCCCATCCTCCTGTGTATAACCATACCCCATATGTGGTATGGTAAACCGCTCTATGGGCACATGCCAGGGCATGGAGGGGAGCGGGCCATTCAAGAAGATTTGCATGTCACTTATAATGGCTATACAATCTTTATTTTTTGGCAATTTGGACATATAAGGGCTTATTTTTTGCGACATGAGATGCAATTTACAATACTCATTTTAGGGGCCTGTGCGTTTTTGATGAGATTTTATTAACTCTTTAATGTATGGAGGAAAAGAAATTGTCAATTTTGGGTTCTTTTTTTTGTATATTTTGGGGTCGTACACAAAAATACTATAATATTTTTATTCTCTAGATCACTACGATACGGTGATACCTCATTTGTATAGTTTTTTAATTTACAGGAAAAAAAAAACGAATATTTGTTTTGCATCGCCATCTTTTCGGAGATATAACGTTAATATTTTTTGGTTGACAGTGCTAGTTTAGAGATTATTTTTACATGTTGAGTTTTGTTCTTTTCCAGTGGTACCATTTTGGTGCACAAACTTTTTTTTGATCACTTTTTGGAACATTTTTGTGAGGGATTTATGAAAATTTACATTTTTGGCGAGTTTTTTGCGTTTAGTTTTTCGGCTTCACCGTACGGGGCCGATACAGTAAGTTTCTGACTTATTGTACAGATTGTTAAGTACGCGGCGATCGGCGATACAAATATGTGGGGTATTTGGGTGATTTTTCGTTTTTTAACTTTATTAGATGTGATGGGAATGGTTCTGTTAGGGGACTTTAACTTATTTAATTAATTCTTTTATTCAAAAGTGTGTTGATTAGGTGTTTTTACTTTTTTTCTTTACTTTACAGGTTAGCGTGAACAAAGTGATCACTGATCACTGTTTCAAGCTATTCTTCACCTATACAGTATATACAGATTGGTTTACACTGATTAGGACACAACAGGGTCTGCTGAAAAAATAGTTTGGGATGGTATTTTATGCTTTCGGTTATTTTTCTAGGATGTTATGAGGTGCAGAACTTTAGGTGCGATCTGGTTCACTACGATTGCGGTGTTTCCTGAGCAAAACCAATATTGGAGAAAATCGCATTGTTTTTACTATTGACAAACTTTTCAGGGACATTACTTCTGTATTTTCTGTTGTCAGATGGTTAGAGGGCTTATTTTTGCAAAACAAGTTGTTCTTTTCAGTCGTATCATATTAGTGAACGCGAACTTTTTTGATTACTTTTTAGAACCGGCAGAGGGATGGCATCCCCCGGTAAGAGTTTCTCGATCCCGGGTGTTAGTGCCGGTTGGGCTGTGAGTCACTGCCCGACACCGGCACCAGCGGACCCGGTGTCCCGAAATCATCTTCTGACGCACCGCCGTAGAAAGGCGTACGCGTCAGAAGAAGTACCCTTAATGACCGCCGTAAAAAGCTGATACGGCGGTTATTAAGGGGTTAAAATAAACTAAGGGGGCTGAAAAGTAGTAAACAAGATCAATAGTAAAGAAGAAATTTTAAACCCAAATCGCCCCTTTTCCCTGAAACTGGAAAAAAAATCGTATACATGTAAAACCAATTATTCAGAAAATAGCATTCAAATGTCCGAATTGTCACTTTCATTAAAAATTTTCTGTGTTGAAAAATGTTGAAAAATGTCAATAAACAGTGATCAATACATTGTATAGCCCCCAAAATGGTAGCAATCCAAACGTCATCTGGTTTGCCATATTAGGTCTGATACTAGTACTAGTACTAATACTAGGCGCGCGCGGGTCCCGGTGCATGGAGAGGGCTCTCGGGGCGAGCCCTCCATAGCCGGTAGTCTTTGCTGCATATTGCAGCAAAGGCTACCGGTTAACACCCACGATCGGTGCTAGCGCCGATCGCGGGTGTTTTCACCTCGATCGCCGGCCGGCTTCAAGAGATGGCGCTGCATGGGCGCCACCATCTTGCGTGGACGCTTGTGCTCTATGGTCACGGGGAGCGGTGATCGGGTCCGCACCTGGTAACTCGGTTGTTCCGAATACCGAGGCTACTTCGTTTTTTCCCATATATTAATGTGCTAATGCACATTGTAATGCAGGGGAGTAAATCCACTCATAAGCCATACTGGAGTTATGGCAGATATGATAGGATCGATCAGACTACCTAGGGTTAGAGTACCCTAGGGAGTTTGAAAAATAGTAAAAGATAAAAATAAAAAAAAAGTTAAAAAAAAAAAAATTAAATAAAAAAACCTAAAATTCCTTAGAATGATATAAAATAAATAAACAGTAAAAATCCTAAAAACTTATGTATCGCCACGTCCGAAAATACCCGATCTATCAAAATATGATGTTTTCACTACGTTTAACCCCGTAACGGAAAATGCGTCCAAAGTCGAAAATGGCATTTTTTGCCATTTTGAAAATATAAAAAAATTAATAAAAAGGATCAAAAGGTCGCACAGTCCAAAAATTATAGAATTGAAAACGCATCAAAATTCGCAAAAAATGACATATCCACAAGCTCCGTACACCAAAGTAGAAAAAGTTATTGGCCAGAAAATGCAAAATAAAAAAAAATATTTTGTACAGGAGGTTTTAATTTTTTTAAATGTATAACGAAAACATTATAAAACCTATACAAATTTGGTATCCACATGATCGTACCGACCCAAGACTAAAGTAGACATGTCATTTGGAGTGAAAGACTGTTAAAATCCAAGCCCAAGAAAACGTCACAAAGTGTTTTTCACCATTTTCACTGCATTTGGAAATTTTTTCCGTCCAGTACAACGCCATAGAATATTAAATACAGTCACTATGAAGTGCAATTGTTATGCAGAAAATAAGCCATAAACACAGTCTTTATGATGTGGAAAAATAAAAAAGTTATAGATTTTGAGTTGGTTGAGTGAAAAATGAAGAAGTGAAAGAACAAAAAGGCAAGTCGTAAGGGGTAAAGCATTAATGCTTTCTTAAATTGGTTGTTATCGTAGATTCTAATATTTTTTTTTTTTTTTTTTTTTTTTTTTACTAACAGGTTTTGTACAGACTGCAAGAACAAAGTTCTTAGAGCCTACAACATTTTAATTGGTGATCTTGACTGCAGTAAAGAAAAGGGCTACTGTGCAGCACTTTATGAAGGACTTCGCTGCTGTCCACATGAGCGACATATCATGTTTGTTGTGAGACAGATTTCATCGCTCATCTTCTTGGTAGAGCAGAGCCAGAATTCGCCGGAGGGTATGAGTATGTAACTAGCTAGAGTTGGCTTTCTAGCGTTTTGCTTCCTTTTTTTATATTTGCCATATTTTCAGTTAAGTTCATCTGAAGACTTTGTTCCTGCTCATTAATGCAGTTGTAAGTTATCATGATTTTACATCCTTTTATTATGTCATTCTCTCTTGTCTGTTAAAAAATATCTGAATTTTATCTTGCCTATAAAAATATCTCCTAAGTCTCAAACCATAGTATAAAATTACAATATCATTAAAGATGATATCCCTTTCAAGCAACATTAGGATTGTGGTTTGATCAGCTGGAGCGTGTGTGTGAAAAAAATAAAAATAAACAAAGCAAAAACGCTGAATAAAAAAATCTTCTACATGCTTGGATACATTGTTATGCAGCATTGAGGAATACATTCAAGGAGGGTTGTAAGATGCTTCTGACCTTTTCCCCCACTAAACAGTACCAAAAAAGGTTAAATTTAAGGTTTTGAAGTGTGAGGACAGAAAATTATAATAGACGTCACTTAACATCAGGTGGCGAGGGTGCTCAAGTAGGTTGCCAGTATAATAAGATAACTTGGACCTCCTTAATGTTGATATTTTTAAAAAAATGATTTTCTTAAGGAAAAGGTATAGCAATCCGAAAACGTGTCGGTCTCAACAATTCAGACCTTCAGATGGTGAAAAACCTGCAGATTGTGAAAACGAGGGGTCCGTCTCACCCCACACCGTTTCTCAAACGAATGGAGCAGACTGCCGCGCATGACCGTTTTGCTCCATTAATCTCTATGGAGCTGACGTAGATCGCCATCAGGGCCTGACGTACCTTAATGGGAAAACCCCTTTAAGCAGTTTGAAAGATGAGGTTCCAATCTTTTAACCAGCTCCATATTCCCCAACATATATAAACGTCACAATTTTGTTTCGGCAGCATGATTTGCCGCTTTAAACCAATCTAATTTACCTATAAAGTATATTGCATACCTTACTTGATAGGGCTATACATTTTTGTGATTTAAAAGCTTGTGACAATGTGCTAATCCCCGCTTCTCTTTGTAGACGTAGGGAAAGACACGCAAAGACTATTGATATAGCACAGGAAGAAGTGTTAACGTGCCTTGGAATCCATTTGTATGAGAGGCTCCACCGAATTTGGCAAAAACTTCGAGCTGAAGAGCAAACATGGCAGATGCTATTCTACCTTGGAGTTGATGCATTACGCAAAAGCTTTGAGGTGAGTTAATAAATTATTTTGCAAACAAGTGTAAAGCAAAACATGGTTAACAGGACCATAAACACAAACTTGCTGATCATTGAGTGTTTGAGACTTGAACACAACATTTTACTTTATTTTGTGTCTTTCGGGTCTTGGCTTCTGACCAGTTGTGATGAGCTCGAATTGCTTGACTTGAGAAGCCTTGACTGCCCAAATATTTATCCTGCAAATGCTCATAGAGAGAGAGAGAGTTGTTAGCCTATAATATCTGAGGAAAACGCTTGATGTTTGGTCCCCCAACAATATTTAGAGCCTGGAAAAACCCTTTCATGCCATAACCTTGCATTTTATAGCTTTATGTAAAACATTGTTACATTCAGGCATCCATTGATATTTATGTGCCCCCTTCTCAATCTTATCTTTTTTGTTTTCCACATTGGGCTTTTTAATAGCACAAACTGCCTATATAGAACCATTTTAAAGTGTTTCTTTTACAGGTGTTAGCAGTGGGTGTTTGCTGCAGAACACCTTCTATGCTGCTATGTATAGGGAATAAAATATGGTTTTTTGAATAATGAGTAATAACACTGGGGGAAAAAAAACTATTTAAGCAATCTTTCACTTGATCTTTCTTTCAGTGAAAGATATTTACTGATTTTACCTGTGAAAAGGTGTCTTGGAGTTAGCTGTGTCAAGACCTTGGCAACCTTATTGTTGGCTCATCATCCAGAAGTGGAAAGAACATCTTTTCACCAGAAAAAGACCATGACCAACTGCTCCCCAAAAATGCCAGAAAAGGAAATTTCAAAAGCGTAGGACAACCTACGGTTAGCCACATAAAGTGTAGGTAATATTGTTTTAGATATAAAAGCTTGAACATGATTTTTGTTCAGCAATGAAAGTTGTTTGATCAGTTGAGACCAAAATTTAACTCTCTGCATGCCATAGTGCACACCATATTCTGAGGCCAGATGTACTGTATATCGCCCCAAAAACACCATAGCAACAGTGAAGTTTGGAAGTGATAACATCATGGTGTTGGGAGTGTTTTTCAGCATATTTCACTAGCAAACTTAAGGGACACCTTCCATCAGGTCTTTGTAACTAATTTTGTCACCACTACCTGTTAGAGCAGCTCACAAGTATTACATCCCATCCTTTATCTAGTTAATTCATACATTAATCATTCTAAAATCATATTTTCCCCTTCATCATGACTGGGATCCAACCTCCAAGGACAGGAAACCTGAGCATAAAAAGAGACTCTTCCTATTCCACCTCAGTTGGTTTTCTGTCCTTGGAAGGAGACCTGGGCACGCCGTGATGAAGGTGCCCCTGCAGTGTTCCACTAACCCGGTCTCCTCACGGAGTGTGGGACGCTTGCAGTGCAGTCCTCCGGTGTGGGGATCGGGGCTAATTGGCAGCGGTAAGTCTTCCTCCCGTCCATCTGGCGTTCGGTTGCGTGGGTATCCAGGGGCGACTGCCGGTGGACGAGGTAGGTCAGGTGCATGCGCCGGAAGTGTCGTGTATATCGTCACTTCCGGTATTTGCTCCGGTGTCCATAGAGGTGTGCAGAGCAGAAGATACTACCAGGGGGAGCTCAGGGTTCGTTGGCCCTATGCATAGATTTCTTTAAAATATTAATATTAAACTCTATTTCTCGGCCATATGTCCCAACTGGAAATAGGTCGAGGACACGCCCCCTGTCCCCCTGAATTAAAGCAGGGAGAAGGCCGAGCAACATGCCGAGGTACGCTGACTCTGGCCCCGGTAACTATACTGCAGTTTTGTGGGTTTCTTCGAGAAAGTTGGTACATTATTGTTTTATGGTTTTGTTTACTATAAGTTCACAGTTTATTAAGTTCACTGTCAGACAACTAATTCCCAAACAAGAGATCAGGATATATCCTTATGATTTAATGATAGGGGTCATGTGTAGCATTAAAGATATGTGGTATTATGGTACTGAAAGTAACTTCCATTAATGTTAAGGGACTTAACAGTCCGTTCAAGCGATCGAAAATGTGGAAAGAAGTGCTTAAAGCAGGAGCAGATGTTTTCAGTGCCCAGGAAACACATGTAAATGAGATAGATATTTTTAGAATACACCATCCACAATATCCCCACATTTTTGTAGCTCCAGCCACAGAAAAAAAAGAGGGGTACTCTTGGCCATTAAGAAGTCGGTGGCTTTCTCTACTATAGACAAAATAATTGATCCTCGGGGTCGATTTATTATCTTAATTTGTAATATTAACTCTATAACATACACATTAGTGTCGATATATAGCCCAAATAGGCATTAAGCTAGGTTTTTTAAGGTTCTATTCAAGAAAGTAAATGCATGTAAGCAGGGGTCAGTCTTGTTAATGGGGGACTTTAATATGAGTATGTGGCCATCAGTTGACACTACTTCAGGACCTCAAAACAGCAGTGCCTCGGACCTTTTTAAACTAGCACATGGAGAGGTTTATTTGGACATATGGAGATTACAACATCCCCTGGAAAGGGATTATACCTTCTATTCCCACCCACACAGAGTTTATTCACGTATAGACATGTTCTTAACGGATCATTCCCTATACAATAGAACAAAAGCCTCAAGAATAGACGTAATCAGTTGGTCGGACCACGCATCTATTCACATAGAAATTGCAGAAAAATACGACAAGCCGCGCTCTTCTCATTGGCGCTTGAATAATTATTTGCTATATATACCACAATTTGAGGGAGATAATGAAAAAATAGTACAACGAATAATTTCTGAAAATGATACTGACAATATAGCACCAGATATGCTGTGGTGTGTACATAAAATGTGTGTAAGAGGGCATTTTAAAAGTATAGCAGCAGCCAATAAAACTAAACGAGGAAAAAAGACTACATATGTTATCAGGACTTACGCTATTGCATGCTCTTAATAAAACTTTTTTCTGCCCTTACAGGGCTGATATGATAAATGAACTGCAACAGCAGCTAAAAGAATTAGATGCTCACAAATACGAGAAGGCACTTAGGAAAATGAAAGCCACTCACTACGGTTCAGGAAACAAAGCAAGTAAGGTATTAGCAGCTCAATTAAAAAAGAGAGAAGCACAAAACAGAATTCCTTTTTTATTCAACAATAATAACGAAAAATTATTTGATCCACATCAAATGGCAGAAGCCATGGCAGATTATTATGCAAAGCTATATAATCTAAAAAATGACATAACTTCTCAACCCTCCCAATCTAAAATTAAAGCATTTTTAGATTCAGTAAATCTACCCAATCTAGATTCCATATCAGCTTTGATAACTGAATCTGAAGTCAGTAAGGCAATTAAGAATTAAAAAGCAATAAAGCTCCAGGCCCTGATGGCCTTACTAACAATTATTATAAAAAGTTCTCACATATTTTATCGCCGCACCTTGTAAATGTTTTTAATTCTATTCAAAATACAGGTAATATTCCAAAAGAAATGTTAGAGGCCTCAATTTGTGCCTTGCCGAAACCAGGGAAAACTCCGGATAGACCTTCTAATTTCCGTCCTATTTCACTCCTAAATACGGACTTAAAGCTATACGCAAAGATTATTGCAAATAGGGTTGCTCCTCTTTTGCCTGGGCTCATTCATCAAGACCAGGTGGGTTTTGTGAAGGGGAGAGTATCCTCGGATGGCACACGTCGATTCATCGACCTGGTGGACTATGTGGGAATTAATCGAACGCCTTCTCTGCTTCTCTCTTTGGATGCAGAGAAGGCGTTTTATAGGGTCCATTGGGGTTACCTAAGGGAGGTGCTAGGTAAATTTGGATTTGCCGATAGAGCATTGAAGGGAATCTTGGCATTATATACAGAACCATCTGCCTATGTATCTTTAGCAGGATACTCTTCTAAACCCTTCTTAATATCAAATGGTACCCGACAAGGGTGTCCATTGTCACCCCTGATATTCACACTTATTATGGAACCCTTAGCGGAAGCTATAAGGATGTCCGATAAAATATCAGGTGTTAAAATTGGGTCCATAACCCACAAAATCGGGCTGTTTGCCGATGATGTCATTATAGCACTAACTGATCCAATTTCATCGTTAGAAGCAGTCACATCCTTGCTGGATAAATTTAGTGAAATTTCATATTATAAATTAAATGCAAGTAAATCTCTGATTTTGGGTATGTTTCTTCCAGAAACTACAGAGAAACATATTAAATCAAACTTCCCATTCCAGTGGACATCTCAATCCATTCCATACCTAGGAATAAACCTCACTTTCCCTACAAAAAAACTATTTGAAATGAACTATGTCCCCCTATTAACCCAAATAGAACAGGAGTTAAAATTGTATACTAAGGCGTTTATTTCTTGGGTTGGTAGGGTCGCTGCTATAAAAATAATGATTCTACCTAAGATAACTTACATCTTTAGGAATGTACCTATCCCAATAACCAAAAAATTTATACAGAAACTACAAGGGCTTGTAAATAAATATGTGTGGCTTAATAAAAGATCTAGAGTAGCGGCAAAAATATTATATAGCCCACAGGAAGAAGGAGGATTAGGCCTTCCATGTTTAAACACATACTATGACGCAGTCATACTGGAACAAGCTAGGCAATGGTTGTCACAAGGGCAACTCAAACATTGGATACAAATTGAAAATGAAATAAACGGGAAAAGCCCAGTGGCGGTGCAGCTATGGGCTATCAATTTTGGCATTACTAACACTACACCGAAATTGCTAACTATGCAAGCTGGTATAAATAAATGGCGACAATATTCTAAAGAAAACCCTTTACTGTGTTTGAAGATAAGACTTACCTTGTAATTGGCTATGCCATATGGTAGAAGATCTAGATATTTCTGACTGGGCAGCCTTAGGCATTGTCAATATCGGAGATATATGGGTTAAAGATTATTTATTAGCATTCACAGAAATATGTTCAAAATATTCAGTACCTAGACATGATTTTTACAAATACCTGAGATTGAGACATTTCCTGTCTAATGTACTGAAAATATCATCAGAAAATACAAAAATATTCAGTATAACATTTTTGCACCTGACCAAATTATCAAAAGGGATAAGTTTAGCCTACAAAGCCATACTAGCTAAGAGAGAAAATCCAATAAACTTCTGCCTTGAGAAATGGGAAAATGACTTACAAGTACCCATAGATAGGGATGCCTGGAAAGCAGGCTTACAAATTACAAAAACACTGTCTAAATGCGCGACGCATTTGGAAACGCGTAGGAAAGTCTTATATAGATGGTATTACCCACCAGATAGACTATCCAAAATGTATCCAAATACTTCGCCAAAGTGTTGGCGATGCTGTAAAGATAGAGGCACGATAATGCATATTTTTTGGTCATGCCCATCCCTTAGAGGGTTTTGGACCCAAATAGAATTAATGTTAGGTGGAATTTTTTTTAAAAACTGTCAAATTGGATCCATCTTTAACTTTGTTAGGGATAGGACTAGAAGAAATGCTACTTAAGGAGAGGACAGTAACATTTCACATAACCACTACAGCGATCACTCGCATAGCCTCACTCTGGAAGTCTAAAGGCATACCATCCTTTGCTGAACTTTCCAGTAGAGTAAATAATAACTGTCATAGAGAGATTAGCCTACACTGAAGGTACACCTAAATTATTCTATAAAAAATGGGAACTATGGACTGCATCTATATACTATAAAGCATCTGTGCACTCTGAGTTGGCAGAATACCATGCACCATGTACCAAAAACAATATAACATGATTTCAACACTTGAGTAAAGGGGCACAAGATAACCCCCAATCTCAGATACTCAGAAACATAGGGATTAGATCTGGCAGTATGTTTTGTTTAGTTAGTTAAGTTTAAATTAATGTTATCTAAATACGGTTGCAATGAACAACATATTCTGTATATATCACAAAATGAAGCTGGAAGGCATCTTATTATATGTATGTAAGTATATTGTAAAATAAGTGTACATGTATGCTTTTCGGCTTTAATAAAGATGTTTTAAAAAAATAAATAAATAAATAAATGGGTGCTGTTGTTTGCATAAGGGAGAAGGGCCTGAGAAGGCAAACCGTAAAACTCCTCATGCAGGATCTGTGATCATAAGCTTCCTACTTATTATGAAAAAGCCACTTGTAATAGTTGCATTGGAAAGATTTTAACAGAAGAATCTTCCGTCTGGTTGGAGTCATTGAGGAATGTAGTCAGAGAAGAGGTTCAAAGAGCTAAAGAGGTGTCGATCCCTAATCCGCTCCCTCTTACGCAGGATCAGCTAGGTACCTCTTCCGCGGTGTATGTTACAGAGAGGTCAGGATCTGAGGAGGAAGGCATAGGCTCTTCAGCATCGGAAACAGAACATGCAGGATGCATCAGAGCAACTATGGATATTGAGGAAAAAAGAGAACCTAGATCCATACAGGATATTATGTTTGAAGGGTTAAAGAAAAACCGCAAACTGGCCTATCCTCTTCATGAGACCATGACATCCCTAATTCAAAAAGAATGGCAGTCGCCAGATAAAAAAAATCTTACATTCCGATGGCTGTCAAAAGAAAATATCCTTATGATTCAGATGTGTCTGGTGCTTGGGGTACTGCTCCTAAAGTGGATGCATCTGTAGTCAAGGTTATTCGCAGTGTACAAAGATTAGACATGGTACAATGTGATCAGATATGTAAATACAGGAAATAGAAAGGGTGTCAAAAAACATAGGAAAATAATCTTGTTCAAATGTGCAGAAAGGACTTCTTTGTAGACATCTGATGTCCTATGAGATTAGCACTGTGCAAAATAGTTGTTTGCATCACATAGGCAGAAACTGAAAACATAAATGCAGAGTGGTTAATCATCTAGTAATGGTAGACAGGAGGATACTAGATGATTACATGGTACAATCTTTGTACACTAAGGCTACATTCACACTGACGTATGGAGGACGTATATACGGCCGATATACGTCCTCCATACACGTCAATGGGCGCACGGCGCCCTACGGGAGCGGTACGGTGCGGCACCGTACCGCTCCGTACCCGGAAAAAGATAGTACCTGACCTATCTTTCTCCGTAGTATGGCGCCGTGCGCCATTAATTCCTATGGAGAGGGGCGTGGGTGAGCTGCGCTCACCTCCTCCTCCTCTCCCCGTACACTGCCGTTGCCCGCTACGGTACGGGCAACGGCAGTGTGAATATAGCCTTACTGTCTGTATTATTCCCAGAATCTGAAGAAGGTCATTTTGACCGAAACGTCATGCTATTCAGTGGATTTGTACAAAAAAAAAAAAAAAAGCAATTATTCAAATTTGATTGAGTGCCATCTTCCATTATCTATGCATGAACGGGGCTGGGACCCTAGTTTGGCACCATCTACTACACAAGCAGTGCTGTGAAATTCCTGTTATTTATTAAGGTTATTCTCAGATCATCACTTCCCTTTGAGGATATGGGTTCTCTTAAGGATTCTATGGATAAAAAGATGGAGAGTTTTCTGAAAAGGTCATGGTACTCGGCTACATCAACCTTTAAACCCAATATAGTAGCAGCTTGTGTGGCCCGCTCCATGTTGTTCTGGCTTAATCAACTGGAATCGGACATTCAGAATAAAGTACCATGAGATTCAGAAAGGGGCATTTTTAACAGAAACCTTCATTGATGCTTTATGGCTCATGGCTTGTTCCTCTGCCTTGTCTTACTCAGCCAGAAGAGCCCTCTGGCTAAAGAACTGGCCAGGTGACGTGGGCTCAAGAAACAGACTTCTTGGAATTCCCTTTAATGGGAAGTTATTTGTTCAGGTGTTAGAGTTATTGGAGAAGTCAGGGGATAAAGTAAAATATTTTCTCCCTGTACAGACTCTTTCATTCTTTTTGTAGGTCAAGACCCCAAAGAAGAGGGAAAGAAAAAAAAATCAAAGTTTCAGACCCTTTCAGATGTGCAGGGGGTTCCTATTTAGCCAGTCTAGAGATGCCAAGCGTCAGGAACCTAGTTCCTTATGACGATAAAACTCCCCTTGGCGGGGGGTGGGGCAGGGGCTAAACCATTTCATTCAGGCCTGGGCAGAAATATCAGGATGCAAATGGTCATTACAGATAAGGCGTATCATTGGACCTTCTCACTTCTCCACCATCCCGACTGAAAATCTCGAATCCTGCTCCGGGAGAAAACAAGAAGGTTCTTTGCCAGGTTCCCCCAGCCGAACAGGGTCAGGGGTTCTATTCATTCCTATTCCTGGTAAAAAAAAAAAAAACCGAGATACAAAGGTTCTTCTCCCCCTAGAGATAATAAGCTCCCTAGATTGGTGGTTGACTAAAGAAAATCTGAGGGTGGGTCTTCCCTGGAACCCTTGTCAGGACTGATTAGTTACCACAGATGCCAGCCGTCGGGGATGGAGGGCTCACGTAGAGGAACAAGTTTTTCAGGGAACTTGGGACAGTTCGGAGAAAGGGTTGTCTTCAAATGCCAAGGAGTTATTAGCGATCCTAAAAGCTAGAAGCTCTCCCTCTTACAGGGACATGGGGTGGCTGATGTCAGACAACAGCCATTACATATCTCAACAAGCAGGGCGATACAAGAAATTCAGGGCTTGTGATCATAACCACACAAATTCTTACCTTAGCAGAAAGACCTTTCACATCCCTGATTTTCTAAGTCGAAGGCCCTTGAGTCGGGAAGAATGGGAATTAAACCAGTCTGTTTTCCACAAGATCACAAAGCTTTGGGGCATACCAAGCATTAGATCTGTTTGCAACCAACGAGAATTGCAAAGTACAGCAGACCTTCCGTTGGCAGTGGACGCCTTCTCTCAGGAATGGAGCAGCAGTCTACTATATGCCTTTCCTCCCATGATTCTACTCCCCAGGATGATCAGGCAGGATAAGGCAAAATAAGGCAGGACAGAGTGATATTGATTGCCCCCTTTTGTCCTCGGCGGGCATGGTTTTCCAGTCTAAGGGAACTATCAGTAACAGATCCTTGGGTCCTACCCGAGTCAAAAGACTTGCTGTCACAGGTTCCGGTCCTTCATCCGGAGATAAAAGCCCTACATCTGACGGCATGGCTGTTGAAAGGATGATTCTCCAGAAACAAGGTTTGTCCTTTGGGATTATTTCTACTCTACAAAAAAGTAGAAAACCAGTTACATACAGCACCTACTATAGAATTTGGAAGGCTTTCTTTTCCTTTTCATGTAAGAACCCAAAACAGTTGTCTCAGCCTAATATCAGCCAAATTTAGACTTCCTGCAAAAAAGGTCTGGAGAAGGGTCTTAGACCAGCTACTCTGAAAGTTCAGGTATCTGCTCTAGGGGCCTTATTCAGTTAGCAAAACATCCCTGGATCTCTAGATTTAGGGAGGTAGAATTAGGCCCACAATTAGAAATAAAGTACCACCCTGGGATTTGGTTCTGAAGGTGTTGTCAGGTCCTCCATTTGAACCTTTAGATCGTGTTTCTATCAAACTCCTCACTTGTAAAGCAGTTTTTCTCACAGCAATCATTTCAGCCAGGAGAGTGGGGGAGATAGCAGCCTTGTCATGCAGACCTCCATATTGTAGGATCTTAGGTGACAGAGTTGTCCTTAAACCAGACCCAAGTTTTTTACCTAAAGTAGTATACGATTTTCATAAGTCTCAGGACATTACCCTTCCCTCATTTTGTTTTAATCCCAAAACACAGAAGGAAAAGGGGTTTCACTATCTGGATGTTAGAAGAAGTATTATTCAATATCTAGATGCTACTTCTATGTGGAGAAAATCGGACAGTCTTTTTGTATTCTTTTCAGGAAAAAATAAGGTCTTGAAAAAAAACAAAAAACACATGAAACGTGTTATGATATGTAAAGCTTTTCTAGCGATATGTAAATTAAGTGATAGCAGAACGTCAAAAATTGACAAGACATTTCTGGCCCAATAACGTTGGGGCCTCAAGGGGTTAGGCAAAAAGCATTATTATGCCAAAATGTCTGGTGTACGTAATGGTTGACAGTACTCTTGTTAGCAACCTCTTCTGTGAGTGACATGCATGCCTTTTGCAATGCTAAAAAAAAACTGTACAACTTGGAGCTGAAGGCAGGTATGATCTAAACCATGAACACAGTTTGTCAAGACATTTAAAAAATCTATTTAATAGGTTCGTAAAACTATACAAGTGAAAAGAGTGGCAGGACTAAACATAAAAAACCAAAAACCCAGCTGAGAATTTGCACTGGTAGTGTATTTTTATTTTTTTTTAACTTGTGTTACCGGCTCAGGGGATGTGTAAAATTCATAACAATCATTCATTCATTCTTGGCTTGTTCGCTATAAAAGTTCCAGATCTAATATTGCTGTAGGTCGATCTATATTTATAATTTCTCCTGTAATATAATATGTTTAGACAGTTACATTTAGTTACTGATAATACTAAAATCTTAGGAATTATTATGTGTAAACTATAGAAACAAAAAATGTATGCACAATGGGTCAAGACATCCCATGGTTTAAGATTACATCATATTATTCTAGAATCATACAGGCAGTTCCCATACCTACAGAATGGGTTCTTTGGTTTAACCGTACATCCTTTTTATAAGCGGAGTTAGCACCACAATGGGATGATACACTCAAATGGCATATACAAAGAACAAAAAAAAAAAAAACCAACAAGCTTACATAATTACCTTCCAATACTTCCCATGGCCTCCTCCCTTCTCCTCATCGATCGTAACAGAGTGGGCAGAGACGGTCCATGATCTGTCCACACACAGACTAGCGACATCGTGAGAAAAAAAAAAAAAAAAAAAAAAATCCTGACTGCAGACAGATATCACACATTTGCATTCTTGCTACATGCAACCGACCACACCCTTTGAATGTTGTTGTAGACGAGGAAAAAATATGATGTTACCGCTCGATTCAGGCATATCAGACAACCTGGTGTATAAGACGACCCCCCCCCCTACTTCCTGGAAAAAATATAAGTTTAGATATTATTCGCCGTATAAGATACACCCCTTTTCCAACAGCAGACAAAACCTGGTAAAATTAAAAAAAAACAGATTTGAATTTAACATGGTCTTTTTTAATGTTAAATTTTCTGACATGCAGGTATATAGCAGGAAAAACTGTCGCTCATAAACATAAGGCATTACAACAAATACCATCGTCCATTTTACTGTACATATACCATACCGTCCTTAAATTTTTATTTTATTAAAATATTCCATCAGTACTCAGGTAGCGGGAAAAAAATTCCAAATGCAATGAAAATGGTGATAAAACGATTTGCGCATTTTATTTTGGGCTTGGATATTACGTCGTCACTGAGCGCCCAAATGACATGTCTACTGATTCTTTGGGTCGGTACGATAAGGGGATTACCAAATTTGTATAGGTTTTATATGTTTTCATACATTTACAAAAAATGAAAACTCTGTACAAAAATAATTTTTTGATTTGGCCCACTTCTGGAGCTTAATAACGTTTTATTACTTTGGTGTACGGTAGCTGTGGGTTGGTGTCATTTTTTGTAAATTTGATAATATTTTCAATATATCATTTTTAGGGACTGATACGACCTTTTGATAACTTTTATAGATTTTTTTATCATTTTCAAAAAATGGCAAAAAAGTGCCATTTTTCGACTTTGGGCGCATTTCCGTTACGGGGTTAAAACTCTGAAAACATTGAAAAACAGTTATCAGATTTTGATAGATCGGGGCTTTTCGGACGCGTCCCTACCTGATAGTTATGTTTTTACGTTATTGTATATTTATGTCAGTTCTAGGGAAAGGCGGGGTGATTTGAAATTTTAGGGGTTTTTATTATAATTTTTTTTTTTTTACTTTTTTTTATTTATTTTTTTTTTTTATATTTAAGGACTCCCTAGGGTACTTTAACCCTAGGTTGTATGATCGATCCTATATATATGCCATACCAGTATTATTCATACATTCATTACAATGTGCACAGAACGAGGTACCAGGGGAGGACGATCGCTTTGCTATCAATTCTACTACATAGATTGAACAAGCCTATGTATTGGCCGCGGCAGACAGTGCAGCGCAAAAAGAGTTAGAGAAACCTGTCATAGGAAATGGCTGGTATATTTTCAGTATATTTTTTGGAGGATGGCACCACACGCTGTCATGATAGGGAAACATGATCTGGAAGGTTTTAGGTAGTTATTAGGTCAATTTCTGATTACAAGGTACGTTAAACACAGAGCTGAGTATTAGACGTACCCAGTAGGTTAGGTGTCCTAGGTAGAGTGGAACACTTGGGGGGGAAAATTTAAATAGAATGGGGGGAAAAAAACCGCACCACAAATATTTACATAAATATATAAATTTGTAAAAAAATATATTGCTTGATAAATTCCTTTACCCAAGGACTATACAATTATAATTTCAAAATAACAAATCACAATGGAAATATTTCATAGACTTCCCAAGGTTAATCTAGTCAACTAATGAAATTTTGGTTTTTTTTCCTAATATACAATCATTGTATGATAGTTGTGCACGAAGCAAACTATATCATAGAATACGCAGAATGAAGCCTTTCAATGATAAAAAAATAGTGACAAAGAATTGGACAAGCAGTATATTTTAAATAGCATAAGCTAAAATTGCTAAAAATTGAAATCCTGGGGACCGGTTCTTCTTATGGACTTATAGACCTAGGAACCTTCCTGCAATTTCAATTTAAATTGTAAACTTTTATTTAAAAAAAAAAAAAGCATAAATTGACTTTATTTTAAATTGTTATAGATGAAAAATGTATAGAGCTCAGTTTTCTTGTTATGTTGTCTGTTATGTTCACCGGAATAAATAAAAAAATAATAAAATCAAAACTGAAGAAACCAAAAATACATGTTTTTGTAAGCAGACAAAGGCTGTTGAATTTGTAATGTTCCCACCATGCAGTTTTCATTTTTGCTTTTCATTTTTTGCTCCCCTTTAAAACTCCTTTTTATTTTTCTTTGTAGAGGCTTTGCAAGGAGCTGTTTAACAAATTGTGACAACCTTTTTTTACTATTATTTTACACACTTAGCGTCCTTAAATACCAAATTAGAGTGTTATGAAAACAGATAGGGATATAAAATAAAAAGTCCAAGTGAGCAGATAACACTAACCGGCCACTTTATTAGTCACATGCTAGTAACGGGTTGAGACCCCCTTTGCCTTCGACACTGCCTCATCTTCGTGGCATAGATTCAACAAGGTGCTGGAAGCATTCCTCAGACTTTTGGCAATTGAATGATGGAATCACACAGTGCGCCCGATTTGTCAGCTGCACATCCTGATGTGAATCTCCCGTTAAACCACATCCCAAAATGCTCTATTGGATTGAGATCTGTGAGTGGAGGACAGTTTGAGGTACAGTGAACTATTGTCATGTCAAGAAACAAGTCTGAGTGATTCCAGCTTTATGACATGGCGCATACCTGTGAAAGTAAGCCCTCAGATGTGGGTTACATTGTGGTCATAAGGGCGGACATGGTCAGCAAAAATACTCAGGTAGGCGGTGGCGTGGCATCGATGCCAATTGCTATCCAAGGGGACCACAAGAGTGGCCCAAGAAAATATTCCCACACCCATGACACACCAGCCTGAACCGGTGATACAAGGCACGAGGATCTATGCTTCATGTTGTTGACGCCAAATTCTGACCCTACAATAGAATGCGCAGCAGAAATCGAGGACTCATCAGACCAGGCAATGGTTTCAACTTCTACTGTCCACTTCCATGAGCTTTTTTATGCAAACTGTAGCCTCAGTTTCCTTGTTCTTAGATGAAAGGAGTGGACCCGTGTGGTCTTCTGCTGCTGTAGCTCATCTGCCTCAAAGTCGACGTACTGTGCGTTCGAATGCTCTTTGCCTACTTGCGTTTGTAACGGAGGCTGATTTGAGTCACTGGTGCTTTCATATCAGCTCGAATAGTCTGCCCATTCTCCATCTGACATCTGGCCATTAAACAAGGCATTTCGCACACAGAACTGCCGCTCACTGGATGTTTTTTTTTTTCGGACAATTCTCTGTAAACCCTAGAGATGGTTGTGAGTGAAATCCCAGTAGATCAGCGTCTGAAATACTCAGACCAGCCCTTCTGGCACCAACAACCATGTCCACGTTCAAAGGCCACTCAAATCACTTTCTTCCCCATACTGATGCTCGGTTTGAACTGAGGAGATTGTATGACATGTCTACATGCACTAAATGCACTGAGTGCCGCATGTGAGTGGCTGATTAGAAATTAAGTGTTAAGAGCGTTGGGACAGGTTAACGAATAAAGGTGCCCGGTGCGTGTATATACCACAATACACAAAATCAATTAAGAATTAATCTCCCAAAATCTAAATCCAAAGCCAAGAATAATTAGTTGATACACAAATGTGTTTAAAAATATATGACCAGATGGATATAACTCTTCCCTAGCAAAATAATATTTAAAAAAATACCTAACGTATAAAAAAACAACAAACAACTACCTTATGCAATTTTGCGGCAAACTGATAAAAGTAAAAGATACGAAAATTCTGTTTCAATGAGATTGTATGGCAGGGATCCATAGTATGGCTACTAGAAAATCCGTCCAGACATGAGGATGGTATGGCCAGGGAAATAACATGTCCAACTGCTCATTCACGGAAAGAAGGTCATCCTCTCATTTTTCTTAAAGTAAAAATCTAAAGAATACACATGTAATCAAAACAAAAGACTTTACATCTTTCGCATTTTAAACTCTCAATTCCTTAATATCTGCTGTAACAGTATAGCACAACACATTTATTTTTTATCCTAGTTTTTTTTTCTTTTGACGTTTCTTTCTTGATTTCGTGGCGATCTGTATCCTCTCACTCTGTCAAAAATTCTCACACAGCTTTGTCCAGACAGGTGTATTCTATGCACTTCTCCACTCGAAACAGTTTCTCTACAAAATAAAGGAAAGAACTTTGTGCAGAGGGTACAATTCAATCTACATATGGACACATCAACTGCGGTAATAATGGTAATGTAAATAATTTATTCTGCGAGAAAACAAAGGGATGCGGTGGGACCCACAAAACCAGCAAGCGTTGTGTGTTCAAACAAATTAATCGTCTCTTTTGCAGAGAATTTTCGCGCCCATTATTACACTGAGTAGTCGGGTTGTTGTTCTCTGGAGATAGTCAGCAAACACACTGGCCTAGGCCGAAGGGCAGCGATGCACTAATAGACTTACAGGGGAAGCGCATGTTGATTCTGTAACTAGCACCTTGGCGGTCCTGATATCGGTAGAATGCAATGCACGGGTGCATAGCCTTAACCGATGCATGCGGTTTCTTGAATTGCAAACACCAAGACCTACCCGGGGCCGCTGCAGCCCTCTATGTGACGCTTGTGTGTCTCTCTCCATCCACACTTGTCAGTTGCATTAAGCAGTTAAAAAATGTAGGGAATGAATGTGAAGGCGAGGAAGAATTACTATCATTGGTACTGATACACAGCCACACATAGCGCCGGATGACACCGTCTAGGGCGCGCTACCCCGCACTGAAAATTATTCCTCTGATTCTGACAAAGGCCTTTGCAAACAATCAGCATACATAAGCTACTTTTTACCTTGTCACCAGCAAAATCACTTTCTACTGTATTTCAGTATATTGGCGTTGTTTGCATAGGGTTCATTACATACCCACTGGCTCATGTTAACGAATCTTCAGAAAACACATGCACCGACCCGTTTGTCAATATGATTTTTAAGTCGTTATATAACGATGGACGGTGATACCAAAATGATAGCTGGTTGTTTGGTAAGTCTTTTATATCTACATTTCATTTTTGAATTTTGTATGATCGTAACTGGGGAGATTATGGTGGGTTACTGTATTATAATTATTATTGAATTTAAATTTTTTCTACATGTTTTGGGCTTGAAACACTGCGTTCATGCAATTGCATGGTTCAAGCCCCCAGTCACTCTGCATACAGTGGTAAGACTTTCATTACGCGCACGTCGTTAAAGGGGTTAAGTTGTGTGGCCTGAAAAGGTTTTAATGAGTCGGGCCTAATTTTTTAACAAATTCGTAGGTGGCGATTAAGGGCCATAACTTAGTTTTAATTTTGCATGATACTTGGTATTTATTTGGGACACAGAACTAGTATCATTTTTTTTTGTTTTTACTTGGGGTTAACAGTGAAAAAGGGTTTTTTGATAAATTTTTTCGTAAATATATGTTGTAATTATCAAATAATAAAACTTAACATTATTGAATTCCAATTGTTTGGTTCTGTTGCTATTTAATATGTAAAGTTTTGCGTCATTTTTTTTTCAAATTAATGGGAAAGGAGAGTTCTTTATATGACTATTTATAAATTTTCTGGGATTTTTTTTTAACGTTATATGACCCCAGAGATTATAGAAGACCAAGGGGGAGATTTTCACAGTTTTGTTATTTAAATTTTTACTGTTTTTTTACCACCTTTTACCGGTTTCCCCCGTAACAAGGGATCTTTTGCCTAGACAACCTAGATAATGATAAGACCACTGTGGTTTGGCTGCAAGATGGACCTATGTGTATGGGCGAACAGAGCAGTCAGGTACTTGTGTAACTGTTCCGTGTCCCGCCAAAACACAGCAATTGCGTTATATGACATTACACACATACCTTTTCCTCCATATGCCCAGGTCATCTGCATGTTAAAGAAAAACATGAGACTCTTACCAGAAAATGTTGTTTCCTCGGTCAACAATGCACCACAAGAGTTATATTTACATATTTATCCAGCATATATAATATCTAATGTCGTTTTTTTTTTACGACCCCCGTGAACCAACACCACACAAAAAAGTTAACCCACACGGGTGGGAATACCAGGTGGCATGTGCATCGAGGAAACAACATTACGGTAAGATACAAGTGGCTGATTTGTGTTGTACTGGGTCTAAATCATACCAGCAGGTCTGATGAATCCCTTTCGACCGGTGGTCCTAAAGCTGTATGAAAATGACATGATATGGGTCCAATGAGCCATTGTCATTCAGAAGTCAGCTATTCATAAGTGTTCAGGCACTGCCACACCTCAATGTTTGCTGACACCAGAGATGATAAGACAGCTGGTTCTGGTGCCAGATGCAACTATGGTGGGGGGAACAGAGCACGTCGGTATTGTGAAAAACCAACACCACACAAAAAAGAAACAGGGTGGGAATACCAGGTGGCATCGTGACTCGAGGAAACAACATACCGGAAGAGGAATCAGTGTTTTCCCCTTAACAAGACGCCCCACCAGAGAGCAATTACAGAGGAAAACGAACTGGGAGTGGGGGGGGGGGTGGGTTGTGCGGGGGACGGGGGGGTGGGGGGGGGGCGGCCACTTTTTTTCTCGGGGTTTTTGGGGGGGGTTTTCCTTGGCGGGGGGGGGGGGGAGAACAACCGAGGATCAGAACCTTTCTTCAAAAGGAAAGAGAAGTGACCCCATCACATCCACCCTATTAGTGTGTAAGGAAAGTGTGAGGGGTAGACCAGGTGGCCGCCTGGCCGATCTCCTCCAGTGTTGCAACCCAAACTCATACTAGGATGTTAGCTAAGGCTCAAGAGCGGCACCCAGAAGCCACCCAAGACGGCGCTTCTAAACTTCATAAGCTCGAATAGTAAATTAATCCATTTAGCAATGGCGTAGAAGATGCCTTACCCCCCCCCCCCCCCCCCCCCCAGTTCGTTTTTCTCTGTAATTCTCTCTGGTGGTGCCGTCGTGTTGAAGGGGAAAACAATGAATTACTCTTACCGGTAATGTTGTTTCCTCGAGTCACGATGCCACCTGGTATTCCCACCCGTGTGTTACTTTTTTGTGTGGTGTTGGTTTCACAAGTACCTGACGTGCTCTGTTCTCCCATACACATAGTTGCATCTTGGCAGCCAGAACCAGCAGTGTCTTATCATTATCTAGGTTGTCAGGCAAACATTAGGAGGTGTGGCAGTGCCTGACACTTATGAATAAGCTGGACTTCTGAAGATGAAAATGGCTCATTGGACCCATCTCAGGTCATTTTCATACAGCTTTAGGACCACCGGGTCGAAAGGGATTCATCAGAGCTGCTGGGTATGATCAGTCCCAGTACAACACAAATCAGCCACTTGTAATCTTACCGGTAATGTTGTTTCCTCGAGTCACGATGCCACCTGGTATTCCCACCCGTGTGTTACTTTTTTGTGTGGTGTTGGTTTCACGGGTGTCGTAAAAGCCAGAACCAGCAGTGTCTTATCATTATCTAGGTTGTCAGGCAAACATTAGGAGGTGTGGCAGTGCCTGACACTTATGAATAAGCTGGACTTCTGAAGATGAAAATGGCTCATTGGACCCATCTCAGGTCATTTTCATACAGCTTTAGGACCACCGGGTCGAAAGGGATTCATCAGAGCTGCTGGGTATGATCAGTCCCAGTACAACACAAATCAGCCACTTGTAATCTTACCGGTAATGTTGTTTCCTCGAGTCACGATGCCACCTGGTATTCCCACCCGTGTGTTACTTTTTTGTGTGGTGTTGGTTTCACGGGTGTCGTAAAAAAAAAAAAAAACGGGACATTAAGATATGTATATATGCTGGATAAATATGTAAATATAACTCTTGTGGTGCCATTGTGACTCGAGGAAACAACATTTTCTGGTAAGAGTAATTCATTGTTTTCTTTAACATGCAGATGAGCCTTGGCATATGGAGAGAAAAGGTGATGTGTGTAATGTATAGTAAAGCATTGCTAGTGTTTGTGCTTGACACGGACATCAGTTACACAAGTACCTGACGTGCTCTGTTCTCCCATACACATAGTTGCATCTTGGCAGCCAGAACCAGCAGTGTCTTATCATTATCTAGGTTGTCAGGCAAACAGCCAGAACCAGCAGTGTCTTATCATTATCTAGGTTGTCAGGCAAACGATGCCCTTGTTACAGGGGGAAACCTGTAAAAGGTGGTAAAAAAAAAAGTAAAAATTAAATAAAAAACTGTTAAAATCTCCCCCGGGGTCTGCTATAATCTCATGGGGGTCATATAAAGTTAAAAAAAAAAATACACAGAAAAATATTAATAAATATTCATATAAATACATCTCCTTTCCCAATATAATTTGAAAAAAATGACCAAAACTTTACATATTAAATATCAACATGAACAAAACAAAATTTGGAATTCAATAATGTTAATTTTTAGTTAATTTGAATAATACAAACATATATTTACTAAAAATTACAAAAAACACCTTTTTCACTTTTAACCCCAAGTAAAACAAAAAAAATGAATAATGAGTTCTGTGTCCCAAATAAATACAGCAAGGTAGCATGCAAAATAAAATAAGTTATGGCCCTTAAATCGCCACATACGGAAATTTGTTAAAAAATTGGCCCGCTCATTAAAACCTTTTCAGGCCACACAATTAACCCCTTAACGACGTGCGCCGTAATAGTGCTTACAACTTGTATTGCAGTGTATGGGCTTGAACAAGCAATTGGATGAACGCGTGTTTAAGCCCAAAAATGTAAAAAAAAATTAAATTAATAATAATTAAATACAGTAACCCACATAATCTCCCCAGTTACACATAAAATTAAAATAAAGTATATAAAAACTCCAAAAAAAAGTACATATTTGGTATCACCGCATCCGTATTAAGCTGAACAATAAATCAATATTGAACAAAGGCTGCATGGTTTCTGAAGATTCGTTACAATGAGCCAGTGGCTCATTGTAATGAACCCTATGCAAAAACGCCATATACTGAAATACAGTAGAAATGTGATTTTTAGCTGGTGACAAGTTAAAATAGCCTATGCTATGCTGATTTTTCAAAAGGCCTTTGTCAGCATTATTAATAATTTCAGTGAGGTAGCTGCAGCCGGTGTGTGCCTGTGTATCAGTCTACCATGTGTATTCTTCCTCTCCTTCACATCATTCCCCTCCATTTCTTAACTGCTTAATGCACCTGACAAAGTGTGGAGGAGAGGAGACACACAGGCACATAGAGGCTGCAGCGCCCGGGTATGGTCTTTGGTGTTTGCATTTCAAGGAAAACGCATGCAATCGGTAGCTAGCACCCAGTGCCTTGCATTTAGCCGATACAGGACCCCAGGTGCTAGTTACAGATCACATGCGTTTCCCTGGAAACGCATATGCAATCGTGCCTTGGCCTAGTGCCAGTGTTGCTGATCAATCTCCATAGAAAACACCACACGATACAAGTGTAAAATGGGCGAAAATTCTCTGCAAAAGAGACATTCAATGTGTGAACACAACCTTCTTGTTTTGTGGTCCCCCCCTCCCTTTGTTTCTCCTAGAATAAATTATTTATCATTACCATTATTACCGCAGTGATGTGTCCATATGTAGATTGACATTGTTACCACTCTGCACAAAGTTACTTTGAGCTTTATTTTGTAGATGACTGTGGAGAAAGTGCAAGGAATCAGCCGTCTGGAACAGCTGTGTGAGGAATTTTTGGAAGAGGAGAGAGTACAAGAACTGAAGCAAGAAAAGAAACGTCAAAAGAAAAAAAATAGGAGAAAAAATAAATGTGTTTGTGCTATACCTGTGACAGCAGATATTAAGGAATTGAGAGTTGAAAATGCGAAAGATGTAAGTATTTGTTTGATTACATGTGTATTCTTTAGATGTTTTACTTGAAAGAAAATGAGGAGGATGCCTGTCGTTCCGTGAATGAGCAGTTGGACATGTGATTTCCCTGCCATACATCCTCATGTCTGGACGGATTCTAGTAGCCATTACTATGGATCCCTGGCACATACAATCTCAGTTGAAACAGAATTTTCGTATCCTTTTTACATTTTATCAGTTTGCAGCAAAATTGCATAAAGGTAGTTGTGTGTGTTTGTTTTTTTATACGTTAGGCATTTTTTAAAATAATTATTTTGCTAGGGTAGGAGTTATATCCATCTTGTGTCATATATTTTTAAACACATTTGTGTATTAAACTAATTATTTCTTGGCTTTTGATTTAGCATTTTTGGGAGATTAAATTCTTATTGATTTTGTGTATTGTGGTATATACACTCACCGGCCACTTTATTAGGTACACCTGTCCAACTGCTCGTTAACACTTAATTTCTAATCAGCCAATCACATGGCGGCAACTCAGTGCATTTAGGCATGTAGACATGGTCAAGACAATCTCCTGCAGTTCAAACCGAGCATCAGTATGGGGAAGAAAGGTGATTTGAGTGCCTTTGAACGTGGCATGGTTGTTGGTGCCAGAAGGGCTGGTCTGAGTATTTCAGAAACTGCTGATCTACTGGGATTTTCACGCACAACCATCTCTAGGGTTTACAGAGAATGGTCCGAAAAAGAAAAAACATCCAGTGAGCGGCAGTTCTGTGGGCGGAAATGCCTTGTTGATGCCAGAGGTCAGAGGAGAATGGGCAGACTGGTTCGAGCTGATAGAAAGGCAACAGTGACTCAAATCGCCACCCGTTACAACCAAGGTAGGCAGAAGAGCATCTCTGAACGCACAGTACGTCGACTTTGAGGCAGATGAGCTACAGCAGCAGAAGACCACACGGGTCCACTCCTTTCATCTAAGAACAAGGAAACTGAGGCTACAGTTTGCATAAAAAAGCTCATGGAAGTGGACAGTAGAAGTTGAAACCATTGCCTGGTCTGATGAGTCCTCGATTTCTGCTGCGCATTCTATTGTAGGGTCAGAATTTGGCGTCAACAACATGAAGCATAGATCCTCGTGCCTTGTATCACGTTCAGGTGTGTGTGTCATGGGTGTGGGAATATTTTCTTGGCATCTTTGCGTGCCTCTTGGATAGCAATTGAGATCGATGCACGCCACCGCCTACGAGTATTGTTGCTGCCATGTCCACCCTTATGAACAATGTAACCCAACATCTGATGTCTACTTTCACAGCGTAATGCGCCATGTCATAAAGCTGGAATCATCTCAGACTGGTTTCTTGAACATGACAATGAGTTCACTGCACTCAAATGGCCTCCACAGTCACCAGATCTCAATCCAATAGAGCATCTTTGGGATGTGGTGGAACGGGAGATTCGCATCATGGATGTGCAGCTGACAAATCTGCGGCAACTGTGTGATGCCATCATGTCAATATGGACCAAAATGTCTGAGGAATGCTTCCAGCACATTGTTGAATCTATGCCACGAAGAATTGAGGCAGTTCTGAAGGCAAAAGGGGGTCCAACCCGTTACTAGCATGGTGTACCTAATAAAGTGGCCGGTGAGTGTATATCTGCTCACTTTGACTTGTTATTTTTATATCCCTATCTGTGCATAACACTCTAATTTGGGATTAAAGGACGCTAAGTGGTGTAAAATAATAGTAAAAAATAAGTTGTAACAATTTGTTAAACAAGCCCTTGCAAAGCTCTCTACAAAGAAAAATAAAAATGATTTTTAAAGGGGAGCAAAAAATGGAAAAGCAAAAATGAAAAACTGCATGGGTGGGAACAAATTACAAATGCAACAGCCATGTTGTCTGCTTACAAAAACATGTATTTTTGGTTTCTTCAGTTTTGATTTTATTATTTTTTTTATTTATTCGCGTGAACATAACAAGACAACATAACAAGAAACTGAGCTCTATACATTTTCATCTATAACATTTAGAATAAAAGTCAATTTTTATGCTTTTTTTTTTTAAATAAAAGTTTACAATTTAAATTGAAATTGCATGAAGGTTCCTAGGTCTATAAAGTCCATAAAGAGAACCTGTCACCAGGAATGTCAATTTTAGCAATTTTAGCTTATGCTGATTTAAATAATGCCTTTGTCAGCATTCTTTGTCACTATTGTTTATCATTGAAAGTGCGTATTCTGCGTATTCTATGATATAGTTGCTTTTCTTTCACAACTATCATTACAATGATTGTATATTAGGAAAAAAAAATCCAAATATTTTCATTAGTTGACTAGATTAACACTTGGAAGTCTAATGAATATATTCTCCATTGTGTATTTGTTATTTTGAAATATAAATTGTATAGTCTTGGGTAAAGGGGAATTTAGCAAGCAATATAATTTTTTACAAATATTAGTATGTATGTAAATATTTTGTGTGCGTTTTTTTTCCCCCCATTTCTATTTAATTTTTTCCCCCCCAAGTGTTCCACTCTAACTAGGACACTCTAACTCTAACTGGGTCTTCTAATACTCAGCATCTGTGGTTAACGGGAACCTTGTAATCAGAAATTGACCTAATAAACTACCTAAACACCTTCCAGATCATGTTTCTATCATGACAGAGTGTGGTGCCATCATCCAGAAAAATATACTTAAAATATACCAGCCAATTTCTAATGACAGGTTCTCTAACTCTTTTTGGCGCTGCACTGTACTGCCGCGGCCAATACATAGAGCTTGTTCAATGCTATGTAGTAAGAAATTGGGATAGCAAAAGCGATCCGTCTCCATGGTAGCCTCGGGTCTTGTGCACATTGTAATGAATGTATGAATAATAATGGTATGGCAGTATATGATAGGATCGATCAGACAACCTAGGGTTAAAGTACCCTAGGGAGTCTGAAAAATAGTATAAATAAAAAAAAGTAAAAAAAAAAAAAAAAATTATAATAAAAAACCCCTAAAATTTCAAATCGCCCCCCTTTCCCTAGAACTGACATAAATATAAATAAACAGTAAAAATCATAAACATATCAGGTATTGACGCGTCCGAAAATGCCCGATCTATCAAAATATGATAACGGTTTTTCAATGTTTCAGAGTTTAACCCCGTAACGGAAAATAGCGCCCAAAGTCGAAAAATGGCACTTTTTTGCCATTTTTTGAAAAATATAAAAAAATCTATAAAAAGTGATCAAAAGGTCGTACAGTCCTAAAAATGATATAATTGAAAATATTATCAAATTTCGCAAAAAATGACACCACCCACAGCTCCGTACACCAAAGTATAAAAAAGTTATTAGCGCCAGAAGTTGGCAAAATCAAAAAAATTATTTTTGTACAGAGTTTTCATTTTTTGATAAAGTATGAAAACTATTAAAACCTCATACAAATTGGTATCCCCTTATCGTACCGACCCAAAGACATAGTAGACATGTCATTGGGGCGCTCAGTGAACGACGAATATCCAAGCCCAAAAAAATGTTTCGCAACGCTTGATGTTTGTATCACCCATTTCATTGTCATTTGGAATTTTTTTCCCTGCTACCGTGATGTTATCTGATTGGAATATTTTAATGAAATACAATTTAAGGTAGCGGATTGGATAGTACAGTAAAGATGGACGATGGTAAGTGTTGTTGTAGCCTTATGTTGCAGAGCGACAGGTTTTTCCGTATTAGACCTGCATGTCATGAAAATTTTAAGATTAGAAAAGAGACCATGTTAAATTCAAATCTGTTCTTTTTTTACATTTTACCAGGTTTGTGTCTGCGTTGGAAAAGGGGTGTATCTTATACGGCGAATAATATCTAAACTTATATTTTTTCCAGGAAAGTAGGGGGGGGGGTCGTCTTATACACCAGGTTGTCTGATATGCCGGAATATACGGTACATCATATTTTTTCCTCGGTCTACACACATATTCAAATGGGTGTGGTCTGTTGCATGTACGCAAGAAATGCAAATGTGTGATATCTGTCTGCAGTCAGTATTTTTTTTTTTTTTTTTCCTCCCTTATGTTATCTTAGTCTGTGTGTGGACAGAGCATGGACCTGTCTCTGCCCACTCTGTTACGATCGATGAGGAGAAGGGAGGAGGCCATGGGAAGTATTGGAAGGTAAGTATGTAAGCTTGTTGGTTTTTTTTTTTGTTCTTTGTATATGCCAAGTTGAGTGTATTCATCACATTTTTGGTGCTAAACTCCGCTTATAGAAAAGTATGTACGGTATAAACCTAAAGAACCCATCTTGTAGGTTACTTGGGAACTGCCTGTAATTCTAAATAATATGATTTAATATGTAAACCATGGGATGTCCAACCACATTGCATACATTTTTTGTTTCTATAGTTTACAAATAATAGATTCCTAAAGATTTAGTAATTATTCAGTAATAAATGTAACTGTCTAAACATATTATATTACAGGAGAAATGTATAAATGAATAGATCGACCTACAGCAATATTAGATCTTGAACTTTTATAGCGAACAAGCCAAGAATGAATGAATGATTTTAGAATTTTACCATCCCCTGAGACCGGTACACCAGTTTAAAAAAAAATAAAAATACACTACACAGTGCCAAATTCTCTAGATGGGTTGTTGGGTTTTTATGGTTTAGTCCTGCCACTCTTTTCCACTTGTATAGTTTTACAGAACCTATTAAAATAGATTTTTTAAAATGGTCTTGGAACAAACTGTGTTCATGGTTTAGATCATACCTAGCAGTCAGCTCCAAGTTGTACAAGTTTTTTTTTTATCATTGCAAAAGGCATGCATGCAATCACAGAAGAGGTTGCTAACACAGAAGTACTGTCAACCATTACGTACACCAGACATTTTGGGCATAAATTAATGCATTTTGCATCCCACAAGAAACGTCACAAATGGTGGGTTTTTCAACATTTCACTGCATTGGAATTTTTTTCCCGCTTCCCCAGTACACGCCATAGAATTTAAATCCAGTCACTATGAAGTGCAATTTGTTATTCAAAAATAACCTAACCAGTCTCTTTATTGGAAAATAAAAAAGTTAAGATTTTTGAAGTTGGTTAGGGAAAAAGGGAAGTGAAAGACTAAAAAAGGCCAATCGGTAAGGGGTAAGCCATTAAGCTTTCGTTAATTGTTTGTTAATCGTAGTTCTAATAATTTTTTTTTTTTTTTTTTTTTTTTTTATACCAGGTTTGTACAGACTGCAGAACAAAGTTTCTTAGAGCCTACACATTTTAATTGGTGATCTGACTGCGTAAAGAAAAGGCTACTGTGCGCACTTTATGAAGGACGTCGCTTGCTGTCCACATGAGGCATATTCATGTTTGTTGTGAGCAGTTTCATCGCTCATCTTCCTTTGGTAGAGCAGAGCCAGAATCGCCGGAAGGTATGGGGGGGGGGGGAGTATGTATAGCTAGAGTGGCTTCTAGCGTTTTTGCTTCCTTTTTTTATATTTGCCATATTTTTCATTAAGTTCATCTAAGACTTTGTTCCTGCTCATTAATGCAGTTGGAAGTTTATCATTATTTTACTCCTTTTATTATTCATTCTCTCTTGTCTGGTTAAAAAATATCTGAATTTTATCTTGCCTATAAAAATATCTCCTAAGTCCAAACCATAGTAGAAAAGTACATATCATTAAAGATGATATACCTTCCAGCAACATTATTGATTGTGGTTTGATCACTGGAGCGTGTGTGGGAAAAAATAAAATTAAACAAAGCAAAAACGCTGAATAAAAAAATCTTCTACATGCTGTATACATTGTTTTATGGCAGCATTGGGACTACCTTCAAGGAGGGTTGTAAGATGCTGTCTGACTTTTTCCCCACGAAAACAGTACCAAAACAGAGAGTTAAATTTAAGTTTTGAAGTTGGACAGAAAATTATAATAGACGTCACTTACTCAGGTGGCGAGGTTTGCTCACGAGTTCAGTATAATAAATAAAACTTGCCCTCCTTAATGTTGATATTTAATTAAAAAAATGAGGTCTTAAGGAAAAGGTATATCAATCCAAAACGCTGTCGGTCTCAACATTCGACCTTCAGATTTGAAAAACCTGCCGATTGTGAACACGAGGTGTCCGTCGTCACCCACAACCATTTCTCAAACCGATTGGAGCAGACTGCCGTGCGCAGACGCGTTTGCTGCCTATTAATCCTCTATGGAGCTGACGTAGAGCGCCATCATGGCCTACCTACCTTAATGGGAAAAACCCCTTTAAGCATTTTTGAGATGATGTTCCATCTTTTACCAGCTCATGTCCCAACCATACGAAACGTCACAAATTTGTTTCGGCAGGCATGATTGCCGCTTTAACCACTCTAATTTTTACCTAGAAGTAGTATTGCATACCTTACTTATAGGGCTATACATTGTTTGTGATTAAAAGCTTTTGACAATGTCTAATCCCCCTTCTCTTTGTGACGGAGGAAAGACCGCAACTATGATTAGCACAGGAAGAATGGTAACGTGCCTTGGAATCCATTTGTATGAGAGTCTTCCACCGAATTTGGCAAAAACTTCGAGCGAAGAGCAAACATGGCAGAGCTATTCTACCTTGGAGTTGATGCATACGCAAAAGCTTTGAGGTGAGTTAATATTATTTTGGGCAACATTGTCAAGCCAAAACATGGTTAACCGGACCATAAAACAACTTGCTGATCTTGGTTTGAGACTTTAAACCACAACATTTTACTTTATGTGTGTCTTTCGTGGGTCTTGGCTTCTGACAGTTTGTGATTAGCTCGAATTGCTTGACTAGAACTTGACTCCCAAATATTTTATCCTGCAAATGCCATGAGAGAGAGTTGTTAGCCTATAATAATCTGAGGAAACGCTTGAGGTTTGTCCCCCAACAATATTTAGAGCCCTGGAAAAACCCTTTCATGCCATAACCTCTTTATAGCTTATGTAAATCATTGTTACATTCAGGCCCATCCATTGATATTTATGTGCCACTTTCTCAATCTTATCTTTTTTTTTTCCACATTGGGCTTTTTAATAGCACAAACTGCTCTATAAACCTTTTAAAGTGGTTCTGTTACCGGTGTTACAGTGGGTGTTTTGCGCCTGGCGAACCCTTCTATGCTGCTATGTTAGGAAAAATAGGGAATAAAATATGGTTTTGTGATAATGAGTATAACACTGGGGAAAAAAAAAACTATTAAAAGCAATCTTTCACTTGATCTTTCTTTCATGAAAGATATTTACTGATTTTAAACCTGTAAAAGGTGTCCTTGGATTTTAGCTGTGTCCAAGACTTGGCAACCTTATTTGTTGGCTCATCATCCAGAAGGGCAAGAACATCTTTCACCAGAAAAAGACCATTACCAACTGCTCCCCAAAAAATGCCAGAAAGGAAATTTCAAGTCGTATGACAACCTACGGTTTAGCCACTAAGTGTAGGATAATATTGTTTTAGATATAAAAGCTTGAACATGATGTTTTTTTCAGCAATGAAAGTTGATTGATCAGTTGAGACCAAAATTTTAACTCTCTGCATGCCATAGTGCACACCATATTCTGAGGCCCAATGTACTGTAATCGCCCTCAAAAACACCATAGCAACAGTGAAGTTTGGAAGTGATAACATCATGGTGGTGGGAGTGTTTTTTTCAGCAAATTTCACTACCCCCCCCCCCCACCCCCCCCCCCCCCCAACTTAAAGGACACCTTCCATCAGGGCTTTGTAACTAATTTTGTCACCATAACCTTTAGAGTCATCTCACAATATTACATCCCATCTTTATCTAGTTAATTCATACAGTAATCATTCTAAAATCATATTTACCTTCATCATGACTGGGATCCGCCCTCCAAGTACAGGAACCTAGCATAACAAGAGACCTCTTCCTATTCCGACTCAGTTTGTTTTCTGTCCTTGGAATGAGACCTGGGGCACGCCGTGATGAAGGTGCCCTGCATGTTCCCTAACCCGTTCTCCTCACGGAGTGTGGGACGCTTGCAGTGCAGTCCCTCCGTGTGGGTCGGGGCTCATTGGCAGCGGTACGTCCTTCCTCCCGTCCTTCTGGCTTCGGTTTGCGTGGGTATCCAGGGGCGACTGCCGGTGGACGAGGTAGGGCCAGGTGCTGCGCCGGAAGTGTCGTGAATTCTTCACTTCCGGTAATTTGCTCCGTGTCATAGAGGTGTGGGGCATGGATCAGAAGAGATACTACCAGGGAGCTCAGGTTCGTTGCCCTATGCATAGATTTCTGTAAAATATTAATATTTACCCCTTAGACGGAGGGTTTTCCGGCTCTTTCTCCGCTCTCAACTTCAAAATCATAAATTTTTCATTTTTTCCGTGTACAGACCTTGTAGGGCTTATTTTGTGCGTACAAATTTTACTTTCCCTTAATGTGATTTTTTACAGCCTTGTACTGCGAAGCTGAAAAAAAATTCCAAATGTGAAAAATTGAAAAAAAAACGCACGTGCGTCACGTTCTTGTGGGGCCTCAGTTTTTACTACTTTTCACCTCTTCGCTCCAAATAACCGCCTACTTTATTCTTTGTTCGGTGCGATCGCGGTGATACTCAATTTATATAGGTTTTATTGTGTTTTTCATACTGTTTCAAAAATTAAACGAATGTGTACAAAAAAGAAACAAATTTTTTGCCATCTTCTGACGCTAATAACTTTTCATACTTTGGCTGGCACAGATGTGTGAAGGGGTCATTTTTTGCGAAATGGCGCGTTTTCATTGCTACCATTTGAGGTCTGTGCGACATTTGATCATTTTTTATTTCATTTTTTATGTTATTTTAAAAAGGTGTAAAAGTCGCATTTCGGACATTTGGGCGCCATTTCCCGCCTCGAGGTCACCGGCCGCCTGGACCGTTTTAATATTTTGATAGATCGGGCATTTTGGGACGCGCATACCTAATATTTTTGTGATTTTGACTGTTTATTATGTTTTTATATCAGTTCAGGCAAGGGGTGATTTGACTTTTAATATGTTATTAATTTTTTTTATTTTTTAAAACTTTTTTTTAATTTTTTTTTTCACTATCTTTTACCATCTCGGTATAAACATAACCCTAGATGGTCAGATCGCTCCTCACCATATATGCAATACTCTGTATTGTGCAATTAATGGCATTTTGCGCACCTTCATTACAATGAGCCACTGGCTCCTTGTAACGAATCTGCCGCTGCCAGATAGCCTCTGTCAAAGAATACAACGGCTCCATGGCAACCGATCGCCGCCCCCGATGACGTTCGGGGCGTGGCGATCGAAACAAGATGGCTGCGCCCGCGCGCCGCCGTCTTTAACGCCTCCGCGACTTGCCGGCGTCGTTGAAGGGTTATAGCCGCGATCGGTGCAAGCACCGCCCGTCGTTATTGCGGTGGGTGTTGTTGTGCAATATGCAAAACCCCCACCTTTGTATGAATAGGACTCAGCCCTTGAGCCCTCTTCATACACTCTTGACACCTCTGCGCCGTGAGCTACGGCGCAAGCCGTTAAGGGGTTAAACTCTATTTCCGGCATATGTCCCAACTGTAAATGGTCGAGGACACCCCCCCTGTCCCCCTGAATTAAGCAGTAGAAGGCCGAGCAACATGCTATGTACCTACTCTGGCCACGGTTAACTATACTGCGGTGTGTGGGTTTCTTCGCGAACGTTGTTACATTATTGTTTTATGGTTTTTGTTTACTATATTGCACAGTTTTATTAGTCACTTTCAGACAACTAATTCCCAAACAAGAGACAGGATAGTCCTTATGATTTAAATGATAGGGGTCATGTTTAGCATTAAGAATTGGGTATGGTACTGAAGTAACTCCATTAATGTTAAGGACTTCCAGTCCGTTCAAGATCGAAATGTGAAAGAAGTGCTTAAGCTGAGCAGATTTTTCAGTGCCCAGGCAACACATGTAAATGAGATAGATATTTTTAGAATACACATCCACAAGATCCCCACATTTTTGTAAGCTCCCGCCACAGAAAAAAAAGAGGTACTCTGCCATTAAGAGTCGGTGGCTTCCTACTATAGACAAAATAATTGATCTCGGTGTCGATGTATTATCTTAATTTTTAATATTAACCTCTAGAACTACACATTAATGTCGATATATCTCCCCAATAGGCATTAAGCTGGTTTTTTAGGTTCTTATTCAAGAAAGTAAATTGCTGTAAGCAGGGTCGTCTTGTAATGGGGACTTTAATATGAGTCTTTGGCCTCAGTGACACTAACTTCAGGCCTCAAAAACACAAAAAAGGGGACCCCACCCCCCCCCCCACCACCCCCACCCCCCCCACCCCCAAAAGGTTGGGTTTGTGGGGGGGTTTTTTTTTTGTTTTTTTTGGTTTTTTGTTTTGTTGTTTTTGGTTTGTGTTTTTGTGGTTGGTTGGTTTTTTGGGGTGTGTGTGTGTTTGGTGTGGTTGTTTTTTTTTTTTTTGGGTTGGTTGGTTGTTTTTTTTTTTGTGGTTGTGTTATGGTTGTTTTTATGTTGTTTTTTTTTTTTTTGTTGGGGTGGGGTGTGGTTTGTGGGGTTTGGTTTGGTTGTGGTTGTTTTGGTCCCCCCCCCCCCCCCCCCCCCCCCCCCCCCCCACAACCCCCACGCCCCCCCCCACACCACCCCCCCCCCCCCCCCCCCCCCCCCCCCCCCCCCCCCCCCCCCCCCTCGGACCTTTTGTAAACTAGCACATGGAGAGGTTTATTTGGACATATGGAGATTACAACATCCCCTGGAAAGGGATTATACCTTCTATTCCACCGCACACATAGTTTTATTCCCACGTATTGACATGTTCTAACGGATCTATTCCCATACACATTGAACAAAAAGCCTCAGAAATTATACGTAATCAGTTGGTCGGACCAGCTATCTATTTCACATAGAATTGCAGAAAAATACTGACAAAGCCGCGCTGCTTCTCATTGGCGCTGATATTATTTGCTATATACCCAATTTGAGGAGAATGCAAAAATTAGTACAACGTAATAATTTCTGAAACACAATGATACCTGACAACATAGCACCGATACGCTGTGGTGTGTACCTAAAAGTGTGTAAAGGGCATTTAAAAAGTTAAGCCAGCCAGCCAAACTAACGAGGGAAAAAAAGAAAAGACTACTATATGTACAGGGTTAGCTATGCATGCTCTTAATAAAACCTCTTTCTGCCCTTACGGGCCGGATATGATAATGAACTGCACCAGCAGCTCTAAAAGAATTATGCTGCTACAAATACGTAGAGGCACTGTAGGAAAATTAAGCATCATACGGTGCAGGAACAAGCAAGTAAGGTATACAGCTCAATGAAAAAGAGAGGAAGCAAAAACAGAATGTCCTTGTTTAGATCAACAAGAATAACGAAAATTTATGTGATTCCACATCAATGGCAGAGCCATGGCGATTATGATGCAAAGCTATATAATCTAATAAATGACGCAACTGATCTCAACCCATCCCAATCTAAAATTAAAGCATTTTTGCATTAAGTAAATCTACCCTAATTCTATCCAAATATCAACGATGTCCATTAGCTTTGATAATGAAATCGGTTAAGTCAGTAAGGCCAATTAAGAATTACAAAAGCACTAAGCTGCCAGGCCCCTTACTGATGGCCTTCTACAAATTCTTAAAAATTTTCTCAATATTTTATCGCCGCTACCTGTAGAATGTTTTAATTCTATTCAAGATACAGGTAATATTCCAAAAGAATGTAGTCAGGCCTCAATTTGTGCTTGCCGAAAACCAGGGAAAACTTCCGGATAGACTCTTCTAATTTCCGTTATTTCACTCACCGTAAATACGGACTCGTAAAGATATACGCCAAGAGTACTTGCACATAGGGCTGCTCTCTTTTGCTGGGCTCATCATCAAGACGCAGGTGGGTTTGTTTGAAGGGGAGAGTGCCGGATGCACACGGTCGAGTCTCGCCTTGGTGGATCTAAGGTCGGCGACATTAATCGAACCTTCTCTGCTTCTTCTTTTGATGCATGAACAGGGCGTTGTTCTATATAGGGTCCCACCATTGGGGTACTAATGGGGTGCTAGGTTAAATGGAATTTGCCGCTAGAGCATTGAAGTGAATCTGGCATTATAGACAAACCATCTGCCATGTATTTGTTAGCAGTCGATACTCTTCAAACCCTTTCTTATATCACATGGTACCGACGCAAGTGGTTGCTCCCATTGTCACCCTGATTATTCACACTTTATGTGAAACCCTTCGCGGAGAAGCTGAATGGGATGATCGCATAAAATCTACAGGTGTTAAAATTGGGTCCATAACCCACAAATCGGAGCGTTTGCCGATGATGTCATGTATAGCACTAAGTGATCCAATTCATGGTAGAAGCATGTGCACCTCCTTCTAGGATAAATTTGAACATTCATATTTAAATCAATGCAAGGTAATCATCTGCTTTGTGGGTATGTTTCTTCCGTAAAACAGAAAACCTACAAGAACAATATTCAACATCAACTTCCATTCCAGAGGACATCTCAAGCCAGTCCATACCTTGGAAAAACACCAACTTTCCCTACAAAAAAACATTTGAATGAAGCTAGTCCCCCCTATTAACCCAAATAAACAGATTAAAATTGTATACTAGGGGTTTATTTTGGATAACTATACATCTTAGGACTGTAACTATGCCAAAACCAAAAAATTATACAGAACTACTCAAGGCTTGTGTAAATAAAAGTGGGTTAATAAAAAGATCTGAAGGTTAGGGCCAAAAATATAATATAGCCACCGGAAGAAGGAGGGAGGTTAGGCCTTCCAGTTAACGACATAGCTATACGCCAGTCATACTGGAACAGCTAGGGCGAAGTGGTTTTGCACAAGGCACACTAACATATGGATACAAATTGGAAAATGGAAATAACGGGAAAAGCCCATGGCGGTGCTAGTATGGTCTACTCAATTTGTGTCGATATCTAAACTACACCGAAATTTGCGGCTAACTTGCAAGCTGGTTAAAATAAATGGCGACAATATTCTAAAGAAAGAACCCTTACTTGGTTGAGTTTGAACGATAAGACTTACCTGTACTTGGGCTATGCACATATGGAGAAGATCTAGATATTTTCTGACTGGGAGCCTTAGGCATTGTCAATATCGGAGATATAGTGGGTTAAAAGCTATTAGTTTTATTAGTGCATTCACAGAAATATTTATCAAATATTCAGACCTATACGATGTTTTTACAACATACCGATATTGAGACATTCCTGTCTAAGTACGTGAAAATATCCATCAGAAAATACAAAAATATCAGTGATAACATGTTTTGCCACCTGACCAAATTATCAAGAGGGATTAAGTTTAGCCTACACAAGCCATATCATAGCTAAGAGAGAAAAATCCAATAAAAGTTCTGCCTTGAGAAATGGGAAAGATGACTTTGCAGTACCCTTAGACTAGGGATGACTGGAAAGAGGCTCAACATTACAAAAACACTGTCTCGAAGTATGCGCAAGCATTTGGAACGCGTAGGAAAGTTCTATAGTAATGGTATTACCCACCAGATAGGAGGATCTATCCAAAATGTATCCCAAATAACTTGCCCAAAGTGTTGTGGAGCGTAAAGATAGATGCACAATAGAGCATATTTTTTGGTCATGCCATCACTTATGAGGCGTTTTGGACCCAAATAGATTAAGTTTAGGTGAATTTTTTTTATGAAAAAACTTGTCAAAATTGCGGATCCATATCGTATAACTTTTGTTGCGGATGGACTAGAAGAACTGCTACTTAAGGATGGGGGAGGACAATAATCATTTCACATACCCATACCAGCGATCAATCGATAGCTCATCTGGAATGTCTAAAGGCCATACCACCTTTGCTGAATTTCCAGAGAGAAATAATAACTGTCATAGAGAGATATCCTCACTGAAGGACCACCTAAATTTTATTACAGAAAAATGGGGAGCGAACTATGGGAGACTGCGTCTATATGACTATAAGCATCTGTGTCACGTCTGAGTTGGCGAGAATACCATCCCATGTACGCCCAAAACAAGAAACATGATTGTCAAACACTTGAGTAAGGGCACAAGATAACCCCCAACAGATCTCATAAGAACATAGGGAATTAGATCTGGGGCAGTATGAGTAGTGTTGTTAGTTCAGTTAAGTTTAAAATTAATGGTTATCATAATACGTGTTGCACTGAACAACATAATTTGTATGATCTCATCACAAATGAAGCTGAGCATTCTATTATATGTAAACGAAGATATTGTAAAATAAGTGTTACTGTATGCTTTTCGGCTCTTAATAAAGAGTTTTTAAATAAATCAAATTATAATGGTTGCTGGTGTTTGCATAAGGGAGAGAGGGCCTGAGAAGGCAAAGCCGTAAAACTCTATGCAGGATTGGTGATCATAGCTTCCTAACTATTATGGAAAAAGCCACTTGTAATAGGCATGGAAAGGTTTTAACCGAAGAAATCTTCGGTCTGGTTGGTAAGGTTCGCTTGAGGAATGTAGTCAGAGAAGAGGTTTCAAAAGCTAAAGAGGTGTCGATCCGCCTAACCGTCCCTTACGCAGTGATCAGCTAGGTACCTCTTCGCGGTGGTATGTTACAGAGATGGTAGGTATTGAGGAGGAGGAGCATAGCTCTCATCATGCGGAAACAGAACAGCAGGAGTGTCATCCAAAGCAACTAGGATATGACGGAATAAAAGAGACCTAGCATCTACCAGGAGTATTAGGTTTGAAGGGTTAAAGAAAAACCGCAAACTGGGCTATCCTCTTCATCGAGACAGGACATCCCTAAGTCAAAAAGATGGCAGTGCGGCCAGATAAAAAAATCTTACATTCGATGGCTGTCAAAAGAGAAGATATCCTTATGAGTAACGATGGTCTTGTGCTTGGGGTACTGCTCCTAAATGGAGCATACTGTTAATCAGGTTTCTTCGCACGTGTACACAAATTAGACACCTTGGTCACTATTGTTGTCAGATTTTCATCACATGAAAGAAATGTGTGTCACCAAAATTGATAATCTTGTCAAATGTGCAGAAAGACCTTCGTTTGTAGACAGTCGATTCCTATGAGTATGAGCACTGTGCAAATATTGTTGCATCACATAGGCAGAACGTGAAAACATAAATTGGCGAGTGGTTAATCATCTAGTAATGGTAGCAGGGTAGGATAGTTAGGAGTACGAGGGTACATCTTGTCACTAAGGGCTACTTCACCCTGACTATTTGGAGGACTTTATACGGCCGATACGTCTCAATACAAGTCAATGGGCGCACGGCGCACTACTGGGACGGTTACGGGCGGCACGTCCGCTCCGACCGAAAAAGAATAGTACCTTACCGATCTTTCCGTGTATATGGCGCCGTGCGCCATTAATTCCTATGGCGGGGCGTGAGGTGAGCTGCGCTCACCTCCTCTCCTCTCCCCGTGACATGGCGTGTGACCAGCTACGTACGGGCAACGGCCATGTGTGGAATATCCCTTACTGTCTGGTATATTCCCCACGCAACAAAAAAAAAATAAAACTGAGAGGTCCTTTTGACCGAAACGTCAGTCTATTCAGTGGATTTGTAAAAAAAAAAAAAAAAAAGCAATTATTCAAATTGATTGCAGTGCCATCTTCCATATCTCTGAGATGAGAAGGGGCTGGACCCCTAGTTTGGCACGCAATCTACTACACAGCAGTTGCTGTGAAATTCCTGTTATTTATTAGGTAATTCTCAAGATCCTCACTTCCCTTTGAGGATATGGGGTCTCTTAAGGATCTGTTGGATTAAACATAGGAGAGTTTTCTGCAACAGGTCATTGTGGTACGTCTACTACTCAACTTAACCCAATATAAGGTAGCAGCTTGTGTGGCCCGCTCCCATGTTGTTGGCTTAATCACCTGGAACGGACATTCAGATGTAAAGATACGCAAGAGATTCTAGGAAAAGGGGGTGCGTTTTAACAGAAAAGAACCTCTTGATGCTTTTATGGCTCATGGCTGTCTTCCTCTGCCTTCTTACTCAGCCAGAAGACCCTCTGGGCTAAAGAACTGGCCAGGTGCGTGGGCTCAAGAGAAACAGACTTCTTGGAGATTCCTTAATGTAAGTTATGTGTCAGTGTTAGAGATGGAGGAGGTCAGGGATGAAGTAAAATTTTCTCCCTGTACAGACTATTTCATTCTTTGTAGTTCAGACACATAGAGAGTGAAAGAGAAAAAAAAACAAAGTTCATCAGACCCTTCAGATGTCGGGGGGTTCCTATTAGTCCAGTCTAAGATCCCAAAGCGTCACGGAACTAATTCTTTTGTAGACGCCAAACTCCCTTGCGCGGGGGTGGGGCAGGGAGCTAAGCCATTCATTCAGGACGCGAGAAAAGGGCAGAAAATCAGGATTGCAAAGGGTGTCTTCAGATAATACAAGAGATTGATACCATTTGGACCTTCTCACTTCCCACCATCACCTGAAGAAGAATCTCGAGATCTCTGCTCGGGCGGAAAAACAAGATATTCTTTGCCAGTCCCCCAGCCGATACAGGTCAGTTTGTTTCTATATCATTCCCTATTCCTGGTAAAAAAAAAAAAAACCATAACAAAGGTTGTCTTCTCCACCCTATGAGATATAAGCTCCCTAGATTGTTGTTTGCTTGACTAAAAGAACAATCTGAGTTTGAGATCTTTCCCTAGGAACCCTTTGTCAGGAGCTGATTGTCACCACAGATGCCAGCCGTCGGGGGTGGCATGTGCTTAACCTGTAGTGAACACATATGTTTCGGTTCATTGGGAACTTGGGACAGTTCGGAGAAAGGTTGTCTTCAAATGCAGGAGTTTTTGCGATCTATAAAAGCTAGAAGCTCTCCCCTCTTACAGGGACATTGGGGTGGCTGAGGTCAGACACAGCCATTACATATTCTAACAAGCAGGGCGATACAGGAAAATTTCAGGGTGGCTGGATCAATCCACACAAAGTTCTACCTTAGCAGAAAGACCTTGTCACATCCCCTGATCTTTCTAAGTCGAGTTGCCCTGTGACGCGGGAAGAATGGGAATTAAAAACCATCTGTTTTTCCACAAGATCACAAAGCTTTGGGGCCCATACCAGCATTAGATCTGTTGCAACCAACTAGAATTGAGAAGTACAGCAGACCCTCCGTGGCAGTCGAACGCCTTCTCTCAGGATGGATGAGTCGTACTAATATGCCTTTCCTCCCATGAGTCTACGTCCCCAGGAATGATCATGCAGGATAAGCAAAAGTAGAAGGTCAGGACAGCAGTGCATATTGATTGCCCCCTTTTGTCTCGGCGGGCCCATGGTTTCCAGTCTAAGGGAACATAGTACAGATCCTTGGGTCCCACCCGAGTCAAAAAGGGACTGCTGGTCACAGGTTTTCACGGTCGCTAATCATCCGGAGTATAAAAGCCCTTACATCTGACGGTCATGGCTGTTGAATACGGATGATTCTCCAAAACAATGTTTGTCCCTTGGGATTATTTCTACTCTACAAAAAAGTAGAACAACCAGGTTAATCACAGCACCTACTATAGAATCTTGAGAAGAGGCTCCTCTTTTCATTTCATGTAGAACCCAAACAGTTGTCTCAGCCTAATATACAGCCAAATTTAGACTTCCTGCAAAAAAGGTTGGAGAAGGGTCATTAGACCAGGCCCCCCCTTACTCTGAAGTTTCAGCTATTGCTTCGGGGCTTCTTCAGTTTCGCAAAACACCCTGGATCTCTACATTAGGGGAGCGTGAATTAGGCCAACAATTGAGAAATACAGTACCCACCTGGATTGGTTTGATAGGTTTTGCAGGTCCTCTTTGAACCTTTGATATCGTCCTTTCTATCATAACTCCTCCACTGTGTAAAGCAGTTTCTTTCCACAGCAATTCATTTCAGCCATGAGAGTGGGGAGTATAGCACTCTTGTCTGCAACCTCCCATACGTGGGGATCTTAGGGACCAGAGTTGTCTAAACCAGACCCAAGTTTTTACCTAAAGTCAGTTACGAGGTGATAAGTCTCAGGACAGTTACCCTTCCCTCATTTTTGTTGTTATATCCAAAACAGAGAAAAGGGTGGTTCACTATCTGGATGTAGAAGAAGTAGTATTCAATCTCTATATGCTACTTTAGGTGGCAGAAAATCGAGACAGTCCTTATGATTCTTTTCAGGAAAAAACTAAGGGGGGTAAGGCATTCTTATACAGCCATTTGCTAAATGGATTACATTTACACTATTCAGAGTTATGAAGTTTAGAAGCCGGCGTTTGGGGGGCTTCTGTGGTGCCTGCTCTTAGAGCGCTTAGGCAACGATCCTAGGTATGAGTTTGGCGTTGCAACACTTGAGTAGATCGGCCAGCCGCCGGCACATGGTTCTACCCCTCACACTTTCATAAATACACATATAGGGTGCGATGTTGATTGGGGCTCATCTTCTCTTCCTTTTGAAGAACGGTTCTATCCTCGGTTGTTCTCCCCCCCCCCCCCCCAAGGACCCCCAACCCGAGAAAGTGCGCCCCCCCGTCGCACCCCCCCACTCCCATTGTTTCCTCTGTAATTCTCTCTGGTGGGCGTCGTTTTAAGGGGAAAACAACTGAATTTCTTCCGGTATGTTGTTTCACTCGAGTGCAACGATGCCACCTGGATTCCACACGCCTGCTTTCTTTTTTCGTGTGGTTTGTTGGTTTTCATCACAATACCGACGTGCTCTGTTCCCACACCATAGTTGCATCTGGCAAGCCAGAACCAGCAGTGTCTTATCATTATCTAGGTTGTCAGGCAAACATTAGGAGGTGTGGCAGTGCCTGACACTTATGAATAAGCTGGACTTCTGAAGATGAAAATGGCTCATTGGACCCATCTCAGGTCATTTTCATACAGCTTTAGGACCACCGGGTCGAAAGGGATTCATCAGAGCTGCTGGGTATGATCAGTCCCAGTACAACACAAATCAGCCACTTGTAATCTTACCGGTAATGTTGTTTCCTCGAGTCACGATGCCACCTGGTATTCCCACCCGTGTGTTACTTTTTTGTGTGGTGTTGGTTTCACGGGTGTCGTAAAAAAAAAAAAAAACGGGACATTAAGATATGTATATATGCTGGATAAATATGTAAATATAACTCTTGTGGTGCCATTGTGACTCGAGGAAACAACATTTTCTGGTAAGAGTAATTCATTGTTTTCTTTAACATGCAGATGAGCCTTGGCATATGGAGAGAAAAGGTGATGTGTGTAATGTATAGTAAAGCATTGCTAGTGTTTGTGCTTGACACGGACATCAGTTACACAAGTACCTGACGTGCTCTGTTCTCCCATACACATAGTTGCATCTTGGCAGCCAGAACCAGCAGTGTCTTATCATTATCTAGGTTGTCAGGCAAACATCCCACAAGAAACGTCACAAATGGTGGGTTTTTCAACATTTCACTGCATTGGAATTTTTTTCCCGCTTCCCCAGTACACGCCATAGAATTTAAATCCAGTCACTATGAAGTGCAATTTGTTATTCAAAAATAACCTAACCAGTCTCTTTATTGGAAAATAAAAAAGTTAAGATTTTTGAAGTTGGTTAGGGAAAAAGGGAAGTGAAAGACTAAAAAAGGCCAATCGGTAAGGGGTAAGCCATTAAGCTTTCGTTAATTGTTTGTTAATCGTAGTTCTAATAATTTTTTTTTTTTTTTTTTTTTTTTTTATACCAGGTTTGTACAGACTGCAGAACAAAGTTTCTTAGAGCCTACACATTTTAATTGGTGATCTGACTGCGTAAAGAAAAGGCTACTGTGCGCACTTTATGAAGGACGTCGCTTGCTGTCCACATGAGGCATATTCATGTTTGTTGTGAGCAGTTTCATCGCTCATCTTCCTTTGGTAGAGCAGAGCCAGAATCGCCGGAAGGTATGGGGGGGGGGGGAGTATGTATAGCTAGAGTGGCTTCTAGCGTTTTTGCTTCCTTTTTTTATATTTGCCATATTTTTCATTAAGTTCATCTAAGACTTTGTTCCTGCTCATTAATGCAGTTGGAAGTTTATCATTATTTTACTCCTTTTATTATTCATTCTCTCTTGTCTGGTTAAAAAATATCTGAATTTTATCTTGCCTATAAAAATATCTCCTAAGTCCAAACCATAGTAGAAAAGTACATATCATTAAAGATGATATACCTTCCAGCAACATTATTGATTGTGGTTTGATCACTGGAGCGTGTGTGGGAAAAAATAAAATTAAACAAAGCAAAAACGCTGAATAAAAAAATCTTCTACATGCTGTATACATTGTTTTATGGCAGCATTGGGACTACCTTCAAGGAGGGTTGTAAGATGCTGTCTGACTTTTTCCCCACGAAAACAGTACCAAAACAGAGAGTTAAATTTAAGTTTTGAAGTTGGACAGAAAATTATAATAGACGTCACTTACTCAGGTGGCGAGGTTTGCTCACGAGTTCAGTATAATAAATAAAACTTGCCCTCCTTAATGTTGATATTTAATTAAAAAAATGAGGTCTTAAGGAAAAGGTATATCAATCCAAAACGCTGTCGGTCTCAACATTCGACCTTCAGATTTGAAAAACCTGCCGATTGTGAACACGAGGTGTCCGTCGTCACCCACAACCATTTCTCAAACCGATTGGAGCAGACTGCCGTGCGCAGACGCGTTTGCTGCCTATTAATCCTCTATGGAGCTGACGTAGAGCGCCATCATGGCCTACCTACCTTAATGGGAAAAACCCCTTTAAGCATTTTTGAGATGATGTTCCATCTTTTACCAGCTCATGTCCCAACCATACGAAACGTCACAAATTTGTTTCGGCAGGCATGATTGCCGCTTTAACCACTCTAATTTTTACCTAGAAGTAGTATTGCATACCTTACTTATAGGGCTATACATTGTTTGTGATTAAAAGCTTTTGACAATGTCTAATCCCCCTTCTCTTTGTGACGGAGGAAAGACCGCAACTATGATTAGCACAGGAAGAATGGTAACGTGCCTTGGAATCCATTTGTATGAGAGTCTTCCACCGAATTTGGCAAAAACTTCGAGCGAAGAGCAAACATGGCAGAGCTATTCTACCTTGGAGTTGATGCATACGCAAAAGCTTTGAGGTGAGTTAATATTATTTTGGGCAACATTGTCAAGCCAAAACATGGTTAACCGGACCATAAAACAACTTGCTGATCTTGGTTTGAGACTTTAAACCACAACATTTTACTTTATGTGTGTCTTTCGTGGGTCTTGGCTTCTGACAGTTTGTGATTAGCTCGAATTGCTTGACTAGAACTTGACTCCCAAATATTTTATCCTGCAAATGCCATGAGAGAGAGTTGTTAGCCTATAATAATCTGAGGAAACGCTTGAGGTTTGTCCCCCAACAATATTTAGAGCCCTGGAAAAACCCTTTCATGCCATAACCTCTTTATAGCTTATGTAAATCATTGTTACATTCAGGCCCATCCATTGATATTTATGTGCCACTTTCTCAATCTTATCTTTTTTTTTTCCACATTGGGCTTTTTAATAGCACAAACTGCTCTATAAACCTTTTAAAGTGGTTCTGTTACCGGTGTTACAGTGGGTGTTTTGCGCCTGGCGAACCCTTCTATGCTGCTATGTTAGGAAAAATAGGGAATAAAATATGGTTTTGTGATAATGAGTATAACACTGGGGAAAAAAAAAACTATTAAAAGCAATCTTTCACTTGATCTTTCTTTCATGAAAGATATTTACTGATTTTAAACCTGTAAAAGGTGTCCTTGGATTTTAGCTGTGTCCAAGACTTGGCAACCTTATTTGTTGGCTCATCATCCAGAAGGGCAAGAACATCTTTCACCAGAAAAAGACCATTACCAACTGCTCCCCAAAAAATGCCAGAAAGGAAATTTCAAGTCGTATGACAACCTACGGTTTAGCCACTAAGTGTAGGATAATATTGTTTTAGATATAAAAGCTTGAACATGATGTTTTTTTCAGCAATGAAAGTTGATTGATCAGTTGAGACCAAAATTTTAACTCTCTGCATGCCATAGTGCACACCATATTCTGAGGCCCAATGTACTGTAATCGCCCTCAAAAACACCATAGCAACAGTGAAGTTTGGAAGTGATAACATCATGGTGGTGGGAGTGTTTTTTTCAGCAAATTTCACTACCCCCCCCCCCCACCCCCCCCCCCCCCCAACTTAAAGGACACCTTCCATCAGGGCTTTGTAACTAATTTTGTCACCATAACCTTTAGAGTCATCTCACAATATTACATCCCATCTTTATCTAGTTAATTCATACAGTAATCATTCTAAAATCATATTTACCTTCATCATGACTGGGATCCGCCCTCCAAGTACAGGAACCTAGCATAACAAGAGACCTCTTCCTATTCCGACTCAGTTTGTTTTCTGTCCTTGGAATGAGACCTGGGGCACGCCGTGATGAAGGTGCCCTGCATGTTCCCTAACCCGTTCTCCTCACGGAGTGTGGGACGCTTGCAGTGCAGTCCCTCCGTGTGGGTCGGGGCTCATTGGCAGCGGTACGTCCTTCCTCCCGTCCTTCTGGCTTCGGTTTGCGTGGGTATCCAGGGGCGACTGCCGGTGGACGAGGTAGGGCCAGGTGCTGCGCCGGAAGTGTCGTGAATTCTTCACTTCCGGTAATTTGCTCCGTGTCATAGAGGTGTGGGGCATGGATCAGAAGAGATACTACCAGGGAGCTCAGGTTCGTTGCCCTATGCATAGATTTCTGTAAAATATTAATATTTACCCCTTAGACGGAGGGTTTTCCGGCTCTTTCTCCGCTCTCAACTTCAAAATCATAAATTTTTCATTTTTTCCGTGTACAGACCTTGTAGGGCTTATTTTGTGCGTACAAATTTTACTTTCCCTTAATGTGATTTTTTACAGCCTTGTACTGCGAAGCTGAAAAAAAATTCCAAATGTGAAAAATTGAAAAAAAAACGCACGTGCGTCACGTTCTTGTGGGGCCTCAGTTTTTACTACTTTTCACCTCTTCGCTCCAAATAACCGCCTACTTTATTCTTTGTTCGGTGCGATCGCGGTGATACTCAATTTATATAGGTTTTATTGTGTTTTTCATACTGTTTCAAAAATTAAACGAATGTGTACAAAAAAGAAACAAATTTTTTGCCATCTTCTGACGCTAATAACTTTTCATACTTTGGCTGGCACAGATGTGTGAAGGGGTCATTTTTTGCGAAATGGCGCGTTTTCATTGCTACCATTTGAGGTCTGTGCGACATTTGATCATTTTTTATTTCATTTTTTATGTTATTTTAAAAAGGTGTAAAAGTCGCATTTCGGACATTTGGGCGCCATTTCCCGCCTCGAGGTCACCGGCCGCCTGGACCGTTTTAATATTTTGATAGATCGGGCATTTTGGGACGCGCATACCTAATATTTTTGTGATTTTGACTGTTTATTATGTTTTTATATCAGTTCAGGCAAGGGGTGATTTGACTTTTAATATGTTATTAATTTTTTTTATTTTTTAAAACTTTTTTTTAATTTTTTTTTTCACTATCTTTTACCATCTCGGTATAAACATAACCCTAGATGGTCAGATCGCTCCTCACCATATATGCAATACTCTGTATTGTGCAATTAATGGCATTTTGCGCACCTTCATTACAATGAGCCACTGGCTCCTTGTAACGAATCTGCCGCTGCCAGATAGCCTCTGTCAAAGAATACAACGGCTCCATGGCAACCGATCGCCGCCCCCGATGACGTTCGGGGCGTGGCGATCGAAACAAGATGGCTGCGCCCGCGCGCCGCCGTCTTTAACGCCTCCGCGACTTGCCGGCGTCGTTGAAGGGTTATAGCCGCGATCGGTGCAAGCACCGCCCGTCGTTATTGCGGTGGGTGTTGTTGTGCAATATGCAAAACCCCCACCTTTGTATGAATAGGACTCAGCCCTTGAGCCCTCTTCATACACTCTTGACACCTCTGCGCCGTGAGCTACGGCGCAAGCCGTTAAGGGGTTAAACTCTATTTCCGGCATATGTCCCAACTGTAAATGGTCGAGGACACCCCCCCTGTCCCCCTGAATTAAGCAGTAGAAGGCCGAGCAACATGCTATGTACCTACTCTGGCCACGGTTAACTATACTGCGGTGTGTGGGTTTCTTCGCGAACGTTGTTACATTATTGTTTTATGGTTTTTGTTTACTATATTGCACAGTTTTATTAGTCACTTTCAGACAACTAATTCCCAAACAAGAGACAGGATAGTCCTTATGATTTAAATGATAGGGGTCATGTTTAGCATTAAGAATTGGGTATGGTACTGAAGTAACTCCATTAATGTTAAGGACTTCCAGTCCGTTCAAGATCGAAATGTGAAAGAAGTGCTTAAGCTGAGCAGATTTTTCAGTGCCCAGGCAACACATGTAAATGAGATAGATATTTTTAGAATACACATCCACAAGATCCCCACATTTTTGTAAGCTCCCGCCACAGAAAAAAAAGAGGTACTCTGCCATTAAGAGTCGGTGGCTTCCTACTATAGACAAAATAATTGATCTCGGTGTCGATGTATTATCTTAATTTTTAATATTAACCTCTAGAACTACACATTAATGTCGATATATCTCCCCAATAGGCATTAAGCTGGTTTTTTAGGTTCTTATTCAAGAAAGTAAATTGCTGTAAGCAGGGTCGTCTTGTAATGGGGACTTTAATATGAGTCTTTGGCCTCAGTGACACTAACTTCAGGCCTCAAAAACACAAAAAAGGGGACCCCACCCCCCCCCCCACCACCCCCACCCCCCCCACCCCCAAAAGGTTGGGTTTGTGGGGGGGTTTTTTTTTTGTTTTTTTTGGTTTTTTGTTTTGTTGTTTTTGGTTTGTGTTTTTGTGGTTGGTTGGTTTTTTGGGGTGTGTGTGTGTTTGGTGTGGTTGTTTTTTTTTTTTTTGGGTTGGTTGGTTGTTTTTTTTTTTGTGGTTGTGTTATGGTTGTTTTTATGTTGTTTTTTTTTTTTTTGTTGGGGTGGGGTGTGGTTTGTGGGGTTTGGTTTGGTTGTGGTTGTTTTGGTCCCCCCCCCCCCCCCCCCCCCCCCCCCCCCCCACAACCCCCACGCCCCCCCCCACACCACCCCCCCCCCCCCCCCCCCCCCCCCCCCCCCCCCCCCCCCCCCCCCTCGGACCCTTTTTAAAACTAGCACATGGAGAGGTTTTATTTGGACTATGGAGATTACAACATCCCTGGAAAGGGATTATACTCTATTCCCACCCACACAGAGTTTTATTCCCACGATGACATGTTCTTAACGGATCATTCCCTATACCATAGAACAAAAGCCTCAGAATATACGTAATCAGTTGGTCGGACCACGCTATCTATTCACATAGAAATTGCAGAAAAATATAGACAAAGCCGCGTCTCTTCTCATTGGCGCTTGATACTTATTTTGCTATAGATCCAATTTGAGGAGATAATGAAAAATTAGTACAACTAATAATTTCTGAAACACAAATGATACTGACAATATAGCACCAGAATACGCTGTGGTGTGTACCTAAAAGTGTGTAAAGGGCATTTTAAAAAGTAATAAGCAGCACCAATACTAACGAGAAAAGACTACTATATTACGTATTTGCATGCTCTTAATAAACTCTTTCTCCCTTACAGGGCCGGATATGATAATGAACTGCAACAGCAGCTAAAAGAATTAATGCTCTACAAATACTAGAGGCACTTAGGAAAAATTAAGCCACTCACTACGGTTCAGGCAACAAGCAAGTAGGTTATTACAGCTCAATGAAAAAAGAGGAAGCAAAAACAAACGTCCGTGTTTATTCAACAAGAATAACGAAAAATTTATGTGATCCACATCAAAGGGCAGAGCCATGGCGATTATGATGCAAAGCTATATAAATCTACTAAATGACCTAACTTCTCAACCCTCCCAATCGAAAATTAAAGCATTTTAGATTCATAAATCTACCCAATCTATCCAAATATCAGACAGATTCCATTCACTTTGATAACTGAAATCTTAATTCAGTAGAGGCAATTAAGAATTAAAAAGCACTAAGCTCCAGGCCCCTGATGGCCTACTACAATTATTATAAAAATTCTCACATATTTTATCGCCTACCTTGTAAAGTTTTTAATTCTATTCAAGATACAGGTAATATTCCAAAAGAATGGTCAGGCCTCAATTTGTGCCTTGCCGAAACCAGGGAAAACTCCGGATAGACCTTCTTAATTTCCGTCCTATTTCACTCCCTAAATACGGACGTAAGCTATACGCCAGAGTATTGCAATAGGGCTGCTCCTCTTTTTGCCTTGGCTCATCATCAAGACGCAGGTGGGTTTTTTTGAAGGGGAGAGTAGCCTCGGATGCACACGGTCGAGTCTCCCTTGGTGGACTAAGGTTGGGAATTATCGAACCCTTCTCTGCTTCTCTCTTTTGATGCAGAAAGGGCGGTTTTATAGTCCCCACCCCATTGGTGTTACTAAGGAGGTGCTAGTTAAATTTGGATTTGCCGATAGAGATTGAAGTGAATCTGGCATTTATACAGAACCATCTGCCTATGTATCTTTAGCAGGATACTCTTCAAACCCTTCTTAATATCAAATGGTACCGCGACAAGTGGTGTCCATTGTCACCCCTGATATTCACACTTATATTGAACCCTTAGCGGGAAGCTAATAAGGGATGTCCTATAAAATCTCAGGTGTTAAAATTGGGTCCAGAACCCACAAAATTCCGGGCTGTTTGCCATGATGTCATTATAGCACTAACTGATCCAATTCATCGGTAGAAGCAGGCACCTCCTTCTGGATAAATTTATGAAATTTCATATTTAAATTAAATGCAAGTAAATCTCTGCTTTTGGGTATTTTTCCTCCAGAAATACAGAGACACATATTAAATCAACTTCCATTCCAGTGGACATCTCAAGCCAGTCCATACCTTGAATAACCTCACTTTCCCCTACAAAAAAACTATTTGATGAACTAGTCCCCCCTATTAACCCAATAACATGATTTAAAATTGTATACTAGGTGTTTATGTTCTTGGATAACTTTACATCTTAGAATGTACCTATGCCAATAACCAAAAAATTTCTACGAACTACAAGGTCTTTACATAATATGTGTGGCTTAATAAAAGATCTTAGTAGCGGCAAAAATTATATATAGCCACCGGAAGAAGAGGATTAGGCCTCCCATGTTTAAACACATACTATACGCAGTCATACTGGACTGCTAGCAATGGTTGTCACAAGTGCCACTAACATTGGATACAAATTGGAAAATGAAATCACCGGGAAAAGCCCATGGCGGGCAGCTATGGTCTCTCAATTTTGTCATTCTAATACTACACCGAAATGGCTAACTTGCAAGCTGGTATAAATAAATGGCGACAATATTCAAAGAAAACCCTTTCTGTGGTTTGAAGATAAGACTTACCTGTAATTTGGCTATGCCATATGGGAAGAGTCTAGATATTTTCTGACTGGGCAGCCTTAGGCATTGTCAATCGGAGATATATGGGTTAAAGATTTTTATTAGCATTCACAGAAATATTTTCAAATATTCAGACCAAGACGATGATTTTTACAAATACCTGAGTTGAGACATTCCTGTCTAATGTACGGAAATATCATCAGAAAATACAAAAATATTCAGTGATAACATGTTTTGCACCTGACCAATTATCAGAAGGCATAAGTTTAGCCTACCAAGCCATACTAGCTAAGAGAGAAATCCAATAGTTCTGCCTTGAGAAATGGGAAAATGACCCTTTGCCAGTACCCATAGACATAGGGGATGACGGAAAGCAGGCTACAATTACAAAAACACTGTCCGAAATGCGCAACGCATTTGGAAACGCGTAGGAAAGTCTTATAATGGGATTACCCCACCAGATAAGACTATCCAAAATGTATCCAAATACTTCGCCAAAGTGTTGGGATGCGTAAAGATAGATGCAGATAAGGCATCTTTTTTGGTCATGCCATCCCTTAGAGGGTTTGGACCCAATAGATTAATGTTTAGGTGAATTTTTTTTTGAAAAAACTGTCAATGGGATCCATCTTTAACTTTGTTAGGGATGTGACTAGAAGAAATGCTACTTAAGGAGAGGACCGTAACATTTCACATACCACTACCAGCGATCAATCGCATAGCCTCACTCTGGAATGTCTAAAGGCATACCATCCTTTGCTGAATTTCCAGTAGTAAATAATAACTGTCATAGAGAGATTCCCTCACTGAAGGTACACCTAAATTTATTCTAGAAAAACTGGGAACTATGGACTGCATCTATATCTATAAAGCATCTGTGTCACTCTGAGTTGGCAGAATACCATCACCATGTACCAACAACAAGATAACTGATTTCAACACTTGAGTAAGGCACAAGATACCCCCCAATCTCATATACCGAACATAGGGATTATATCTGGGGCAGTATGGTTTTGTTTAGTTAGTTAAGTTTTAAATTAATGGTTATCAAATACTGTTGCACTGAACAACATAATTTGTAGATTATCACAAATGAAGCTGAGCATCTATTATTGTAAACAAGTATATTGTAAAATAAGTTTACTGTATGCTTTTCGCTTAATAAAGATGTTTTTTTAAATAAATAAATATAATGGTTGCGGTGTTTGCATAAGGGAGAAGGGCCTGAAAGGCAAACCGTAAAACTCCTCATGCAGGATTGGTGATCATAAGCTTCCTCTTATTATGAAAAAGCCACTTGTAATAGTTGGCATTGGAAAGAGTTTTAACAGAAAAATCTTCGGTCTGGTTGGAAGTCCTTGAGGAATGTAAGTCAGAGAAGAGGTTTCAAAGAGCTAAAGAGGTGTCGATCCCTAACCGCTCCTCTTACGAGTGATCAGCTAGTACCTCTTACGCGGTGGTATGTTACAGAGAGGTCAGTAATCTAGGAGGAAGCCTAGCTCTCATCATCGGAAACATAACGCCAGGATGTCATCAAAGCAACTAGGATATGATGAAAAAAGAGAACCTAGATCCTCCAGGATATTATGGTTTGAAGGGTTAAAGAAAACCGCAACTGGGCCTATCCTCTTCAAGACCATGACATCCCTAAGTCAAAAAGAATGGCATCGCCAGATAAAAAAATCTTACTTCCGATGCTGTCAAAGAAAATATCCTCTATGAGTCGATGTGTCTTGTGCTTGGTACTGCTCCCTAAAGTGATGCATCTGTAGTCAAGGTTCTTCGCAGTGTACAAAATTAGACATGGTACATGTGATCAGATATTTAAATACAGGAAATAGAAAGGTGTCAAAAAACATTGAAAATAATCTTGTTCAAATGTGCAGAAAGGACCTTCTTTGTAGACATCGATTTCCTATGATATTATCACTCGGCAAATATTGTTTGCATCACATAGAGAAACTGAAACATAAATGCAGAGTGGTTAATCATCTAGTAATGGAACAGGAGGATACTCTATGATTTACATGGTACAATCTTTGTACACTAAGGCTACTTCACCTGACTTATTATGGAGGACTTTATACGTCCGATATACGTCTCATACAAGTCAATGGGCGCACGGCGCCTACGGGACGTTACGGGCGGCACCGTACCGCTCCGACCCGTAAAAAGATAGTACTTACCTATCTTTCCGTAGTATGGCGGCCGTGCGCCATTAATTCCTATGGGCGGGGCGTGGGTGAGCTGCGCTCACCTCCTCCTCCTCTCCCCTGACACTGCCGTTGCCGCTACGTAGCGGCAACGGATGTGGAATATGCCTTACTGTCTGTATTATTCCCGCACAGCCAACAAAAAAAAAAAAAAAAAAAAAAAAAAAAATAAAAAACTGAAGAAGGTCATTTTGAACCGAAACGTTCATCTATCAGTGGATTTGTAACAAAAAAAAAAAAAAAAGCATTATTCAAATTGAATTGAGTGCCATCTTCCATTTCTATGCATGAGAACGGGGCTGGTACCCCTATTTGGCACCAATCTACTACACAGCAGTGCTGTTAAATCCTGTTATTTTATTAGGTTAATTCTCAGATCATCACTTCCCTTTGAGATATGGGGTCTCTTAAGGATCCTAGGGATAAAAAGATGAGAGTTTTCTGAAAGGTCCATTTTGTGGTACTCTGCTACTCAACCTTAACCCAATATAGGTAGCAGCTTGTGTGGCCCGCTCCATGTTGTTCGGCTTCATCACCTGGAATCGGACATTCAGAATAAAGTACCAAGAGATTCAGAACGGGGCCCGTTTTAACAAAACCTCATTATGACTTTTATGGCTCATGGCTGTTTTCCTCTGCCTTTCCTTACTCAGCCAGAAGAGCCCTCTGGCTAAAGAAACTGGCCAGGTGACGTGGTGCTTCAAAACAGACTTCTTGGAATTCCCTTAATGTGAATTTATTTGTTCAGTGTTAGAGTTTATTGGAGAAGTCAGGGATAAGTAAAATGTTTCTCCCTTACAGACTCTTTCATTCTTTGTAGTTCAGACCCCAAGAGAGGGAAAGAAAAAAAAATCAAAGTTTCAGACCCTTCAGATGTGCGGGGTTCCTATTTCTCCAGTCTAAGATCCCAAAGCGTCCGGAACCTATTTTTTTGTTCCTATGACGCCAAACTCCCCTTGGCGGGGGTGGGGCAGGGGCTAAACCATTTCATTCAGGCCTGGGCAGAAATTCAGGATGCAAATGTCATTACGATAATACAAGAATTGTACCATTGGACCTTCTCACTTCTCCACCATCCCGAAGGAAAACTCGAATCCTGCTCCGGAAAAACAATATTTCTTGCCAGTTTCCCCCAGCCGAACATGGTCAGTGTTCTATTCATTCCTATTCCTTGGTAAAAAAAAAAAAAACCGAGAACAAAGGTTTCTTCTCCCCCTAGAGATAATAAGCTCCCTAGATTGGGGTTGACTAAAGAAAATCTGAGGTGGTCCTTCCCTGGAACCCTTGTCAGGACTGATTGTACCACAGATGCCAGCCGTCGGGGTTGGATGGCTCTACGTAGCGGAACCAAGTTTTTCAGGAACTTGGGACATTTCGGAGAAAGGTTGTCTTCACATGCCAGGCAGTTTTTAGCGATCCTACAAGCTGAAGCTCTCCCCTCTTACAGGACATGGGGTGGCTGAGGTCAGACACAGCCATTACATATCTCAACAACAGGCGATACAAGAAATTCAGGTCTTGTGATCATCACCAACAAATTCTTACCTTAGCAGAAAGACCTTTCACATCCCTGATTTTCTAAGTCGCAGGCCCGTGAGTTCGGGAAAATGGGATTAAAAACCATCTGTTTTTCCACAAGATCACAAAGCTTTGGGGCATACCAGCTTAGATCTGTTGCAACCAACTAGAATTGGCAAGTACAGCAGACCTGCCGTTGGCAGTGGACGCCTTCTCTCAGGATGGATCAGCAGTCGACTATAATGCCTTTCCTCCATGAGTCTCTCCCCAGGATGATCATGCAGGATAAGTCAAAATAAGGCCAGGACAGAGTGATATTGATTGCCGCCCTTTTGTCTCGGCGGGCATGGTTTCCAGTCTAAGGGACATCAGTACAGATCCCTTGGTTCCTACCGAGTCTAAAAGACTTGCTGTCACAGGTTCCGGTCCTTCATCCGGAGTATAAAAGCCCTACATCTGACGGCATGGCTGTTGAAAGGATGATTCTCCATAAACAATGTTTGTCCCTTTGGGATTATTCACTCTACCAAAAAAGTAGAAAACCAGTTACGATACAGCACCTACTATAGAATTTGGAAGGCTTCTTTTCGTTTCATGTAAGAACCCAACACAGTTGTCTCAGCCTAATATCAGCCAATTTAGACTTCCTGCAAAAAGGTCTGGAGAAGGTCTTAGACCAGCTACTCTGAAGTTTCAGGTATCTGCTCGATGGGCTTATTCATTTCGCAAAACATCCCTGGATCTCTACTTTAGGGAGGTAGAATGAGGCCCACAATTAGAAATACATACCACCCTGGGATTTGGTTCTGAAGGTTTTGGCAGGTCCTCTTTGAACCTTTTATATCGTGTTTCTATCAACTCCTCACTTGTAAAGCGTTTTTTCCACAGCAATCATTTCAGCCAGAGAGTGGTGGAGATAGCATCCTTGTCTGCACCTCCATAGTGTGGGATCTTTAGGGGACAGAGTTGTCCTTAACCAGACCCAAGGTTTTTACCTAAAGTCAGTATAACGAGGTGGCATAAGTCTCAGGACATTACCCTTCCCTCATTTTTGTTTTTACTCCCAAACCAGAGGAAAAGGGGGGTTCACTATCTGGATGTTAGAAGAAGTAGTATTCAATCTCTAATGCTACTTCTAGGTGGAGAAAATCGACAGTCTTTTGTATTCTTTTCAGAAAAAATAAGGGGGGTAAGGCATCTTCTACGCCATTGCTAAATGGATTAATTTACTATTCGAGCTTATGAAGTTTAGAAGCGCCGTCTTGGGTGGCTTCTGGGTGCCGCTCTTGAGCCTTAGCTAACATCCTAGTATGAGTTTGGGTTGCAACACTGGAGGAGATCGGCCAGGCGGCCACCTGGTCTACCCCTCACACTTTCCTTACACACTAATAGGGTGGATGTGATGGGGTCACTTCTCTTTCCTTTTGAAGAAAGGTTCTGATCCTCGGTTGTTCTCCCCCCCCCCCCCGCCAAGGAAAACCCCCCCCAAAAACCCCGAGAAAAAAAGTGGCCGCCCCCCCCCCACCCCCCCGTCCCCCGCACAACCCACCCCCCCCCCCACTCCCAGTTCGTTTTCCTCTGTAATTGCTCTCTGGTGGGGCGTCTTGTTAAGGGGAAAACACTGATTCCTCTTCCGGTATGTTGTTTCCTCGAGTCACGATGCCACCTGGTATTCCCACCCTGTTTCTTTTTTGTGTGGTGTTGGTTTTTCACAATACCGACGTGCTCTGTTCCCCCCACCATAGTTGCATCTGGCACCAGAACCAGCTGTCTTATCATCTCTGGTGTCAGCAAACATTGAGGTGTGGCAGTGCCTGAACACTTATGAATAGCTGACTTCTGAATGACAATGGCTCATTGGACCCATATCATGTCATTTTCATACAGCTTTAGGACCACCGGTCGAAAGGGATTCATCAGACCTGCTGGTATGATTTAGACCCAGTACAACACAAATCAGCCACTTGTATCTTACCGTAATGTTGTTTCCTCGATGCACATGCCACCTGGTATTCCCACCCGTGTGGGTTAACTTTTTTGTGTGGTGTTGGTTCACGGGGGTCGTAAAAAAAAAACGACATTAGATATTATATATGCTGGATAAATATGTAAATATAACTCTTGTGGTGCATTGTTGACCGAGGAAACAACATTTTCTGGTAAGAGTCTCATGTTTTTCTTTAACATGCAGATGACCTGGGCATATGGAGGAAAAGGTATGTGTGTAATGTCATATAACGCAATTGCTGTGTTTTGGCGGGACACGGAACAGTTACACAAGTACCTGACTGCTCTGTTCGCCCATACACATAGGTCCATCTTGCAGCCAAACCACAGTGGTCTTATCATTATCTAGGTTGTCTAGGCAAAAGATCCCTTGTTACGGGGGAAACCGGTAAAAGGTGGTAAAAAAACAGTAAAAATTTAAATAACAAAACTGTGAAAATCTCCCCCTTGGTCTTCTATAATCTCTGGGGTCATATAACGTTAAAAAAAAATCCCAGAAAATTTATAAATAGTCATATAAAGAACTCTCCTTTCCCATTAATTTGAAAAAAAAATGACGCAAAACTTTACATATTAAATAGCAACAGAACCAAACAATTGGAATTCAATAATGTTAAGTTTTATTATTTGATAATTACAACATATATTTACGAAAAAATTTATCAAAAAACCCTTTTTCACTGTTAACCCCAAGTAAAAACAAAAAAAAATGATACTAGTTCTGTGTCCCAAATAAATACCAAGTATCATGCAAAATTAAAACTAAGTTATGGCCCTTAATCGCCACCTACGAATTTGTTAAAAAATTGGCCCGCTCATTAAAACCTTTTCAGGCCACACACTTAACCCCTTAACGACGTGCGCCGTAATAGTTCTTACAACTTGTATTGCAGGTCTGGGGGCTTGAACCAATGCAATTGATGAACGCGTGTTTCAAGCCCAAAAAGTTAAAAAAATTTAATTAATAATAATTTAATACAGTAACCCCCATAATCTCCCCAGTTATCAACAAAATTCAAATAAAGTAATATAAAAACCTCCAAAAACAAGTACATATTTGGTATCACCGCATCCGTATTAAACTTCACATAAATCATATTGACAAAGCTGCAGTGTTTTCTGAAGATTCTAATGAGCCATGGGCTCATTGTAATGAACCCTATGCAACAACGCCAATATACTGAAATACAGTAGAAAGTGATTTTTGCTGGTGACAAGTTAAAAATAGCTATGCTATGCTGATTTTTGCAAAGGCCTTTGTCAGCAGTAGGAATAATTTCAGTGAGGTAGCTGCATCCGTGTGTGCTGTGTATCAGTCTACCATTGTATTCTTCTCGCCTCACATCATTCCCCTCCATTTCTTTACTGCTTAAATGCACACTGACAAGTGTGGAGGAGAGGAGACACACAGCGCACATAGAGCTGCAGCGCCTGGTATGGTCTTTGGTGTTTGAATTTCAAGAAAACGCATGCAATCGGTAGCTAGCACCCTGCCTTGCATTTACCGATACAGGACCCCAGGTGCTAGTTACAGAATCACATGCGTTCCCTGTAACGCATATGCATCGTGCCTTGGCCTAGGCCATGTTTTGCTGATCAATCTCCAGAGACAACAACCCACTATACAAGTGTAAATGGCGAAAATTTCTCTCAAAAGTAGACATTCAATTTGTGAAACACAACGCTTCCTGGTTTTGTGGTCCCCCCCAAATCCCTTTGTTTTTCTCCGAGATAAATTAATTTAGCATTACCATTATTACCGCAGTTGATGTTCCATATGTAGATTGGGACATTGTTACCACTCTGCAACAAAGTTCTTTGGCTTTATTTTGTAGAGCTGTGAGAAAGTGCAAGGAATCACCGTCTGGAAACAGCTTTGTGAGAATTTTTGCAGATGAGAGGTACAATAACGAATCAAGAAAAGAAACGTCAAAAGAAAAAAACTAGGATAAAAAATAAATTGTTGTGCTATACTGTTACAGCAGATATTAAGGAATTGAGAGTTTAAAATGCGAAAGATGTAAAGTCTTTTGTTTTGATTACATGTGTATTCTTTAGATTTTTACTTTAAGAAAAATGAGAGGATGACCTTCTTTCCGTGAATGAGCAGTTGGACATGTTATTTCCCTGGCCATACCATCCTCATGTCTGGACGGATTTTCTAGTAGCCATACTATGGATCCCTGCCATACAATCTCATTGAAACAGAATTTTCGTATCTTTTACTTTTATCAGTTTGCCGCAAAATTGCATAAGGTAGTTGTTTGTTGTTTTTTTATACGTTAGGTATTTTTTTAAATATTATTTTGCTAGGGAAGAGTTATATCCATCTGGTCATATATTTTTAAACACATTTGTGTATCAACTAATTATTCTTGGCTTTGGATTTAGATTTTGGGAGATTAATTCTTAATTGATTTTGTGTATTGTGGTATATACACGCACCGGGCACCTTTATTCGTTAACCTGTCCCAACGCTCTTAACACTTAATTTCTAATCAGCCACTCACATGCGGCACTCAGTGCATTTAGTGCATGTAGACATGTCATACAATCTCCTCAGTTCAAACCGAGCATCAGTATGGGGAAGAAAGTGATTTGAGTGGCCTTTGAACGTGGACATGGTTGTTGGTGCCAGAAGGGCTGGTCTGAGTATTTCAGACGCTGATCTACTGGGATTTCACTCACAACCATCTCTAGGGTTTACAGAGAATTGTCCGAAAAAAAAAAACATCCAGTGAGCGGCAGTTCTGTGTGCGAAATGCCTTGTTTAATGGCCAGATGTCAGATGGAGAATGGGCAGACTATTCGAGCTGATATGAAAGCACCAGTGACTCAAATCAGCCTCCGTTACAAACGCAAGTAGGCAAAGAGCATTCGAACGCACAGTACGTCGACTTTGAGGCAGATGAGCTACAGCAGCAGAAGACCACACGGGTCCACTCCTTTCATCTAAGAACAAGGAAACTGAGGCTACAGTTTGCATAAAAAAGCTCATGGAAGTGGACAGTAGAAGTTGAAACCATTGCCTGGTCTGATGAGTCCTCGATTTCTGCTGCGCATTCTATTGTAGGGTCAGAATTTGGCGTCAACAACATGAAGCATAGATCCTCGTGCCTTGTATCACCGGTTCAGGCTGGTGTGTCATGGGTGTGGGAATATTTTCTTGGGCCACTCTTGTGGTCCCCTTGGATAGCAATTGGCATCGATGCCACGCCACCGCCTACCTGAGTATTTTTGCTGACCATGTCCGCCCTTATGACCACAATGTAACCCACATCTGAGGGCTTACTTTCACAGGTATGCGCCATGTCATAAAGCTGGAATCACTCAGACTTGTTTCTTGACATGACAATAGTTCACTGTACCTCAAACTGTCCTCCACTCACAGATCTCAATCCAATAGAGCATTTTGGGATGTGGTTTAACGGGAGATTCACATCAGGATGTGCAGCTGACAAATCGGGCGCACTGTGTGATTCCATCATTCAATTGCCAAAAGTCTGAGGAATGCTTCCAGCACCTTGTTGAATCTATGCCACGAAGATGAGGCAGTGTCGAAGGCAAAGGGGGTCTCAACCCGTTACTAGCATGTGACTAATAAAGTGGCCGGTTAGTGTTATCTGCTCACTTGGACTTTTTATTTTATATCCCTATCTGTTTTCATAACACTCTAATTTGGTATTTAAGGACGCTAAGTGTGTAAAATAATAGTAAAAAAAGGTTGTCACAATTTGTTAAACAGCTCCTTGCAAAGCCTCTACAAAGAAAAATAAAAAGGAGTTTTAAAGGGGAGCAAAAAATGAAAAGCAAAAATGAAAACTGCATGGTGGGAACATTACAAATTCAACAGCCTTTGTCTGCTTACAAAAACATGTATTTTTGGTTTCTTCAGTTTTGATTTTATTATTTTTTTATTTATTCCGGTGAACATAACAGACAACATAACAAGAAAACTGAGCTCTATACATTTTTCATCTATAACAATTTAAAATAAAGTCAATTTATGCTTTTTTTTTTTTTAAATAAAAGTTTACAATTTAAATTGAAATTGCAGGAAGGTTCCTAGGTCTATAAGTCCATAAGAAGAACCGGTCCCCAGGATTTCAATTTTTAGCAATTTTAGCTTATGCTATTTAAAATATACTGCTTGTCCAATTCTTTGTCACTATTTTTTTATCATTGAAAGGCTTCATTCTGCGTATTCTATGATATAGTTTGCTTCGTGCACAACTATCATACAATGATTGTATATTAGGAAAAAAAACCAAAATTTCATTAGTTGACTAGATTAACCTTGGGAAGTCTATGAAATATTTCCATTGTGATTTGTTATTTTGAAATTATAATTGTATAGTCCTTGGGTAAAGGAATTTATCAAGCAATATATTTTTTTACAAATTTATATATTTATGTAAATATTTGTGGTGCGGTTTTTTTCCCCCCATTCTATTTAAATTTTCCCCCCCAAGTGTTCCACTCTACCTAGGACACCTAACCTACTGGGTACGTCTAATACTCAGCTCTGTGTTTAACGTACCTTGTAATCAGAAATTGACCTAATAACTACCTAAAACCTTCCAGATCATGTTTCCCTATCATGACAGCGTGTGGTGCCATCCTCCAAAAAATATACTGAAAATATACCAGCCATTTCCTATGACAGGTTTCTCTAACTCTTTTTGCGCTGCACTGTCTGCCGCGGCCAATACATAGGCTTGTTCAATCTATGTAGTAGAATTGATAGCAAAGCGATCGTCCTCCCCTGGTACCTCGTTCTGTGCACATTGTAATGAATGTATGAATAATACTGGTATGGCATATATATAGGATCGATCATACAACCTAGGGTTAAAGTACCCTAGGGAGTCCTTAAATATAAAAAAAAAAAATAAATAAAAAAAAGTAAAAAAAAAAAAATTATAATAAAAACCCCTAAAATTTCAAATCACCCCGCCTTTCCCTAGAACTGACATAAATATACAATAACGTAAAAACATAACTATCAGGTAGGGACGCGTCCGAAAAGCCCCGATCTATCAAAATCTGATAACTGTTTTTCAATGTTTTCAGAGTTTTAACCCCGTAACGGAAATGCGCCCAAAGTCGAAAAATGGCACTTTTTTGCCATTTTTTGAAAATGATAAAAAAATCTATAAAAGTTATCAAAAGGTCGTATCAGTCCCTAAAAATGATATATTGAAAATATTATCAAATTTACAAAAAATGACACCAACCCACAGCTACCGTACACCAAAGTAATAAAACGTTATTAAGCTCCAGAAGTGGGCCAAATCAAAAAATTATTTTTGTACAGAGTTTTCATTTTTTGTAAATGTATGAAAACATATAAAACCTATACAAATTTGGTAATCCCCTTATCGTACCGACCCAAAGAATCAGTAGACATGTCATTTGGGCGCTCAGTGACGACGTAATATCCAAGCCCAAAATAAAATGCGCAAATCGTTTTATCACCATTTTCATTGCATTTGGAATTTTTTTCCCGCTACCTGAGTACTGATGGAATATTTTAATAAAATAAAAATTTAAGGACGGTATGGTATATGTACAGTAAAATGGACGATGGTATTTGTTGTAATGCCTTATGTTTATGAGCGACAGTTTTTCCTGCTATATACCTGCATGTCAGAAAATTTAACATTAAAAAAGACCATGTTAAATTCAAATCTGTTTTTTTTTAATTTTACCAGGTTTTGTCTGCTGTTGGAAAAGGGGTGTATCTTATACGGCGAATAATATCTAAACTTATATTTTTTCCAGGAAGTAGGGGGGGGGGTCGTCTTATACACCAGGTTGTCTGATATGCCTGAATCGAGCGGTAACATCATATTTTTTCCTCGTCTACAACAACATTCAAAGGGTGTGGTCGGTTGCATGTAGCAAGAATGCAAATGTGTGATATCTGTCTGCAGTCAGGATTTTTTTTTTTTTTTTTTTTTTTCTCACGATGTCGCTAGTCTGTGTGTGGACAGATCATGGACCGTCTCTGCCCACTCTGTTACGATCGATGAGGAGAAGGGAGGAGGCCATGGGAAGTATTGGAAGGTAATTATGTAAGCTTGTTGGTTTTTTTTTTTTTTGTTCTTTGTATATGCCATTTGAGTGTATCATCCCATTGTGGTGCTAACTCCGCTTATAAAAAGGATGTACGGTTAAACCAAAGAACCCATTCTGTAGGTATGGGAACTGCCTGTATGATTCTAGAATAATATGATGTAATCTTAAACCATGGGATGTCTTGACCCATTGTGCATACATTTTTTGTTTCTATAGTTTACACATAATAATTCCTAAGATTTTAGTATTATCAGTAACTAAATGTAACTGTCTAAACATATTATATTACAGGAGAAATTATAAATATAGATCGACCTACAGCAATATTAGATCTGGAACTTTTATAGCGAACAAGCCAAGAATGAATGAATGATTGTTATGAATTTTACACATCCCCTGAGCCGGTAACACAAGTTAAAAAAAAATAAAAATACACTACCAGTGCAAATTCTCAGCTGGGTTTTTGGTTTTTTATGTTTAGTCCTGCCACTCTTTTCACTTGTATAGTTTTACGAACCTATTAAATAGATTTTTTAAATGTCTTGACAAACTGTGTTCATGGTTTAGATCATACCTGCCTTCAGCTCCAAGTTGTACAGTTTTTTTTTAGCATTGCAAAAGGCATGCATGTCACTCACAGAAGAGGTTGCTAACAAGAGTACTGTCAACCATTACGTACACCAGACATTTTGGGCATAAATTAATGCATTTTGCCTTAACCCCTTGAGGCCCAACGGTTATTGGGGCCAGAATGTCTTGGTCAATTTTTGACGTTCTGCTATGCACTTAATTGACCATATCTCTAGAAAAGCTTTACATATCATAACACGTTTTTAATGTGTTTTTTTTTTTTTAAAGCTTTACATATCATAACACGTTTTTAATGTGTTTTTTTTTTTTTTTCAAGACTTGTTAGACCTGATCGTGATATGATAGTTTCAATAATTTAAAATTGGCAAGTAATTGAGTACAAATGTGAAATGATAAGCTTTTTGTAATTTTTTTTTCAATTAGTGT
>CM033642.1:173212825-173310133 GCA_019512145.1 Engystomops pustulosus | reverse complement strand
TTTTGCCTTAACCCCTTGGTGCCCAACGTTTATTGGGGCCAGAATTCTTGGTCCAATTTTTTGACGTTCTGCTATGCCACTTATTGACTCATATCTCTAGAAAACGCTTTACCATATCAAACACGTTTTTAATGTGTTTTTTTTTTGTTTTTCAAGACTTGTTAGACCTGAATCGTGATACTAATCGTTTCAATAATTTAAAATTGGCAAAGTAATGTAGTACACAATGTGAAATGAGAAGGCTTTTGTAATTTTTTTTCAATTAGGTGTGGCTTTTTGCCAACTAGAACTTTTCCAAAATTTGTTATGTGTGTGGTGTGTTATATATGTGTGTCGTGTGTATGGTGCTGGTGTGTGTGTTGTTTATGTGTGTGTGTGTGTAGTGTGTGTGTGTGTGTAGTTATGGTGTTTAGTGATATGTGTGTGTGTGTGTGTATATGGATGTGTATATGTGTGGTGGTGTGTGTATATGTGTGGTGTGTATATGTGTTGTGTGTTTGTGATATGTGCTGTGTTTGTGTGTTTGAATGTGTGTTGGTTACATGCTGAGGCCCTTTTTTATTGTTGAGTTCCATTTTTATCTCTCCCCACCCTTTAAAAATCTATACTTTTTTTATTTTTCCATGTAGATAATGTCTAAGGTGTTTATTCTTCATAATTGACGGTATCATATTGGATTACGACTTCAGTGTGCCCTTAACACTAGCGCCTCTGCGCCGTAGCTGTACGCCGCTGAGTCCCGCGATTAGCGCTCAGCGCAGTACAGCTACGGCGCAGAAGACGATGCCGTTTCAGCGCTGTAGGCAGCCGAACCGGCATCGCTAGACGCGGGCTGGGATTTCAGCGGTTTCATCTACGCTGACTATCCCCCGGCTAACAACCCGCGTCGGAGTGGGCTCGATCGCGGGTGTGTTGTTTAACGACCGTAAATGAGAGCTGTCAACCGTGGACCGCGGCATTTAACATGTATTCGGGGTCTTTACCCCACGATCGCCCCCCGCCCCGTTTTCGGGGGGGCCGATCGCTGGTTTTGGCTTCCTTGGGGTCCGATCGGACCCCAAGAGCCTTGGAGGGTTAACACTTTAAGATGGCGTCTGTGACGTCATGCTTAAAAAGGCAAAGTGTCAGCCTATGCATCTGCATAGGATTGGCACTGATATACCCCTGCAATTACATTAGATTGCAGAGTATTATCAAGAACAGCAAGCAGATGATGCTGTTCATCCCATGTGGGATCAAGTAAAAAAACATTATAAAAAAAAGTGTTTTTCAATAAAAAATTACTGTTATAAATCACTAAAAAATGGGCCCAGACGCGCATGAAACATATGAAAGAGACATTAACGCTCAAAAAGTCTAAATATAAAACAAACCCCACATATAGTATCACCGGTCCGAACAATCAAAGAATAAATAAATCTATTGACCCCATATGGATGAACGCCGTAAAAAAAAAACGTCCAAAACCCCCAAAAATTATGATTTACCTATTCTATCCCACTAAAAATGCATAAAAAGTGATCACAAAACATCATTACCCATATGATATGTGTTATTCAAAACAACTGTCCCGCAAAAAAAAACACGCCAAAATCAACCAGCTGTAAGCTCAAAAACGTACATGTTGATGCCATGGCAGACGGCGATGCCAAAAATGATAGATTTTCCCACATTATGGGTTTTATTTGGCCAAATTTAGTAAAACACTAAAAAAATTATAAGTCGGTATCCCCGTAATCGTTATCGACCCATAGAATAAGATAACAGGATTATTAGGATATACGGTGAACACGGAAAAAAAAACAAGTAAAAAAATCCAGTTACAGAATTGAGCTTCTACTCATGACCTCAAAAAATTTCCAAAATTTCAACAATAGTGTATACCATCCACAAAATGGTAACAGGGAAAAAAGGCATCTCGTTCCCGCAAAAAAATGCCGTCACATGGCCCCAAATTTGAAACAGAAATATCGAAAATTTATAGCCTTTCAAAGGGGGGCAACGAGGAGAACAAAATCCTGGCAGCGTGCAGGGTGCTCACTTCCCTCTGCCCCTCGCTGTGCCCCCATAACACAGTAACGGCCACGTGTGGGGGGTCGCTGCATTCAGGAAGAAATTGTAAACAAATTTTATTGGTGAGTTTTTTCTCTTTTATTCTTTTGGAAATCGTGTTAAATTTTAGGTCTAAATGACCGTATAACCGACAAAATTTTGATAATTTGAATTTCTAAATTTCACCGCCATTTTTGATTAACATTACTTTATGAAGATCTCAAGTGGTTAACAATCTTTAAAAGATGTTTCTGATAGTTTGAGGGTGTGCGATTTGAAATGGTTTTTTTTGTGGGTGTTATGTAGGGGGTTTTGTTGCTAAATATTAAAATTTGATTGTCAAACAGTATTTATCCCCAAAATAGTCCAATTCCGAAAATACGGAAAATCGCTATTCGATTTAGCCGAGTGACGTCCGTATACGTGTGACGTCCAAAATAAATTATCCAAACATTTCAAAATTATGAAAATGTAAAGTAGACAAAGGGGAATGTATTTCTGCAAGTTTATTTAGGGTGTAAATCTATCTGTGAAAACGCTGGTGATTTAGAAAATTGTCGAAAAGGGCAAATTTTTCTAAAAAATTCAATCATTTTTTTTTTTTTTTTTGGTAAATAAACGCAAAAAACTATAAGCAAATTTAACCATAAAATGAAAGTACAACTATGTGGGGAAAAAAACACTCTCAGCATCGCTTTGATAAGTCACAGCGTTCCAAAAGTTATTACCACAGGAGAAGCACCTTGGTCAAATTTCAAAAAAGTTGCGAGCCTTAACCTGCAACAGGCGGGCGCCTGTAAGGGGTTAATGACATGTCTTCTTCATTCTTTGGGTCATTTGATCACTTTTTAAGAATTTTTGTTATATTTCCAAATTGGCAAAACAGTGGCAATTTCGTCGTGTATTTTCCGTTATGGGGGTCAAACGCCATGAAAAAAATTAATTTGATAGATCGAGCATTTGGGATGCAGTAAGCGCGCTCTAACTTGTTTGTGTTTTTACTGTTTATATTATATTTATGACTTTCTTGGTGAAAGGGTGGGGTTATTTGAAATTTTAAGGTTTTTTAAATATAATTATTTGTCTAACCCTAGCTGTGTCCCCCTGGATTGATCCTACCATTTACTTCCTACTACAGTATGGGATTTTCCTCACACCATTTATGAATAGGGTTAACCCCGACGGGACTATTTGGCCTTTAGTATTGTTGTCCCATTTTTCAAATCTGCCCTTTGTCCACTATAAGTGTTAGCTTTGGAGTGCTCATAAGATATCCAGGGGATGTTGAGATACTTTCTACGTGGCACACTTAAATTAGTTATAAAATTTGGATGATCGTTTTTGTTATTATGGAAAAAAAACGACATTTGGCAAAATATCGAAAAAATTTCTTTTTTCAAATTTTCTAAATTCTCTACTCTTGATTGCATTATAGTCACAGCACCCAAATAAATATCATAACGTTCCAAAAATGTCAGCTTATCTGTTGGCATGGTTTTTTTAAGATCCACATTATTTTAACTAGAATTTATAAGGCTCAGAATTTAGGTACCATTTTTAAAATATTTTGGAAAATCGCAAAAACCCTGGTATTTAGATGGGCCTACTCAACTTCTAATGGACTGTGAGAGGCCTAGAATCAGTCCTTATGGAAACTATACACCCCTCATGTAACGAAGAACAAACCTTTGAAGAATTTGTTTAACCTTTAAGTGTTATAATGGGGTTGTATTAAAACAAAATGGAGGTTTCAGTCACGCAAATGTAATTTTTTTACATTAAAACGCATTTTGGGTGAAAATTAAAACATTGCCAAGATTAAATTGAAAAAAGGCTCACATAAGTTTGAATACCCCATATGATTCCGAGTACACATATACCCTATATGTGGGGGTTATCCTGCTGTATGGGCGCACGGGCTGGGCATAGATAGAAGGAGGCGCCATCCATAGCAGATTTGCATTTTCCAAATTGTACAAGACTAGATTTATTTTTTTATGGAACCTTACGGGTTATTTCTTTTGCCACATGAGATGTACTTTTCTGTGTAGGTAATTTTGGGGCATATCGAACAATTTTTGAGATTTATTGAATCTTGTTTGGTGGAGTAAATTAAATATAAATTTTTAGTAAATTTTTTTTTTTTCTTTTGTGGTTTTTATGTATTTTTATTCTATGGGTGCCAGACTACGAAAATTACCTTTTATATAGATTTGGGTTTTTTTCCATTTTTTTTTCCGAATAAAAAATACTGGCCAAAAATGTTCTGTGTTAAGGGCACCTCCTCCACTCCGATTCTACCTATAACGGTAGAAGGGTGTAGGGTGATGGATTGAGACGTGAGGATAGCCTTTTTGGGGCTAATCCCATGTCACCCGGGTGTCTTTAGAAAACTTTATTACATGTATATGCAAATTTTTTATGCGGCTACTGGGGCGTGGTATAGCCGTGACAACGGCTACTAGTCGCGCGCTCTCCCATCACCCCAGTAGCCTCTTCTAATTAAACTCCTCATCCGCCTACGAGGGTAATCTTCGCGCGCAGCTCTTTGAAAGCTGCGCAGCCCTAGGCCGGAATTTCGAGCGATGGGCCGCGGCTCCGGGGCCCGGAACTACTGCGCAATGCGCAGGAGCCGGGGGACTCAGCTACCAGAGCTGCGCGCCGAAGATTACTGGTAGGCGGAAGTAAAGAGGCGTACCTTGGGCGGGAGTAGCCGCGACTAGTAGCCTTTGTCCGGCTACTCCATGCCCCAGTAGTCGCATAAAAAATTACATCGATCTTGTAATAAAAGTTTTCTAAAAGCACCCGGGACGTGAGAATAGCCCAAAAAACGGCTATCCTCACGTCCCATCCATCCACTCAACCCCTTCTACCTTTTATAGTATAATCGAAGCTAGTGTAGTGTGTTCTCTTTAATTTTAGCATCACCGTCTTTCATATGCTAAATCTTTTTTTTTTATTTTTTTTTTTTTTAGAGGCATAACATTTTTTAAATCCCTTTATGAGCATTTTTTATAGGTATTTAACATTAAAAAGTTTTCTTACTTCGGACGTTTACGTGCGGGTCCAGAACAATTCTTTTTTTATACAGATTGTTAGGACACGGGCATACCAAAATATTGGACGTTTTTTTTGGTGTTCTACTTTAATGTGTTTTATGGTTAGTGACTTTATATTTATGTTTTTTTATGTATTTATTTTTTATTTATTCTAATGCGTAAATGTTTTTGTGTAAACTGTTGTTGTTAACTTTTTTAATTTAACAACTGAAACCAGCCCTGATCGGCTGGTTCAAATCCAATACCTGCTCTCAATACTAAATTAATTGTAGAGCCTTTGTAAATGTCTGACATGAGACCGTGCACAGACGTTTTAAACAAGTTCAGACCGGAAGGGGTCGGATGCTGCAACATTGGGCAGCCCTCGGGCACTTCAGCAGACCTCGTGGCGCCCAGAAGTGGATCGGATCCCCCTGGTTAAGTACATGGGGGGATCGATCATTGGGGGAGACCTTGCACAGCTGGGATCATGCCTTTGAACGCGATGGTAAGGGGTTAACACCACGATAGGAGCGGACGTACCTCGGGGTGCTTCTGGTGCCCAAACCATTCCGATCGTGAAGCCGGTGCCAGAAGCAGACGTTATAGCACTTAACACATCTATCCTCGCAGGACGTACTATAATGTCCTTGTGCGCGTAGGGGTTAAGTAAAAGCCAGAAAGAACCTTGCGGTGGTCTCAGAGGCCAGGGAGCGGAAGAATTTTACCATGGGGTTAGATTGGCATCGCCACCCAGTCACCACCATCCTTTTTGAAGCCCTGCCAGAGCGATGGACGTTGTTTAACATCCGCTAGCACCGATTAGCGGTTTCAACCCGGTAAGTGTTGCTGCAATATGTGAGCATACCGACAACTGCCATGATGCTACGTCACATGTGCGAAAGAGTGGCTATCGGCAATTTTTAAAGCTGTACATAAAGATCCACCTTTTTAGCACACATTTAAGGGTGGAATACTCGTCTCTGGTGAAACCTCCAAATCTATTAAAGGGGGACACTTCGGTTTAACGTGCTTTCTGCAATTGTCAAATAAAATATCATGTATATTTACGTTAAGGGAGTCAATGTTATTATTATTTTCTCGTAATTTTCTACAAGTTTTTTTTTTTTTTTTTGTCCCTTCTAGGGCCCTTCATGGTACATGGAGCATGACTGTAAAATCCTGCAGTGGTTCGGAAGATAACAGTGGCTTGTGGAGTTGCAATAGCAAATGAAAATTCCGACATGCACATGTCCAAACTCACAGTGGCTGTTGGGGGATCTCCGAACGTAAAAAAAAGGTACATTGCTTTGCTATTTATAATTACCACTTTCCAGAGAACTTCTTTAAGTTATGCTCAGTTGTGCTAAGCTGTGGTGTGTCGTAGTAACTATGTCATAAATCATCATTCTGTTAAAGGGGTTCTGACTATACAAATCACGTTACACGTCTGATGATCTAAAGGGTTTTTTCATTTTTCAATAACACAGGACAAAACTTGTAATGACTATTCCAGCACAGCACAATACAGCCATATCAATACTTGCTCACCATCAAGGAATTCAACAATGTGTAAACACTGCATAAGTTGTTAGTACTAGTTTAAGGACCTACATGCAGGTTCCATGGGTTTGTTCTTAAGTTGCATTGTATGCAATCGAAACTTTATTTTAGAATTGTGGATCCAGACAAAAAATGATTTTGCCCCCAGTGACATAGTTTAGTTTACACTTTTTTTGCTGTAATTGTTATGAAGTTTTATTGATAATTCTTGATCCGACACCTTACAGCTGATATTGCACCTGACAAAGTAAAAGCATCCAGAAGAGATTATCCAGAGGTCACAGTGGGCAGGAGAGGTCCGTCTTTAACGTAGGGGTCATCCTTAAGTCGTTGTCTAAGTAGGTGTAACAGACTGTCGGATTAGCGGCTTTGCACATCTATTAATTAGTTTTTTTTTTAAAAAAATTTTATTTTCTTGCAGTTGTTAAGCTCACCCCTTTTGTAGACTACTCGGGAAAAAGCCTAAAAACGGTTTGTAAAGGCCCATTATAAATGTGGCACAATCAATTGTATTGAATAAAGAGTTTTGGCGTCATTTGCACCCAAACATCTTGATTGACTGTCACCTAAGTGTGTTTGCTTCCAGTTAGTGATGCTGGTTGTAACACAATTTCGTTTTTTACCTGTTTTACCACTAAGACCTGTCACACCATTACGTACACCAGACATTTTGGGCATAAATTAATGCATTTTGCATTAACCCCTTGAGGCCCAACGGTTATTGGGGCCAGAATGTCTTGGTCAATTTTTGACGTTCTGCTATGCACTTAATTGACCATATCTCTAGAAAAGCTTTACATATCATAACACGTTTTTAATGTGTTTTTTTTTTTTTAAAGCTTTACATATCATAACACGTTTTTAATGTGTTTTTTTTTTTTTTTCAAGACTTGTTAGACCTGATCGTGATATGATAGTTTCAATAATTTAAAATTGGCAAGTAATTGAGTACAAATGTGAAATGATAAGCTTTTTGTAATTTTTTTTTCAATTAGTGTGTTTTTTCCAACTAGTAACTTTTTCCAAACTTTGTTATGTGTGTGTGTGTATATATATGTGTGTGTATATATATGTGTGTGTGTATATGTGTGTGTGTGTATATATGTGTATATATGTGTGTGTGTGTATATGTGTGTGTGTGTGTGTGTGTGTGTATATGTGTGTGTGTGTGTATATGTGTGTGTGTGTGTGTATATGTGTGTGGTTAATGCTGAGGCCCTTTTTTATTTTTGAGTTTCCATTTTTTACTCCCCACCTTCAAAAATCTATAACTTTTTTTTATTTTTCCATGTAGACTACTGTCTAAGGTTTTATTTTCTTCATATTGACGGTATCATATTGGATTTTACGACTTTCATTGTGCACCCTTAATGACATGTCTTCTTCATTCTTTTGATCACTTTTTATAGAATTTTTTTATATTTCCAAATTGGCAAAACAGTGGCATTTTCGTCTGTATTTTCCGTTATGGGGGTCAAACGCCATGAAAAAACATTATATTTTGATAGATCGAGCATTTTGGGATGCAGTAAGGCCTAACTTGTTTGTTTTTTACTGTTTATTTATATTTATGACTTCTTGGGAAAGGGGGGTGATTTGAATTTTAAGGTTTTTTTAATATAATTATTTTTAACCCTAGCTTGTCTGATTGATCCTACCATTTACTTCCATACTACAGTATATGGGGATTTTCCTCACACATTGTAATGAATAGGTTAACCCCTACGGGACTATTTGGCCTTTAGTATGTATGTCCCATTTTTCAAATCTGCCCTTTGTCACTATAAGTGCTTATAGCTTTGGAGTGCTATAAGATATCCAGGGGATTTTGAGAATACTTTCTCGTGGCACACTTCAAATTAGTTTAAAAATTTGGATGATATTTTTTGTTTAGTTATGAAAAAAACGAAATTTGGCAAAAATATCGAAAAATTCTTTATTTTCAAATTTTCTAAATTCTCTACTCTTGATGCAGTTAGTCACAGCACCCAAATAAATTCATAACGTTCCAAAATGTCAGCTTTATCTTGGCATGGTTTTTTAAGATTTCACATATTTTACTAGAATTTTATAAGGCTCAGAATTTAGGTACCATTTTTAAAATATTTTGGAAAATCGCAAAAACCCGTATTTAGATGGGCCTACTCAACTTCTAATGGACTGTGAGAGGCCTAAATAATAGAGTCCATTATGTAAACTACACCCCTCAATGTACGAAGAACCACTTTTAAGAAGTTTGTTAACCCTTTAAGTGTTTAATAGGGGTTAAAACAAAATGGAGGTTCAGTCTACAAATTGTAATATTTTTTCACATTAAACGCATTTTGGGTGGAAAATTAAACATTTGCAATGGATTAAATGAAAAAAGGCTCCATAAAGTTTGATACCCAATTACTCCCGAGTACACAGATACCCTATATGTGGGGGTATCCTTGCTGTATGGGCGCACGGCTGGGCATAGAATGAAAGGAGGCGCCATCCAGAGCAGATTTGCATTTTCAAATTGTACAGACTATGATTTATTTTTTTAATGTGAACCTATACGGGCTTATTTCTTTTGCCACATGAGATGTACTTTTCTGTTAGGTAATTTTGGGGCATCTATAACTAATTTTTGAGATTTTATTGACTCTTTTGTTGGTGGAGTAAATTAAAATCATAAATTTTTAGTAAGATTTTTTTTTTTTTTGTGGTTTTTATTATTTTTATTCTATGGGTCGCCAGGACTACGAAAATACCTTTTATATAGATTTTGGGTTTTTTTCCCATTTTTTTTACTGAATAAAAAATAATCTGGCAAAAATGTTGTTAAAGGGCACCTACCACTCCGATTCTACCTATAAAGGTAGAAGGGGTGGTAGGTGGATGGATGAGACGTGAGGATAGCCTTTTTTGGGGCTAATCCTCATGTCCCGGGTGTCTTTTAGAAAACTTTATTACATGTATATGCAAATTTTTTTATGCGGCTACTGGGGCGTGGAGTAGCCGGACAAACGGCTACTAGTCGCGGCTACTCCACGCCCCAGTAGCCTCTTTACTCCGCCTACGAGGTAATCTTCGGCGCGCAGCTCTTTGAAGCTGCGCGCCCTCGTCCCGGGCCTTCGGCTGTGCGGCCGCGGCTCCGGGCCCGGAACTACTGCGCATGCGCAGGAGCCGGGGGACTCAGCTACCAGGAGCTGCGCGCCGAAGATTACCTGGTAGGCGGAGTAAAGAGGCTACTGGGGCGTGGAGTAGCCGCGACTAGTAGCCTCTTGTCGGCTACTCCATGCCCCAGTAGTCGCATAAAAAAATTGCATACTTGTAATAAAGTTTTCTAAAAGCCCCCGGGACGTGAGAATTAGCCCAAAAAAGGGCTATCCTCACGTCCCATCCATCCACCTACAACCCCTTCTACCTTTTATAGGTAGAATCGAAGTGGTAGGTTCTCTTTAATTTTAGCATCACCGTCTTTCATATGCATAACTTTTTTTTATTTTTATTTTTTTAGAGTGCATAACATTTTTTAAATCCCTTTATAGAGCATTTTTTATAGGGTATTAATAAAAAAAATGTTTTTTTCCTTCGGCGTTTACCGTGCGGGTCCAGTAACAATTCTGTTTTATTATACAGATTGTTACGGACACGGCAATACCAAATATATGGAGTTTTTTTTGGTGTTCTACTTTAAGTGTTTTTATGGTAGTGACATTTATATTTTATGTATTTTTATGTATTTATTTTTTATTTATTCTAATGCGTAAATGTTTTTGTGTAAACTTTTGTGTTAACTTTTTTAATTTATACATACTTGAACCAGCCCTGATCGCTGGTTCAAATCCAATACACTGCTCTTCAATACTAATTAATTGTAGAGCTTTGTAAACTGTCTGAGCATGCAGACGCGTGCACAGACAGTTTACAGTCAGACCCGGAAGGGGTCTGACTGCTGCAAACATTGGGCAGCCCTCGGGCACTCAGCAGACCTCGTGGCTGCCCAGAAGTGGATCGGATCCCCTGGTAAGTGACATGGGGGGATCCGATCCATTGGGGGGGAAGACCCTTGCACGCTGGGATCATGCCTGACCGCGATGTGTAAGGGGTTAACACCCACGATCGGAGCGGACTCCAATCGCGGGTGCTTCTGGTGCCAGCTCCGATCGTGAGCCGGTGCCAGAAGCAGGACGTTATAGAACTATAACACATCTACTCGCAGGGACGTACTATAATGTCCTGGTGCGCGTAGGGGTTAAAGCCAGAAAGCCTTGGGTGCTCAGAGGGCACAGGGAGCGGAAATCTTTACCAAGATGGCATCGCCCATGCACCACCATCCTTTTGAAGCCGCTGCCAGCGGCGATGGACGGTTTAACATCCGCTAGCACCGATAGCGGGTTCAACCGGTAAGTGTTTGCTGCAATATGTGAGCATCCGACACATGCCATGCTGCTACGTCACATGTCGGAAAGAGTGGCTATCGGCAATTTAAAGCTGTACATAAAGATCCACCTTTTTAGCACACATTTAAGGGTGGATAACTTCGTCTCTGTGAAACATCCATATATCCTATTAAAGGGGAAACTCTCGTGTTAACGTGCTTTCTGCAATCTGTCACAATAAAATATCATGTATATTTACGTTAAGTAGGCGTCAAGGGGTTAATTACTTATTTTCTACGAATTTTCTACAAGTTTTTTTTTTTTGTCCCTCTCTAGGGCCCTTCAGGGTACATGGAGATGACTTGTAATTCCTGCAGTGGTTTGGAAGATAACAGTGGCTTTGTGGAAGTTGCAATAGCAAATGAAAATTCATCATGCACATGTCCAAATCACAGTGGCTTGTTGGGATCTCCGAACGTAAAAAAAGGTACATTGCTTTTGCTATTTATAATTTACAATTTCCAGAGAACTTCTTTTAAGTTATGCTAAGTTATGCTCAGTTGTGCTAAGCTGTGGTGGTAGTAGTAACCTATTGTCATAAGATCATCATTCTGTTATAAGGGATTTCTGACTATAAAAATCACTTACCACGTCTTGATATTAAAGGGGTTTTTCCATTTTCCAATTAAGCACAGGACAAAAACTTGTATGAGATTTCCAGCACAGCACAATCCAGCCCATATCAATACTTGCTCACCAATCAAGAATTCAACAATTGTAAACATGCATAAGTTTTTAGTACTAGTTTAAGACTACAGGCAGGTTCCATGGGTTTGTTCTTAAGTTGCATTTGTATGCAAGTCGAAACTTTATATTTTATAATTGTGGATCCAGACAAAAAATGATTTTTGCCCCAGTGACAATTTTAGTTTTACACTTTTTTGCTGTAATTGTTATGAAGTTTTATTGATAATTCTTGATCCCGACACCTTACAGCTGATTATTGCAGCCTGAGACTAAAGTAAAGCATCCAGAGAGATTCTCCAGAGGTCACAGTGGGCAGAGAGGTCCGTCTTTAACTAGGGGTCATCCTTAAGTCGGTTGTCCTTAAGTAGGTGACAGCCTGTACGGATTAGGGCTTTGCACCATCTATTAATTAGTTTCTTTTTTTAAAAAAATTTTATTTTCTTTGCAGTGTAAGCTCACTCCCCTTTTTAGACTACTCGGGAAAGAGCCTAAAAACGGTGTAAAGCCCATTATAAATGTGGCACAATGCACTTTTATTGAATAAGAGTTTTGGCGTAATTTGCACCAAGACAGCTTGATTACTGTCACCTAATGTGTGTTTGCTCCAGTTTAGTGATGCTGGTTTTAACACAATGTCTTTTTTACCTGTTTACCACTGCAGACTGTCACACTTAAAAGCATAATAGTCAATTATTAGTGATGTTAGATGCTTGCATCTAATTAATAATGATTTGGGTACCAATAGTAAGGCACATAAAATAGATTTACTGTATTTTCCATAACTGGGAATAACCATTTTTATGTATTGATAGATTGGAAATTGGCGATACCAAACACGTTTATGATTTTTTTTTTTTATGTTTATCTTATTTAGGAATAGGGGGTAGATTTCAACTTCTACTCCTCTATAGAGAAAAGTGCCGCACACACTGGGCGAGATTGAGCATGCTCTCTTTTCTATGTGTACCACGGGCTGCCATTGCCATCTATGGGAACTTCTATACAGCTGCATATACACCCCCCCTCCCAGATGGCCGTCTGACTGTACCCTTTTACTGCTATTCTGCAGCGCAGCATGATCTTTTACAGCTGTTGCATGCTATCGGAAGCTTTGCTGCTGGCATGTAGAGTGTTAACGATAGGTCTTTGCTACAATATGCAGCAAACACCTATATGGAGAGGGCTCAGCCCATGAAACCTCTTCATACTTCCCTTGCCGTACACCGCGGTACTTTTGAATCTTTCCTTCAAGGGATTAAATAATGTTATCTTTGGAACAGATTTAAATATAACAATTTTAACAATGAGGTTTTACATAGCCTTGTGGCAATCATTAAGGGGTTGACCTTGGTTTAAAAATATAAAATGGATGATCTTGATCAATTTATATATTGTTGACTACATGGCTATAATTAGTAAAGGCACTAATAACATTGGAACAGTCATTCATCACATGGTCTACATACTCTACTCTTCTATCTTCACTGTGTGCCTTGTACTGATCTAAATTAGTAGCCTTCATGCACAGTTTCTTTCAAACTAGTGATCTAATTTGTGAAAAGCAAAACTTATTTTGAGGGTACTAAGAAAAGTATTGCTTTTTCCAAGTGCTAAAAAAAGTTGGTTTGCCTATTTTTAAGACTTGGGCTATATTCACACGGCCGTATGGGGAACATGTATACGGTCAGCATCCCCCATAAACGGCAATGGGCGCATGTGCGCAATGCAATGCCATGAATAGGGGTTGGGGTGAGCGGAGCCATGCTGGGGCACATGTCGTGTGAATGTAGCCTTACTGGTTTACAATGAAATTATTGAAGTTTTACCGTAATTTGGTATTAATACAAGATAAATTGCATCAATTGGTAAAATTGTCATCACAAACCACTCATTGAATTTCAGGCTTAACTGCTCGTTGTAATGGCAGTGATTGTGGCTATTCATCTAGTATGGAGGGTAGTGAGTCTGGCTCTCGAGAAGGATCTGATGTGGCCTGCACAGAAGGCATTTGCAACCATGATGAAGCAGGTATTAATTTAGAAATAGTAATGCTTGATTTTAGTCCTGTAAGACAACCACAACACTAAAACTGAAAAAATTGACTTTCTTGTGCAGGGGAGTATCATTGCGTCATCTGTGATAAGGAGGATGAAGATGGCGACAGTTGTGTGGAATGTTGGGCCAATTCTGCAGAAGACAGTCTAAAAGATAAAAATCGAAAGAAGAAGAAGAAATGCAAACCATTTAAGTGTGGAATGAATGTGAGTTGAAATTATTGTATTTTTATTTTACTAGTAATATAAACAAATCACATCTTTATATAGCGCCATTAAAATCTATGAGGATGTAGGGTGACACATTAGGTGAATTTTAAAATAGTACAGCCATTATTTAGGGTATGAAATATTTAAATATATAAATAATGCTGAATGAACCAGTCACCAGCGGCTATTGATATGCACTGAAACCAGGGTGCATCAATTTGCAGAAACCAGTGAAGAATTGCAGAAAAGTCAAGAAGGTAATCTTGGGTCACTGGAAGATGGAAGAACACAGGCTGGGTGCTGGACTAGGAGAGTAGAAGGGTAGGCAGGTACAACACTGTGGAGAGCTTTGTAGATGAGGGTAATTAATTTTAATTGAACACAGAAGGTGATGGTCAGCCAGTGCATTGTCACAGAGTAGTGGTGTTTGTGTAGCATCGGGATTGATAAACCATTCTGTCTGCAGCATTACAAATAGATTGTAGAGGAGAGAGTTAAGTGGAAGACCGATTATTAGGGAGTTACGGTATTTGCAACGAGTGTGAACAATTCGGGTTTTAAAAGTTTCCATGATCAAACAAGGAAAGATTCTAGAAATGTTTTAGGCCAAATTAGATCCACCCCACTTCCTCTAGATCTAGGACCTTTGACCTAAACTGTGTTCCTTTGTTAACTACCATTGATGGAGATCTATAGGCATGGTTTCTCTTGGATGGGCAGGATGAATGTCCTAAATAATAATCTTATACATTTTTTTCAAGCCCTGCCACTTGCTCTGCCTGATTCTTTCCTGAGACTGCTCTGCTCCATGACTACTGGGTTTTTCTGGGAATTATCCCGGCCTTGTTTGTCCTGGTCTTCCATATCCAGATCTAAGGCAAATGGGGTGTTTGCAACTTTTTCATAGGGCTGCAGTGCTTATATGTGCAAAGAATGCTATTCACCATGGGGCTGACAAGCTATATGTGCAGATATGGAAGCAGGCTTGCTCTGCTATGGATACCTCTGCTTGACCAGGCAGATCACACTATTCTCCACTAATAAAAGTGATCCTTAGAGTTTGGGATATGACAGTTGCTAAGGGGTCTTCTTTCTTCCAATCCCAGGCCTCTTACCCCTCTGTCTTTTAATTTTGAATTTCCTTTAGGTCTCTCTTCTCCTAGGTTTCTTTCTATCCCAGCTGCTGATATCATCCAAATTCAGAATGCAGTTGCATCTTTGGACCTGAATAAAATTGGGGATCGTGTACCTCCAGGTACCCCACAGTGGCTGACTATTCACCAGGTCAACAACTTTTGTGCTATGCTGACTCCACTGGAGGTGGAGGTGACTAGGTCTCTTTCCCTATTTAAGAATTGGTATGCCTCCAAGTCGCTGCTGTTGTTTTTTGTTTTCTCCTTATATAATCGCTTGTTTCGAGCAACTATCCCATGCTTTCCAGACTTGGCCTTATTGTCGATCTTCCGGTGTCTATAGAACTGTTGGAGGCCTAGCGAAGCATTTTGTGATGGGTGTGAAAATCCTGGGATCCTCACTCTAGTAGGCTCTAGGCAGAGGAGCTAAGATTTATAATGTGAATGAAATTACCATTGATGATAGTCAATATGATAGTATATGATTATGATAGTATTCTTATGTTTTTTCTTATTTTGTTAGGATTGGTAGGCTACCCTTTTCCATGCTACTGTTGTGTATTCCTTTGTATGTCTTTGTATTAGGTTTCTGTTCTGCTGCTTATTCTTCTTATTATTATTATTTTCTGAACTGCTGCTTATGGCAGAAAAATATTGGTGGTATAATGTAAAAACATGGTATCATCTAATGTTTTCCCATACTTTTCTCTATGTATCATTCCTCAAAGTATTTTGCCACTAGGTCCTCATTTTTTACAAAAAAGGCCAAAGGCCTCACTGAGACTCATTTGTCATTAAAACTTCACTTTTATTAGTCCTTTATTTAATATATAGTCTTGTTTAACGTACTTTCGTGAGTTTTACAAATCCTAATTATATTAAAATTATGCAGATCGTCGTGGAGACTTTAATGTGTGGTTATTGGGAAAGATATGGAAGATAATCTTGGAGAGCTTATAGGGTCTCAGAAGGCACCACTAAATGTCACTGTAACACTATTCATACACAAGGGATATCCAATTCGGTTTACTAGTGATGGAGGGTTACACTGTTACAATCCCACCTATTCTGTAATAGATAGTATCAGTAATTTGATTACTCAAGTCTAAACGAGAGCGCATATAAGGTACCAAATTATTCCATCATCTCGTGTGTCATCTCATACACACCGTAGATCTTAAAGTGTTTACTCTCAACGCTCACTATTCTATGGTGGGTCCTCATTTAGTACCTTTTTTGGCCCATAGAAACCATGGTTTTCAGCTCTCAAAATAACTACAATCGGCAAGGAGGGGCGGGACCTGCTCCTGTCACCTTATCACAAGCAAGATCTACTGACCAATGAGACCATATCTATCTTATATTTATCTATTTATCTATGCATATCCTATCTATCTATATATTATCTAGTCATATCTATCTCTACGTATAATCTATCGAAGTCAAACTTCAGAACAGCACATGAGGGCACAGCTTGCAGACTTTGAGAGTTTCTCTTGCCAATTCCTGCTGTGGAGTGTGAGCTGTTGGTGGAGGGGGGCCTGCAGTTTGTCTGTGTGGATTAATTGTTTTTATACAAGTGTAGGGAAAGCTGAGCGAAAGATGAGATCTTAGGTGTTTGTTAACTACATTAGTTAGTGTTCCTGTCAGCACATAACTGCTGGAGCACTGAGCCATGAGGTGAACAGCTGATTGCAGGGAAAGAAAAGGGGGCGTCTCTTGAGCTCTGTAGTCTGCAGTGAAGATTGAATGTGCCTAGCAACAGCTATATGAGAGATCACTGACATCTAGGGGAAGTCTGCAGAATACAAGAGGAAGGAGTAAGAATCTCGTAACTAATCCAATTGCGAAAGGGCTTATTGTTGCCTGCCCTACAACATAAGAAAAGTTTTTTGAAATGACGGTTACTCTTTAAGTAATGAGGTTCTAAAGCTGTATGCAAATGACCTGAGAGATGTCGAATGAATCATTATCATATTCAGCTGTCATGAGTGGGAGACACCCCCACACCCCCAGTGCTTGACTGGCAGCCTGTATTATGGGGTAATGGCTCCTCCATGTGCTTCCTGGTGCTGGCGGCCACCCCATCTGCAGGCTGTGCGTGTAGGAGAGAGAGAACAGCTCCAGGCAGCCATGTTGTAGCAGAATATGTCAGATTCATGTGTAGCTGATGTCTGAGTCTCACATGTGTATTAGGAGGGAGAGCATTACAGCAGATAAAGCAGAGACACTACCGATGCTTTGAACGCTTCATCCTGAGACATCTGGCTTCAGCAGTTAATTTGTATCTTGACCCTCTACAATTCGTATATAAACCACTTCTAGGTGTGGATGATGCGATTCTTCACCTGCTTCACAGGGTATACCTACATTTGGACGAGCTGGTGTCTGAGATTAGGATAATGTTTTTTTACTTTGGCAGGGCTTTTAACAGGATAGTCCTGGAGCGTCTATGCTAGAAACTAGGTAAAATGGGGGTTGGTATTGGTCTGATCCAATGGATTTTTAATTATTTGACTTTAAAACCACAGATGGTGCAAATCGGAAATATTGTGTCAGATGTGACAGTGCGCAACATTGGGGTCACGCAGGGGACTGTTCTTGCCCCGTTTTTATTTACTATTTACCCTGCTGACTTCCAAAAAAATGCAAGTCAATTATTCCTGCAGAAATACTCGGATGACACAGAGAGTATAGGGCGACCATTGATTTGTTCTCGGAGTGGTGTGACTTAAACGGATTGGAATTGAATCTTTCAAAGACTAAGGAAATGGTAATTAGTTTCCGAAATTAAGGGAGTACTGATTGTGAGTCAATCCAGTTTAGGGGTGCTACAGTGGAGCAGGTCACAAGTTATAAGTACCTGGGCGTCTATATGGATGAAAAGCTGTTGTGGCATATAAACTCTGAGAAATTGTACAAGAAGGCATCTGGGAGACTGTATTTTTTAAGATTGCTTAGGTCCATTTTGAGTAATGCGGCAAACCCATTGCACAATACACTAATCGGACAACGCAGTACATTCAGTGAGAGGTTTCTGCATATCAAATGTAAAACAAATCGATTTAAACACTTTTATTCCTAGGATAATTGGGCTGGTTAACCCAAGTGACTAAGTCTATTTTAACCAAGGTGTATACTTTTATTATTCTCTCATTCTATGGTTTTTTACTTTTTAAACTTTTAAACCTGTGTTGGTGTTCTTTGTATGTATGTATTGTATTATATGTATGTTATTATCCCTTATTGCTCATAAATGTCTATCTTTATTATACATTACACACAGACCTGAGCAGTGGGGGGAGAGGGGAGGGGGAACAGGAGTGACATCACTTTCCCTCTCCGTGTGACCAGCCTCATTTACATAATAAAGAAAATATGATTTTAGAATGATTAATGTATAAATTGGCTAGATAAAGGCTGCTCCAACATTGGTGACAGAGACCTGCTGACAGGTCAGTTTCCTGAAGGCACTGTAGCCTGACACTGTGCCTTTTAAGATCCTGTCACAGGCACTGACTGAGGGTGCAATAACACAATCAGTTTTTTAGATGCAGTTTTCAATGTCCAAACTTTTAATAACTTTGTTTTTGTAAAATATAGGTTAACCTCTACAGCACTCAACGTATTTTGGCCTTTAGGACACGGTCCCATTTTTCGGTTCTGCCCTGTGTCACTATAAGTGCTTTGAACGCTTTGAGATATCCAGACACATTGTACTTCAAATTAGTTTAAAAATTTGGATGATGTTATGTGTTAAGTTATGAAAAAAAAATTCTTTACTTTCAAAGTTCTAAATTCTGTACTTTTGATGCTGATTGTCATAGTGCCCAAATATTTTCATAACTTACATTTCCTAAATGTCTGCTTTTATGTTGGCATGGTTTTTTAAGATTCCACATATTTTACTTGAATGATATGAGGCTCAGAATTTAGGTGCTATTTTTATATTTTTTGGGAAAATCTCCAAAACCTGTTTTTAGATGTACCTGCTCAACTTTTGACTGTGAGAGGCCTAATAGAAACTACACCCCTCAATGTACAAAAAAAAGCACTTGTGTTTTATAGGGGTTAAAACAAAAATGGAGGTGCGGTCTACAAGTTGTAAGATTTTTTTGACAATACATTCATTTTGGGTGGAAAATTAAACATTTGTAATGGGTTAAATGAAAACAAGCTCCACAAAGTTTGATGCACAATTTCTACCAAGTACACTGAGCCCATATGTGTTGGTAAACTTCTGGAACACGGCCGGGCAGAGAATGAGAGGAGGCGCCATCAGATTTGCATTAACACAATGTACAGGCTATAATTTTAATGCATCATAGCTAATTGGTGAGATCTTATTAATCTTTGTTGGTGGAGGAAATGAAAATCATCAAATTTTAGGAAGATTTTTATTTTTGTTTGGCTGTTTACCATATCATAAAAATAGTATATTATTTTTATTCTATGCGTCGACATAATTGCGAAAATACCTATTTTATATAGATTTTTTTAAAATTTTTTCCCCTTTTTTACTGAATAAAAAGTAATTTGGCGAAAATGTTGTTCATTTTGGCATCACCGTCTTTTCATATGCATAAAAGATCTTGTTAAGGGCTTATTGTTTGAGAGCAGTATTGTCCTTTTAAGTTTTCTTGCATAACATTTTTTTGGAACGTTTTTGCGTTTTTTTCCTCCCGCGTTTACTGTGCGGGTCCAGTAACGATTCTGTTTTATTATACAGATTGTTACAGACGCGGCAATACCAAATATGTGAGTTGTTTTTGTGTTTTTTATACTTTATTAAGTGTTTTTACGGGAAAGTGACATTTTAGGGGCTTATAGTTTTATTTATTTTTTATTTATTCTAATGTGTAGTGTTTAGTGTTTTGAACTTTTTTTTACTTGTACTCACTTGAACTTGAACCAGCGATGCTCTGATCACTGGTTCAAGTCCAATACACTGCTCTACAATACTAATTTATTGTAGAGCAATGTAAACTGTCCGATCATGCAGACGCATGCGCAGACAGTTTACAGTCAGACCCGGAAGGTGCTGACAGCCGCTGCTTTTGGTGCCAACTCAGTTTTGAGCCGGTGCCAGAAGCAGGACGTTAAAGTACGTCCGCGGTGCAGGAAGTATCTACCCGAAGGGGCGTACTATAACGTCCTTGTGCGTGTAGGGGTTAATTTTGACACCAATAACTTTTTCGTGTTTTGGTGTACGGAGTTGTTTAAGGTGTAATTTTTTTTTTAATACAGAATAGGCTGACTATTTGCAAGAATTTTGAGAACTCTGACCTTTATCACTTATTAAAATTTGTGTATTGCAAAATGACGATATAGTGAGGATTCAGACATTTTATTTTTTTTTTTTTTAAATCTTGATGGACCAGGTTTATGATTGTTGTTTATTTTTATTTCTGTTATAGAGATAGAGGTGATTTTATGTGCTTTTATTTTTATGAGCTCAAGTGCATGAATGCTCTTGGTATCCCAAAATGTCTCATCCTTAAAAAGTGAAATATAATTATCCCATACACTGAACACCATAACTTAAAAAATGTTCAAATCTTCACTCTATTTGTCATTTTGTATGGTCTTACCATTTTAAAATTAAAAAAAAAAAAATTATAGATGTCAGAATAGGTTTATTTGCTGATAGAAAACTAAAAAAAAAAATATATTGTTCCTATTTGCAAAGTTTTGTATAAATATAATTTTATATGTGTGTGTTAAGACATATCAAATCTGGGGGGGGCGTGGCCGGCAGTTCATGGAGTGAGACGTGCTTCTCGTAGCTCCGTGAGACCTGACTCTGAGCGGCAAGATTTTGGGGTAAAACCCGAATCATACAGAACCTTTACTGATCCCACATCTTCCATAAGGAATGGGGAAGGCTCGAAAAAGAGCAGCACCCGCTAAACTCACCGAGTTTTTCCCCTCCACGCGCTCCCAAAATGGCGCCGGCAGCGCACGAGAGAATGCTTCTCCTCCGCAAGACGGAAGATCCCCGCTGACTTCACAGCGATCATCGGAGAGCTCATCACCCTTCCTGCCCTCACAAAATACCCAGCACCTGGGATTATTCCAGCAATCCATGCCTGAGGACAGAGGAACTCCACATAACAGCCCGGGAGGAAGCTTCTCAAGACAGACATCAGGCCAGCAGGTGAGCCAACAATATTTAACACCTGCAACTCATACAGCAGGAGCCACGTCTGTCACAGTGTCAGAAGATGTATTAAAATCATTACTAGGAGAACTGAGATCTTCTCTACAAAAAGATATCCAAGCTGCCATACATGTATTTCAAAGTGAGTGCAATGCGTTGGGTGAACGTACATCACATATGGAAGCTAAAATGGCGGAATTCACAACGAGCTAGTAGATGTGAGCAATAATATGGAGGAGGAAGTAAAAGAATTGCGCCTAAAAATCGCGGACATGGAAGATAGATCCAGCAGGAATAATGTCCGATTCCGTGGGATCCCGGAATCCATAAAACCAGAGACTTGATCGGAATTCCTGACGGACTATTTTGTGACTATACTACCTGAAACACCGCAAGCTGACCTGTTGATTGATCGGGTACACAGGCTTCCTAAAGCCAAATCCCTGCCTGCTTCAACTCCTAGGGATGTTATAGCCCGACTACATTTTTATCATTTTAAAGATAAGCTGATGAGGGAAGCAAGAAACACCATAGATCTACCTGAAAGATTCAAGGACATTGCTTTATTCGCTGACTTATCTGCAACAACACTGGCAAGAAGGAGAGAATTTCAGGAGGCGGCAAAAATCCTACGGGCTCATCATATCCCTTACAAATGGGGATTTCCCGTAAAAATATTAGAGATAAGATTATAATCGTGAAATGAAAGTACCATTGATGATAGTTCAAATGATAGTATATGATTATGATAGTATTTATGTTTGTTTTTATTTTGTTAGGATTGGTAGGCTACCCTTTTCCAGCTACTGTTGTGTATTCCTTGATATGTCTTTGTATTAGGTTTCTGTTCTGCGCTTATTCATTCTTAATTATCTTATTTTCTGAACTGCTGCTTATGGCCAGAAAAATATTGGTGGGGTTACTAATGTAAAAAACATGGTATCATCTAATGTTTTCCCATACTTTTCTTATGTATCATCCTCAAAGTATTTTGCACTAGCGTTCCTCATTGTACCTTTTTGGCCCATAGTAAACCATGGTTTTCAGCTCTCAAAAATAACTACAATCGGAAGGAGGGGCGGGACTGCTCCTGTCACCTTATCAAAAGCAAGATCTACTGACCAATGAGGACCATATCTATCTTATATTATACTATTTATCTATGCATATCCTATCTATCTATATATATTAGTCAATCTATCTGTACGTAATCTATCGAAGTAAACTTCAGAAAAGAACATGAGGGCACAGCTGCAGACTTTGAGAGTTTCTCTGCCAATTCCTGCTGTGGAGTGTGAGCTGTTTGGTGGAGGGGGGCCTGCAGTTTGTCTGTGTGGATTAATTGTTTTTATACAAGTGTAGGGAAAGCTGAGCGAAAGATAGATCTTGAGGTGTTAAATACATAGTTAGTGTTCCTGTCCACACATAACTGTGGAGCACTGAGCCATGAGGTGAACAGCTGATTGCAGGGAAAGAAAAGGGGGGCGTCTCTTGAGCTCTGTAGTCTGCAGTGAAGATTGAATGTGCCTCAGCACAGCATATGAGATCACTGACATATAGGGAATCTGCAGAACAAAGGAGGAGGAGTAAGAATCGCGCGTAACTAATCCAATTGCGAAGGGCTTTTGGGTGCCTGTACCACATAAGAAAAGTTTTTTGAAATGACGGTTACTCTTTAAGTAATGAGGTTCTAAAGCGTATGCAAATGACCTGAGAGATGTCGAATGATCATTATCATATTCAGCTGTCATGAGATGGGAGACACCCCCACACCCCCAGTGCTTGACTGGCAGCCTGTATAATGAGGGGTAATGGCTCCTCATGTGCTTCCTGGTGCTGGCGGCCACCCCATCTGCAGGCTGTGCGTGTAGGTGAGAGAGAGAACAGCTCCAGGCAGCCATGTGTAGCAGAATATGTCAGATTCATGTGTAGCTGATGTCGAGTCTAAAAGTGTATTAGGAGGGAGAGCATTACAGCAGATAAAGCAGAGACACTACCGATGCTTTGAACGCTTATCCTGAGCATTGGCTTCAGCAGGTAATTGTATCTGACCTCTACAATTGTATATAAACACTTCTAGGTGTGGATGATGCGATTCTTCACCTGCTTCACAGGGTATACCTACATTTGTGACGAGCTGGTGTCTGAGATTAGGCATAATGTTTTTGACTTGAGGGCTTTAACAGCATAGTCCTGAGAGTTAGCTGAAGAAACTAGGTAAATGGGGGTGGTATTGGTCTGATCCAATGGATTTTAATTATTTGACTTTATAAAACACAGATGGTGCAAATCGGAAATAGTGTGTCAGATGTGACATGCGCAACATTGGGGTCCGCAGGGGACGTTCTTGCCCCGTTTTTATTTACTTTTACCCTGCTGACTTTCCAAAAAAATGCAAGTCATTATTCCTGCAGAAATACTCGGATGACAAAGCAGAGAGTTAGGGCGACCATTGATTGTTTCGGAGTGTGTGACTTAAACGGATTGGAATGAATCTTTCAAAAGACTAAGGAAATGGTAATGTTTCCGACATTAAGGGAAGTACTGATTGTGAGTCCAATCCAGTTTAGGGTTGCTACAGTGCAGCAGGTCACAAGTGATAAAGTACCTGGGCGTCTATATGAGTGAAAAGCTTGTGTGGCATATAAACTCTGAGAAATTGTACAAGAAGGCACTGGCGGAGACTGGATTTTTTAAGATTGCTTAGGTCCATTTTGAGTAATGCGGCAAACCCATTGCAACAATACACTATCGGAACAACGCAGTACATTCAGTGAGAGGTTTCTGCATCATCAATGTAAAACAAATCGATTTAAACACTTTTTATTCCTAGGATAATGGGTGGTAACCCAAGGACTAAGTCATTTTAACCAAGGTGTTACTTTTATTATTCTCTCATTCTAGGTTTTTAACTTTTTTAAACTTTTTAAACCTGTGTTGGTGTCTTTGTTGTATGTCATTGTATTATATGTATGTATTACCCTTATTGCTCTAAATGTCTATCATTTTATTAACTTTACAACACAGACACTGAGCAGGGGGGGAGGGGGAGGGGGAACAGGAGTGAAACACTTTCCTCTCTGGGTGACCAGCCTCATTTACATAATAAAGAAAATATGATTTTAGAATGATTAATGTATAAATTGGCTAGATAAAGCTGCTCCAACATTGTGACAGAGACCTGCTGACAGGTCAGTTTTCCTGAAGGCACTGTAGACTGACACTGTGCCTTTTAGATCCTGTCACAGGCACTGACTGAGGGTGCATAACACAATCAGTTTTTAGATGCAGTTTTCAATGTCCAAAACTTTTAATAACTTGTGTTTTGTAAAATATAGGTTTAACCTCTACAGCACTCAACGTATTGTGGCCTTTAGGACACGGTCCCTTTTTCTGGTTCTGCCTGCTGGTCACTATAAGTGCTTTGAACGCTTTGGATATCAGACACATTGTACTTCAAATTAGTTTAAAAATTTGGAGTGTTAGTGTTAAGTTATGAAAAAAAAATTCTTTACTTCAAAGTTCTAAATTCTGTACTTTTGATGCTGATTGTCATAGTGCCCAAATATTTTCATAACCTTACATTTCCTAAATGTCTGTTTTATGTTGGCATGGTTTTTAAGATTCCACATATTTATCTTGAATGATATGAGGCTCAGAATTTAGGTGCGATTTTATTTTTTGGGAAAATCTCTAAAACCTGTTTTTAGATGTACCTGCTCACTTTTGACTGTGAGAGGCCTAATAGAAAACTAACACCCCTCAATGTACAAAAAAAAAGCACGTGTGTTTTATAGGAGTTAAAAACAAAAATGGAGGTGCGGTCTACAAGTTGTAAGATTTTTTTGACAATACATTCATTTTGGGTGGAAAATTAACATTTGTAAGGGTTAATGAAAACAAGCTCCACAAAGTTGAATGTCACAATTTTCTACCAAGTACACTGAGCCCCATATGTGTTGGTAAACTTCTGGAACACGGCCGGGCAGAGAATGAGAGGAGGCGCCATCAGAATTTGCATTAACACAATGTACAGGCTATAATTTTAAGCATCATAGCTAATTGTGAGATCTTATTAATCTTTGTTGGTGGAGGAAATGAAAATCATCAAATTTAGGAGAGTTTTATTGTTTGGCTGTTTACCATATCATAAAATAGTATATTATTTTTATCTATGCGTCGACATAATTGCGAAAATACCTATTATATAGATTTTTAAATTTTTTCCCCTTTTTCTGAAAAAAAGTATTTGGCGAAAATGTTGTTTCATTTTGGCATCACCGTCTTTTCATGCATAAAGATCTTGTTAAGGGCTTATGTTTGAGAGCCAGTATTGTCCTTTTAAGTTTCTTGCATAACATTTTTTTGGAACGTTTTTGCGTTTTTTTCCTCCGCGTTTACTGTGCGGGTCCAGTAACGTTCTGTTTTATTATACAGATTGTTACAGACGCGCAATACCAAATATGTGAGTTGTTTTTTGTTTTGTATACTTTATTAAGTGTTTTTTACGGAAGTGACATTTTAGGGCTTATAGTTTTATTATTTTTTTTATTCTAATGTGTAGTGTTTAGTGTTTTGAACTTTTTTTTACTTGTACTCACTTGAACTTGAACCAGCGATGCTCTGATCAACTGGTTCAAGTCCACTACACTGCTCATACAATACATTATTGTAGAGCAATGTAAAGTGTCCGATCATGCAGACGCATGCGCAGACAGTTTACAGTCAGACCCGAAGGTGCTGACAGACCGCTGCTTTTGTGCCAACCTCCGTTTTTTAAAGTACGTCCGCGGTGCAGGAAGTATCTACCCGAAGGGGGACTATAACGCCTTGTGCGTGTAGGGGTAATTTTGACACCAAACTTTTCGTGTTTGGTGTCGGAAGTTGTTAAGGTGTAATTTTTTTTTTAATACAGAATAGGCTGACTATTTGCAAGAATTTTGAGAACTCTGACCTTTATCACTATTAAATTGTGTATTGCAAAATGACGAGTATAGTGAGGATTCAGACATTTTATTTTTTTTTTTTAAATCTTGATGGACCAGTTTATGATGTTGTTTATTTTTATTTCTGTTTAAGAGATAGAGGTGATTTATGTGCTTTATTTTTATGAGCTCAAGTGCATGATGCTCTTGGTATCCACCAAATGTCTCATCCTTAAAAAGTGAAATATAATACCCATACACTGAAACCCATAACTTAAAAAATGTTCAAATCTTCACTCTATTTGTATTTTGTATGGTCTTACCATTTAAAATTAAAAAAAAAAATTATAGATGTTAGAATAGGTTTATTTGCTGATAGAAACTAAAAAAAAAATATATTGTTCCTATTTGCAAGTTTTGTATAAATATAATTTATATGTGTGTTAAGACTATCAAATCTGGGGGGGGGGGTGGCGGCAGTTCATGGAGTGAGACGTGCTTCTCGTAGCTCCGTGAGACTCTGCTCTGAGCGGCAAGATTTTGGGGTAAACCCGAATCATACAGAACCTTTACTGATCCCACATCTTCCATAAGGAATGGAGGAAGCTCGAAAAAAGAGCAAACCCGCCTAAACTCACCGAGTTTTTCCCCTCCACGCGCTCCCAAAAGGCGCCGGCAGCGCACGAGGAGAATGCTTCTCCCTCGCAAGACGGAAGATCCCGCTGACTTCACAGCGATCATCGGAGAGCTCATCACCCTTCCTGCCCTCACAAAATACCCAGCACCTGGGATTATTCCAGCAATCATGCTGAGGCAAGAGAACTCACATAAGCAGGGAGGGAAGCTTTCAATACACGACATTTCAGGCCAGAGGTGAGCAACAATATTTAACACTGCAACTCATACAGCAGGAGCCACGTCTGTCACAGTGTCAGAAGATGTATTAAAACATACTAGGAGAACTGAGATCTTCTCTAAAAAAGATATCCAGCTGCCATAACATGTATTAAAGTGAGTGCAATGCGTTGGGTGAACGTACATCACATAGGAAGCTAAAATGCGCGAATACAAAACGAGCTTAGATGTGGGCAATAATATGGAGAGGAAAGTAAAAGAATTGCGCCTAAAAAATCGCGGACATGGAAGATAGATCCAGCAGAATAAGTCCGATTCCGTGGGAATCCGAATCATAAAACCAGAGACTTGATCGGAATTCCTGACGGACTATTTTGTGACTATACTACCTGAAAACACGCAAGCTGACCTGTTGATTGATCGGGTACACAGGCTTCCTAAAGCCAAATCCCTGCCTGGTTCAACTCCTAGGATGTTATAGCCCAATACATTTTTATCATTTTAAAGATAGCTGTGAGGGAAGCAAGAAACACCATAGATCTACCTGAAGATTCAAGGACATTGCTTATATTCGCTGACTTATCTGCAACAACACTGGCAAGAAGGAGAGAATTTCAGGAGGCGGCAAAAATCCTACGGGCTCATCATATCCCTTACAAATGGGGATTTCCCGTAAAAATGATAATTTCTAAAGATGGCAAGCAAATAGTGATAACTGGGACTTGCTACCAGCAGAGGGCGTCCGGACCGGTTCAGCTTCTCTACATGTTGAGGAAGAGTGGCATCCTAGTAAGAAGCCATGACTGTAGATATTCTCCAATAGATGACTCAATGTGGTCATTCAGAGTGATGTATTCCATGAACAGTGTCCAATAATAATGACCACACATGCAATAAGCAAAATAGATTTACTTCAAATATTTCAACGTATACACTCTTAATCAAAGTGTTAGTCTGTCCCATAGAGAAAAAGACACCATAGTAAATCAATTTCTCAAGTCAGCTTTTAAAAATAGTGACTAGGATCCGAGGAGTCTATTACATGTTGCTCCTAGTTTCGTAATATTGTTATGTACTTTTGAGGATAGGGGACTCTGTTCACACACCCGTCGGCAGAACACGTCGTCCTGTCCTCTGGCTACGCTATGTGGACGATGTGTGTGTGGCGTGGGGGGGGTACGGAGTCTGAACTAAAGGAATGGGTACAATATCTTAATAGAAGCGCCCCTGGTGGGACTTTATGCAGGAGAAGCGCCAGCCCTGGCTGGTCCTGGCCTTGGGACTCTGCAGGAGAAGGAGAAGCAGAATGACTCGCCTGGGACTTCTGCAGGAGAAGAGAATAGAAGCGCACACCTGGGACCTTTTTTGCAGGAGAGAAGAGACCCCTGGGAATTTGCAGGGAGAGCAGCGCCCTGGGGACTTCGCAGGAGAAGAGCCGGGGACGTCTGCAGGAGAAGCGCTGGGACTTCTGAAGGAGAAGAAGAGACTGGCGGACTTCTGCAGGAGAAGAGCATGGGACTTCTGCAGGAGCATAAAGAAGCGCAGGGACCTGGACTTCGCAGGAGAAGCGACGGGACTCTGAAGGAGAAGGAGAAAGAGAAGAAAAGAAGCGCATGGTGCCCTGGAGGGGGACTTCACTGACCCCACATGGGTATTTATTTAGCCCCCAGGATATTATACCCCAGGTCCCTGACGTTTCTTTTTGGGGCCGCCCATCCTGGGAATTAATTAACTTTGACACGACAGCAGGGCAGGGGGGTCAGAGCTGTTGGACTTTTTTTAGTTTTTTTTTTTGTTTTGATGAGGCGCTGCTTGCTGAAATTATTATATTTCAGCAATCTCTACGCTGCACAACAATGCAAAACCCCACGTCCTTTTTGCCTTTTATGCACAACCCTACAGGGGACCCCTGTCACTGTGCCTGCCAGCAGAGAGCAGAGATGCACAAGTATTGGGGCATAATACATCCTTATGGGGATTGGCAGTAAAGAAAGAAGCCTTCAACAGGGACTACTGGAGCACAGACATACTGTACCACACACCCCCATGTTCGCAGGCCAAGCATGGCAATGAGAGGATTGCGCTTTGAAGCCCATCCATAAGTTTTTGCAATACACGAAACACACCCCCAGTGCCCCCCAGAGGTGACCCCAGTTAGGACTCGGTTTTATTTAAGGTCAGGCCCATATTAGATAATTTAGTGCCAAGTTTGTGCCCGGCATATACCCCGCCCAAAATGTGAGCATAATAGACTGCAGATCCCTAGACAATTCAAAGGGAGAGATTCACTCCGCCAGTACCTGCCCAAAAGAGGGCAAAAGGTATGGTTGTGAAGAGTATACGCTGTGCGAATTCATCAGGTGTGAAGGGACACATACCAGTTAGGATATTATGAAGGCAAGAGGACTCCACTCTAGTGCCCCAGAATGGCCCGCTTCCTGGTTGTTACAGGGAGGTAAGATATGTGGGATTAGATTTGACCCCACTGCTGGACCAGGGCTACCACCTCTACCTGGACAATTTCTACACCAGCCACCAACGGGTCAAGTGCCTCAATTACAGAAAATATGCGGCATTGCGGCATGTCGCAGAAAGGACAGAAAGAAATCAAGAAGAAAGAAAATAAGAGAGGTTCCCTAAGTCGTGCTTGGTGCAAAAACCTTACTTAAAAGGGCAACGAAGCAGTGCACTATTGCGCGACTTGTATTGTGTGTTAAGTACAAGGACAAGAGAGAAGTCCTATGATTAACCACAATACATGAGCACCCACCACCTGTACCAGGACGAGGTGCAGTACAGAAACCCCCAGCCAGGACCAGACTGTATTTTAGATTATAAACAAATACATGGGCGGGGATGTGGACTTGCTAACCAGGGCTTCAGCAGTGACAATGCCATGCGAAGTCGAGGGTGTGGTACAAGAAGATGCAGTGCACATGATGCAGATGGCATTGTCTTAATGCTTATGGCTGCATCGATATGTCGGCCAGAGGGGAATTTTCGGAATTTTCAAGAGGTGGTAATAAAGTACTTTTTTTGGAGGACCAGGATAGAGGGGGGAGAAAGGTTAGGCACATCTGGAAGTGAGGCCCCCTCAGGATTGTACCAGGGCAGCACTTTCCAGGAGTAGTTCCCACACAGCCAGCAAGGGAAAGGACACAGAAGAGGTGCAGGGTGTGCTCCAAAAATGGCATTCGGAAAGGACACCATTCATCCCTGTGAGAACATGCCCAGAAAAACCAGGGTTATGTCTGAAAGATTGCTTCCGAATTTATCACTACAATCCCTGGGATTTTTAGAGTACCCTGTTGTTACCCGGACGCAAAGCTTATACATCTGCCGCCCATGCCGCACCTACATTCTAAGCCTGCCATGTGCCCAGCCTGTAGATTACGGTCCCGTATGCTTTACCCGGGAAAAATGCATATGATTTTTAGGGTGGTTTAGTCTCCCATGCAGCAGCGGGCACAAAATGACATAAGGATATTTTTTATTATGCACTATCCATTATGCACTTTTCATGGGTCACTGTTGGGTTCGGTTAAAAGCTAAACTATACCGCTAGATTAATTCATGGGGGGTTTTTTGTAGTTTCCAACATAGGGTCAGTTTTAGGGGTTATTACTGTACTGGCCCCTATTGGCATCTACAAATTTCATGATGCCAAAAAGAAAAAAAAAAAAAAAGTACAATGTCTGTGCTCAACAAGTTTATTCCCTTTGAGCCCCTGTAGTGTCTCCATCCTACAGATGATGCATCCTAGGGGTATTGCCCCTAACCGGGGTAACCCGCCAGAATGATTTTTGATGTGTTTTTCCCAGTGGATGAGTTGGGCAAAATACGTTTGTCACTTCACAATGCCATATTTGATTAAATTAGCAATTACAAATGTTTCGCTGCAACTACTCACTTTGTATTAAAATGTTAGCCAGCACCTTAGGGGTTTAAAATGCCATACAAGCATACATACATTCTTTGAGGGTTGCCCTTCCAAAATGGGTTCCACTAATGGGGGGGGGGTTTCTATTGTACTGGTACCTAGGGTGGTACCCCCATACCAATCTAGTGAAACGAAGCTTGAAAAAACCTAAATTGTGTTCTTCTTCCGACCCCTGCCGTGTGCCCAAGCCTGTGAAATTATTGGCACATGTGTTGGTCTTGCTTTAGTTGGGACAACCCGCAGAATGATTTTTGGATGGGGATTGTTGTCTAAAAGTGGCATGGGTTGGGCACAGTAACGAGGCACCTTAAAATGACATTTTTTTGAGATAAAAACACAATTTTACTCTGCACCCTTTACTTTGCATTCAATTTTGGCCAGCGTGTTGGGGTTAAATGCTCAACAAGCCTACATACATTCTTTGAGGGGTTGCCCTTCACAAAAATGGGTTCATACTTGGGGTTTCTTATTGTACTGGTCCTCGGGGGGTACCCCCCATTACCAATCTAGTGAAAACGAGCGTGAAACCCTAAATTGTGCTTCTTTTTTACTGACCCCTTGCGTGTGTGCCAAGCCTGTAAATTATTGGCAAATGTGTGGTATTGCTGGATTTGGGACAAACCCGCCGAATGATTTTTGGGGTGTGTCTAAAGTGGAATGGGTTGGGCACAGTATATGAGGCACTAAAATGACATTTTTGGAGATAAAACGCCATTTTTTTGACTCTGCCACCATTTACTCTGCAATTCATTTTGACCAGGTTTGTTTGTTGTCGGGGGTTAAAATGCTCACCACAACCACGATGAAATTCTTTTGGGGGTATAGTTTCCGTAATGGTCAGTTTATGGGCGGTTTCTATTGCACTGGCACTCACGGGCCCTGCCCAACATGACAGGAACTCCAAATCCAAACGTGTGAAAACGGCGCGCTGGAAAATCAAAATTCACTCTTCCGTTCTCATCCCTACTGTGTGCCCAGTCTGTCAAATTATTGCGCACATGTGTGGTATTCCTGTACTCAGGACAAACCCGCCGAATGATTTTTGGGGGTTGTTCTAAAGTAGCATGGGTTGGACACATTATATGAGGACAAAAAAGACACATTTTTTAGATAAAAAACGCCAATTTTACTCTGCACCATTTAATCTGCATTCAATTTTGTGACCAGCGCAACTTGTTGGGGGGTTAAAATGCCTCACCACAACCACCGATAAATTCTTTGAGGGGTATTTCTAGTTTCCGAAATGAGGTGACATTTTGGGGGGGGCGGGGTTTTCTATTGTACTTTACTTCAGGGCTCTTCAATACACTGGGCACCACAAATATTTGCAGCCAAATTGCCTCCAAATTCCCCAGTTATCGCGTAACTTGTCTGGACATCGCTGTGCAGGGGGGAAACAGCCAGCTGACATCCACAGGTTGGTATTACCGTACTCGGAAGAAGAAGCAGTGGCACAAGAAATTAGGAATATAATTTACCTCAAATTCCTTTGAATGTATCATTTTAGGGCAAATTGAAGAAAGATTAAATCAAAATTGAAATTTCACAAATTTCCATCCATTTTCATATGCTTCCGGGAAAAATAACTAAAGGGTTAAACAGACTCTTTAAATGCTGATTGAATAGTGAATGTAGTTCATAAAATGCGCCGTTTGTATGTTACTTATAGTACAGAAGCCTCTGATAGTGGCACTTCCAAACTGAATTGATCACAAAAAGATTCGCCATGTAGCAAATTTAAAGAAAATCTGAGAAGTTGCGCCCCACCTCCCACCCCCCAAAACTTCAAACCTTCTCACATCCATAAAAAAAAGGGAAACTTAAAACAAATATTGATATAAAAAGAAGACAATGCCAAAAGTTCTATCAAAAAAAAATTGGTTGCCTGTATCCACTTTTTGTTAAAAGTATAACATTTGAAACTTTGAAAATAGTCATTTTTTTTCAAATTTTTCCTACAATTTGAAATTTTTTACCCCCCAAAAAAAGGAACGGGATCACCAAAATGAAACTACTAACATAACTACAATGTCTCACGAGGAAAACAATCTCAAATCCAGAGATAGAGATATCTAAAGCGTTGAAAAGTTATTACCACAGGAAGAGACAATGGTTCAAATTAAAAAAAAAAAAGTGCGCCTTAACCGCAAACAGGCTGCGTTCTTAATATCCTTAAGGGGTTAATTTTGACATTTCCTTGAGTTAGGTCCTCTTCTCCTGGTTTCTTCTATCCCAGCGGCTGCTGATATCACAAATTCAGAATCAGAGTTGCATCTTTGGACCTGAATAAAATTGGGCGATCGGTTTACCTCCAAGGTACCCCCACAGGGCTGACTATGCCCTCAGTCAAACAACTTTTGTTGGCTTGCTATAGTGACTCCCTGGAGTGGAGGTGATCAGCGCTCTTTCCCCCCTAATTTACTAAAAATTGGTATGCCTACCAAGTCGCTGTGTTGTTTTTTGTTTTCTCCTATAAATCCGCTTGTTGATGTATGTCGATCTTAACCGGGTCTATATGGAACTGTTGGAGGCCTCCTAGCGAAAAGCATTTTGTGATGGGTGCTGAAATCCTGGGAATCCCTACCCTCTAGTAGGCTCTAGCAGAGGAGGCTAAGATTATAATGTGAAATGAAATTACCATTGATGATAGTAATATGATAGTATATGATTATGATAGTATCTTATGTTTTCTTATTTTGTTAGGATTGGTAGGCTACCCTTTTCCATGCTACTGTTGTGTATTCCTTTGTATGTCTTTGTATTAGGTTTCTGTTCTGCTGCTTATTCTTCTTATTATTTTATTTTCGAACTGCTGCTTATGGCCAGAAAAATATGGGGGTTATAATGAAAAACATTGGTATCATCTAATGTTTTCCCATACTTTTCTCTATGTATCATTCTCAAAGTATTTTGCACTAGGTTCCTCATTGTACCTTTTTGGCCCATAGAAACCATGGTTTTCAGCTCTCTCAAAATAACTACAATCGGCAAGGAGGGGCGGGACCTGCTCCTGTCACCTTATCACAAGCAAGATCTATGACCAAATGAGACCATATCTATCTTATATTTATCTATTTATCTATGCATATCCTATATATCTATATATTATCTAGTCATATCTATCTCTAGTAATCTATCGAAGTCAAACTTCAGAACAGCACATGAGGCACAGCTTGCAGACTTTGAGAGTTTCTCTTGCCAATTCCTGCTGTGGAGTGTGAGCTGTTGGTGGGAGGGGGCCTGCGTTTGTCTGTGTGGATTAATTGTTTTTATACAAGTGTAGGGAAGATGAGCGAAAGAGATCTTAGTGTTTTTAACAATTAGTTAGTGGTCCTGTCAGCACATAACTGCGGAGCCACTGAGCCATGAGGTGAACAGTGATTGCAGGGAAAGAAAAGGGGGCGTCTCTTGAGCTCTGTAGTCTGCAGTGAAGATGAATGTGCCTAGAAAGCTATATGAGGATCACTGACATCTAGGGAATCTGCAGAATACAAGAGGAAGGAGTAAGAATCGCGTAACTAATCCAATTGCGAAGGGCTTATTGTTGGCCTGGCCCTACACATAAGAAAAGTTTTTTGAAATGACGGTTACTCCTTTAAGTAATGAGTTCTAACGTAGCAAAATGACTGAGAGATGTCGAATGATCATTATCTATTCAGCTGTCATGATGTGGGAGACACCCCCACACCCCCAGTGCTTGACTGGCAGCCTGTATAAGAGGGTAATGGCTCCTCCATGTGCTTCCTGGTGCTGGCGGCCACCCCATCTGCAGGCTGTGCTTAGGTGTAGAGAAGAGAGAACAGCTCCCGGCAGCCATGTGTAGCAGAATATGTCAGATTCATGTGTAGCTGATGTCGGAGTCTCACATGTGATTAGGAGGGAGAGCAACAGCAGATAAAGCAGAGACACTACCGATGCTTTGAACGCTTCATCCTGAGACATCTGGCTCAGCAGTTTAATTTGTATTTGACCCTCTACAATTCGTATATAAACACTTCTAGTGTGGATGATGCGATTCTTCACCTGCTTCACAGGGTATACTACATTTGGACGAGCTGGTGTCTGAGATTAGGATAATTTTTTGACTTTGCAGGGCTTTTAACAGAAGTCCTGGAGCGTTCTATGAGAAACTAGGTAAATGGGGGTGGTATTGGTCTGATCCAATGGATTTTTAATTATTTGACTTATAAAACCACAGATGTGCAAATCGGAAATATGTGTCAGATGGACAGTGCGCAACATTGGGGTCCCGCAGGGGACTGTTCTTGCCCCGTTTTATTTACTATTTACCCTGCTGACTTCCAAAAAAATGCAAGTCAATTATTCCTGCAGAAATAATCGGATGACACAGAGAGTTAGGGCGACATTGATTTGTTCTCGTACGGAGGTGTGTGACTTAAACGGATTGGAATTGAATCTTTCAAAGACTAAGGAAATGGTAATTAGTTTCCGAAATTAGGGAAGTACTGATTGTGAGTCAATCAGTTTAGGGTGCTGTACAGTGCAGCAGGTCACAAGTTATAAGTACCTGGGCGTCTATATGGATGAAAAGCTGTGTGTGGCATATAAACTCTGAGAAATTGTACAAGAAGGCATCGGGAGACTGTATTTTTAAGATTGCTTAGGTCCATTTTGAGTAATGCGGCAAACCCATTGCACCAATACACTAACGGACAACGCAGTACATTCAGTGAGAGGTTTCTGCATATCACAATGTAAAACAAATCGATTTAAACACTTTATTCCTAGGATAAATTGGGCTGGTAACCAATGACTAAGTCTTATTTTAACCAAGGTGTATACTTTTATTATTCTCTCATTCTATGGTTTTTACTTTTTAAACTTTTAAACCTGTGTTGGTGTTCTTTGTTGTATGTTTGATTGTATATGTATGTTATTACCCTTATTGCTCATAATTCTATCTATCTTATTAACATTACACCCGACACTGAGCAGGGGGGGGAGAGGGGAGGGGAACAGGAGTGACACACTTTCCTCCTCTGTGTGACCAGCCTCATTTACATAATAAAGAAAATATGATTTAGAATGATTAATGTATAAATTGGCTAGATAAAGTGCTCCAACATTGGTGACAGAGACCTGCTGACAGGTCAGTTTCCTGAAGGCACTGTAGACTGACACTGGCCTTTAAGATCCGTCACAGGCACTGATGAGGGTGCAATAACACAATCAGTTTTTTAGATGCAGTTTTCAATGTCCAAACTTTTATAACTTTGTTTTTGTTTTGTAAAATATAGGTTAACCTCTACAGCACTCAAACGTATTGTTGGCCTTAGACACGGTCCCCTTTTTCGGTTCTGCCCTGTGTCACTATAAGTGCTTTGAACGCTTTGGATATCCGACAATGTGTACTTCAAATTAGTTTTAAAAATTTGGATGATGTATGTGTTAAGTTATGAAAAAAAATTCTTTACTTTCAAAGTTCTAAATTCTGTACTTTTGATGCTGATTGTCATAGTGCCCAAATATTTTCATAACCTTACATTTCCTAAATGTCTGCTTTTAATTGGCATGGTTTTTAAGATTCCACATATTTACTTGAATGATATGAGGCTCAGAATTTAGGTGCTATTTTTATATTTTTTGGGAAAATCTCTAAACACTGTTTTTAGATGTACCTGCTCAACTTTTGACTGTGGAGGCCTAATAGAAAACTACACCCCTCAATGTACAAAAAAAAAGCACTTGTGTTTTATAGGAGTTAAAAACAAAAATGGAGGTGCGGTCTACAAGTTGTAAGATTTTTTTGACAATACATTCATTTTGGGTGGAAAATTAAACATTTGTAATGGGTTAATGAAAACAAGCTCCACAAAGTTTGATGCACAATTTTCTACCAAGTACACTGAGCCCATTGTGTTGGTAAACTTCTGGAACAACCGGCCGGGCAGAGAATGAGAGGAGGCGCCATCAGATTTGCATTAACACAATGTACAGGCTATAATTTTAATGCATCATAGCTAATTGGTGAGATCTATTAATCTTTGTTGGTGGAGGAAATGAAAATCATCAAATTTAGGAAGATTTTTATTTTTGTTTGGCTGTTTACCATATCATAAAAATAGTATATTATTTTTATTCTATGCGTCGACATAATTTGCGAAAATACCTATTTATATAATTTTTTTAATTTTTTCCCCTTTTTTACTGAATAAAAGTAGATTTGGCGAAAAGTTGTTTCATTTTGGCATCACCGTCTTTTCATGCATAAAGATCTTGTTAAGGGCTTATTGTTTGAGAGCAGTATTGTCCTTTTAAGTTTTCTTGCATAACATTTTTTTTGGAACGTTTTTGCGTTTTTTTCCTCCGCGTTTACTGTGCGGGTCCAGTAACGTTGCTGTTTTATTAACAGATTGTTACAGACCGCAATACCAAATAGTAGTAGTTGTTTTTGTGTTTTATACTTTATTAAGTGTTTTTTTACGGGAAAGTGACATTTTAGGGCTTATAGTTTATTTTATTTTTTATTATTCTAATGTTGTAGTGTTTAGTGTTTTGAACTTTTTTTTACTTGTACTCACTGAACTTGAACCAGCGATGCTCTGATCACTGGTTCAAGTCAATACACTGCTCTACAATACTAATTTATTGTAGAGCAATGTAAAGTGTCCGATCATCAGACGCATGCGCAGACAGTTTACAGTCGACCGGAAGGTGCGACAGCCGCTGCTTTTGTGCCAACTCCGTTTTTTAAAGTAGTCCGCGGTGCAGGAGTATCTACCCGAAGGGCGTACTAAACGCCTTGTGCGTGTAGGGGGTTAATTTGACACCAATACTTTTTCGTGTTTGGTGTACGGAGTGTTTAAGGTGTAATTTTTTTTTTAATACAGAATGGCTGACTATTTGCACGAAATTTTGAGAACTTGACCTTTATCACTATTAAATTGTGTATTGCAAAATGACGTATTAGTGAGGATTCAGACATTTTATTTTTTTTTTTTAAATCTTGATGGACCAGTTTATGAGTGTTGTTTATTTTATTCTGTATAGAGATAGAGGTGATTTTATGTGCTTTTATTTTTATGAGCTCAAGTGCATGATGCTCTTGGTATCCCAAAATGTCTCATCCTAAAAAGTGAAATATAATATCCCTACACTGAAACCCATAACTTAAAAAATGTTCAAATCTTCACTCTATTTGTCATTTTGGTATGGTCTTACCATTTAAAATTAAAAAAAAAATTATAGATGTTAGAATAGGTTTATTTGTGATAGGAAAACTAAAAAAAAATATATTGTTCCTATTTGCTAAGTTTTGTATAAATATAATTTATATGTGTGTGTAAGACTATCAAATCTGGGGGGGGGGGCGTGGCCGGCAGTTCATGGAGTGAGACGTGCTTCTCGTAGCTCTGCTGAGACTGACTCTGAGCGGCAAGATTTGGTGGTAAAACCCGATCATCAGAACCTTTACTGATCCCAATCTTCCATAAGGAGGGGAAGGCTCGAAAAGAAGGAAACCCGCTAAACTCACCGAGTTTTTCCCCTCCACGCGCTCCCAAAATGGCCCGGCAGCGCACGACAGAATTGCTTCTCCTCCGCAAGACGGAAGATCCCCTTGACTTCACAGCGATCATCGGAGAGCTCATCACCCTTCCTGCCCTCACAAAATACCCAGCACTCTGGGATATTTCCAGCAATCCATGCCTGAGGACAGAGGAACTCACATAACAGCCCGGAGGGAAGCTTCTAAGACAGACATCAGGCCAGCAGGTGAGCCAACAATATTTACACCTGCACAACTCACAGCAGGAGCCACGTCTGCACAGTGTCAGAAGATGTATTAAAATCATTACTTAGAGAACTGAGATTTCTCTACAAAAAGATATCCAAGCTGCCATACATGTATTTCAAAGTGAGTGCAATGCGTTGGGTGAACGTACATCACATATGGAAGCTAAAATGGCGGAATTCACAACGAGCTAGTAGATGTGGGCAATAATATGGGGAGGAGAAGTAAAGAATGCGCCTAAAAAATCGCGGACCATGGAAGATAGATCCAGCAGAATAAATGTCCGATTCCGTGGGATCCCGGATCATAAAACCAGAGACTTGATCGAATTCCTGACGGACTATTTTGTGACATTACTACCTGAAACACAGCAAGCTGACTGATTGATCGGGTACACAGGCTTCCTAAAGCCAAATCCCTCTGCCTGCTTAAACTCCTAGGATGTTATAGCCCACTACATTTTTATCATTTTAAAGATATAAGCTGATGAGGGAAGCAAGAAACACCATAGATCACGAAAGATTCAAGACATTGCTTTATTCGCTGACTTATCTGCAACACACATGGCAAGAAGGAGAGAATTTCAGGAGGCGGGCCAAAAATCCTACGGGCTCATCATATCCCTTACAAAGGGGATTCTTCCCGTAAAAATGATTAATTTCTAAAGATGGCAAGCAATGTGATAACTGGGTTGCACCAGCAGAGGGGTTCCGGACCGGTTCAGCTTCTCTACATGTTGGGAAGAGTGGCATCCAGTTAAGAAGCCATACGTAGATATTCTCCAATAGATGACTCAATGCTGGTCATTCGAGTGATGTATTCCTGAACAGTGTCCAATAATAATGACCACCATGCAATTTAGCAAAATAGATTTCTTAATTCAAATTATTTCAACGTATACACTCTTAATCAAAGTGTTAGTCTGTTCCATAGAAAAAAGACACCATAGTAAATACAATTTCTCAAGTGTCAGCTTGTAAAAAAATAGTGACTAGGATCCGAGGAGTATATTACATGTTGCTCCTAGTTTCGCTAATATTTTATGTCAACTTTTGAGGATAGGACTCTGTTCACACACCCGTCGGCAGACACGTCGTCCTCGGTAAGCTATAGTGGACGATTGTGTGTGTGGCGTGGGGGGGTACGGAGTCTGAACTAAAGGAATGGGTACAATATCTTAATCAATGCCATCATTGTGATAGAATTATCGGCTGAATATAGTCCACACAATAACAATATCTTGATGTTAATGTAATATTGAAAGAAGGTAAACTTGTTACTACACTGTATTCTAAACAACAGATAAAAATAACTTTTAAACAGATCAGTTTTCACCATCCAGGAACCTTTAGAGGGATCCCTAAGGTCAATTTAAGAACGCGTCGCATCTGTAACGATGATATGGAATATGATATACATAGTAAAAAAAATGATGGAAAAATTTGTTGGAAAAAGGGGTACGGGTAAGTAGGAAAGAAACTTAGAAGTAGAGAGAACAAGTAGCACAGGAAACTGGAAAAAACTTAGACAAACTAAGGCCAATCAGAAAAAGATAAAGACCATCTATTCATATCTACAATGATAATCAACTCTCCGTTGATCAAAAAGTTATTTTAAAACATTGGAGTATGTTAAAATATGATCCACAATATGGGTATCTGTTTAAGTGTAAACCTAGATTTGTTTACAAGAAAGGCAAATCACTTGCTAACCGTTTAATACGTGAGATATTATTAAAAATAAACAGAATAAACAAAAGTTCTTACAAGCCAGAAGAAAAGAAGAAATGGAACTCATGCTTGTTTGTCATGCCAAAATTGTAATTTTTCACACATTATGATAGGTTATCACCCCCTGTATGGCACAAACATAGAAATTAAAGGCTGGCTTCATGTAATAGTAAAACGTAATCTATGCTAAAAAGCCCATGTGGCAAAAGGTAGTACGTAGGGCAAACTGTCAAGGCAATTAAAATTCGAGTCAATGAGCATCGATCAGCTATCAAAATATATGGGAAACGAGAAATAGAAACGAGAATAGAAAACAGTAGAGGTACGGTAGAAAGAAAAAATATGGGGAAACTACAGTTGCGCGACATTTTAAAGAATGTAGACATCAAGTATCAGAGTTGAGATGGATGGTGTTAGAGAGGTATTTGGAAATGATAGAGAACAAATAAGGAAACGCCCTTTTACAAGAGAGGTTTCTTGGATCTGAAATTGGAGACAAAGACCCGAAAGGGTTAAATGAGAGATTGTTACTTAATATCTTCTTATAAGAAAAATACTAAAAAGTTAATGTGGAAGGTTAGCCAAGCTGTGTATAGATATAACGGATGTAATGTTTTTATTATTTGTATATATCAAGGTGTAGTTTAAGAGGTTCCGGTTTCGGCGACTATAACTTACGTGAACGGTGGAGGGCGTGTCATGTCTGAGGAAGGGGGCGGTGTCCCCTCGAAACGTCACAGCTAAAATGGCGCTCACGAGACATGCTCGGAGTCTAAGGACTGGTTAGCGTCTCTGCCCTGGGATCCACTAACCGTGAGTCTAAATTTTGCATAATTGAATATCCGGATGAGATGAAATCATGGTTTATTAGATACCAAGAACATGTAATGACTCCTCGGATCCTAGTCAATTTTTACAAGCTGAACTTGAGAAATTTATTTTACTATGGTGTCTTTTCTATGGGACAGACTAACACTTTGAATTAAGAGTGTATACGTTGAAATATTTGAAGTAAAGAAATCTATTTTGCTTAATGCATGTGTGGGTTATTATTGGACACTGTTCGTGGAACGCGTTTATTGGGAGAAATGGAGGTTCCCCCGTCCTAGACCATTATATCCAAGTCATTGAAATACTCCACATACTATCTTGTATTTTTCTGACATTCAGAGTGATGTACCACTACATTTAATCATTTGATAGATATTAAAATGTATAGAGGGGGGTCAGGTCACGGTATAATGCTTAGTACAAGTGTTCTGGCATCCGTGTTTATTTTTCCCCAGAGATCCTGATACAGGATCAAACATACACTTTAGTTTGGTAACTGTTTGTTTACCACTGTTTACTTATGACACCCAAACAATGTGTGGGGTGGTTAGTTGGTGCAAAACTGTTTACCTTATGTTATTACGTGTTAGTTCAAAGGCTGGTAGAAAATAACATATATGTGTTAAACAAGATATGCGTGTGCAAAAAAACTGTATTACCTCAATCTGAAATAGACAGATCTCACATCACACTATTATATATGGTAATTAGAATTACTTCAATTAATGTTAAGGGCCTAAACAGTCCATATAAGAGGGCGAAGAATGTGAAGGAAGCATAACAGTCTAAAGCCGAGTACTATGTGCTTATGCTACATCTTAATCAAGGGGACATACATCGGTTACAACACAAGCAGTTCCCTAATATATTGTTGCCCCTGCAACAGACAAGAAAAAAGGAGTCTGATAGCAGTTAAAAAGTCTGTGGCATTCACGATAATGAATAAGATAATAGATACACTTGGGGAGATACGTAATATTGATGCTCAATAATACACAATAACACAATTGTCTCAGTATACTCACCAAACAAAAAAACAAACAACATCTTTTAAAAAATTATTTGCAGTAATTACAAACACAAACCAAGGTTTTGTATTATGTGCAGGAGACTTTAATATGCCAATGTGGCCCTCAGTGGTACTTCCAATCCTACACACCCAGATAGAGCATCCAGAATTATTTCACTTACTCATCAAGAAGCCTATCTGGATGTGTGGAGATACAACACCCGACGGAAAAAGATTTTTCATTTTATTCTCATCCCCATAAAATGTATTCTAAATCGACCTATTCTTACGGACCATCTACTTTTAGTAGAATAAGGTCATCAAGAATCGACGTAATAGTTGGTCGACCACGCTCCGATACATTTAGAGATTGAGGAGCAATACTTTAAAGCTCGCTCCAGTCATTGGAGGTTGAACTATTTTTTATTAATATTCCTAAATACCAGGATAGAACAATAAAAGTAATCTCTGACTTCTTACAGAAAACTCAACGCCTGAGAATATAGGTCCCAAATTATGGGTGCGCCCATAAAATGTTTGTAAGAGGTCATTTTATAAAATAGCAGTAGCAAACAAAGCTAATGATGAAATGCGTCTTGCTATACTGTCAGTCTTACATTACTTATGCCCTAAAAAAATACATTTTGCTCGCATAGAGCGGAAGGAAATGATAGAATTCTGCAAAACCAAATTAAAACAACTAGACACCTACAAAATGAAAGGCATGAGAGATGAAAGCTAGACAGTATGCGCTAGGGAACCATGACTATAGACTATTAGCTAACCAATAAAGGAGAGGTGCGAAAAATAGAATCCCTTTTATTTTTAACGCAAAAGGTGAAAAAGTATTTGATCCGAAAAAAATAGCAGAAGAAGACGAAAAGGCCAAGTAATATTAAATCTGTATAATCTGAGATCAGATGAATCTCCTCATGTGCAACCCTCCGCACTCACAACAGTACAAACTGACAAATTGGCAGTGCCTATTAACGTAGAAGAAAATAAAATGCTTATTAAATCTCTAAAATAAATAAGGCCCCGACCAGACGGGCTAACTAACAAATATTATAAGACCCATACCTCTTAGTTAGTTCCACATCTAGAGACACTGTTTAAAAGTATCCAAGATACGGGACACATTCCCAAAGAAATGCAGCTGCCTCCATAATTACCCTCCCAAACCGGGCAAGAACCAGATAAACCGGCCAATTTTCGCCCAATTTCATTACTTAATACTGATCTAAAGCTATATGCCAAAATAATGGCAGACAGGCTGGTTCTCCTTCTGCCGGAGCTCATAGACAGGATCAGGTGGGCTTCGTCAGGGGAGAGTCTCTCAGATGGCACTAGAAGATTTTATTAATCTAATTGAAATATTTGAAAAAAGTGGACGCCTCTTTGCTTTATCGCTAGATGCGGAGAAGGCATTGACGGTGTGCATTGGGGTTCTTAAAGTTAGTATTAGAAAAATTTGGCTTTTCACAAAAAGCAGTATTAGGCATATGGCGATATACCAATCCATCAGCTTATGTCTCCATGTCAGGATACTCTTCCAACCCTTTCAATTACTAATGGGACCCGACAAGGATGCCCCATTCACCGCTAATCTTTACAATGGTAATGGAACCACTGGCAGAGCCATTAGAGCTTCAAAAGCGATTTCAGGCATTAAAGTGGGAAAAGTATGTCACAAAATTGGATTGTTTGCAGACGATGTTATTATAGCTCTTACACAACCTGTAAAATCTCTAGCAGCAGTCTCTTTATTAATTATCAGTTTAGCAGAGTTTCTTACTATAAGTTGAATGCAACGAAGTCTCTAATATGGGAATGAATATTCCAGTGTTAACAAAAAACTTCAGGACATATATCCTTATGTATGGACAGTTAGACCAAAATCCGTCACCTGGGAATCAAATTAGCTTCCAAGTAAAAAACCTTCTCTCAACTATTCTCCCCTTATATCTCAGATTGAAGCTGAGGTAAAAGATTATCAGACATGGATATCATGGATTGGCGAATAGCCACTATAAAGATGATGGTTTCCCAAAAATTACGTTATCTTTAGAAACGTCCCTATACCCGTCTCTAAAAAATTCCTTTCTAAACTCCAAAATATTCTAAATAAATACATTGGCAAATGCCAAATCGGAGAGTAGCAGCCAATATATTGTACAGACCCACTCTAAGGGGGCCTGGGTTTACCTAACATAAACGATATTACGAAGCAGCATTTTAGAGCCAAACAAGATATTGGTGTTTGAAAAAACAATGAAACACGGGTGCAGATTGAGAATGAGCGGACAAAAAAACTTCAATGACCACTAGATTATGGGCATTAGCAATAGAGGGTCACGACAATATCCCAAATTATCCACAACAAAGGCAGGATATACTGGATGAAAAAATACTTACAGATCAAAAAATGTTTTCGTAAAAGTGACAGACATGCCAGTGACTATTACCTGTCTGGTTAACGACTTGGATGAAATGAATGGATTCAAAAAAGGCATTCACAAAATGATAATTGATTTGGGGAAAAGATCAATTAAGGCCTTTTCTGGACATTTGCTTGAAATATCAAGTTCATAAAAACGATTTTTACCAATATCTACAGATTAGACATTTTTTATCAGAGTTTCAAAGTCTAGTTGGGACAATAAAATATTTTGAAAAAAATTCTTTCACCTCAATAAGCATGCTAAAGGTGTTTGTTGGTATATCATCATTAGATAGTATACATGTAGAGGAACAAATGCAGTGTATAAGCATTGGGAAAGAGTTTGAATCTCACTCTACACCTGACAGAATTGGAATCATTTAGATGGCCCACAACTTATCTAACAACATGCATCTAGAAGCACGACGAAAAGGGGTTATTACTCCCAGCAAACATCCAAAATATATCCAACAGCATCAGGACAATTGGAGGTGTATGAAGTCCCCAGGTACAATACGTCACGTATTTTGGGCATGCCCAGTTCTTAACCAATTTCTGGCAACAAATTGAAAAATGCTCGAAATATTCTGAAATAGAAAGTATCCCTTAATCCTGCCATGGTATTAACTAGGGGTAGGACTTACAGATTTATCCCCAGACGAAAGGGTAGTAATATTTCATATTAACCATTACTGATATCTCTTATAGCAACGTTATGGAAAACGATAAAATACCGGTCTTTGGAGAAACTCAATAGTCGGTTAATAACAATTGTATATGAAAGATCAGTACCTTATTTGAAGGAAATCAGAAAAAATTCTACAAAAACTGAAGCATTGGCTTCAAACAAAATTATACAAGGCCTCGCCACCCAATATGTCTTTTTGGAATCTAGTATCTAGACCGTACAAGAATAATTGATTTATATATATGCATAGATGGAAGAAGAGAATGAGAAATAAAGGAACATCTTATACTATATGTGTACAGTACCATTGTAAAAGTAATACAGGGTACCCTACCAAGCCGAATTTTATTGTTTTTAGTTAGGAAGTTGTGGTTGCCATCCTAGGGTTGGGATGCTTTGAAGTATTATTATGGAAAACATAAGAACCAATGGTGTATTGTATATAAACATACTGTATATCACAAATGTTTGAATAAAAAATGTAAGTACGCCTGGTTCTAATAAAAATTTTGGGAAAAAAGAAACTATCAAATCTACAAATTTCTTTATATGGCTTGGCATGGCAGTCCACAAAGACACGGACATAAATGATAACGCAAAACCCACTGAAAATAGTGCAACGGCATCTATCGTCAACTTGACTGCATTTAAAAAATTTTTTCACTTTCCAGTTCCTGACACGATAATGTTACCATTAGGAAGTACACATTTGTCCTGCAGATAACAGGCTTCCAGGTTCTATAAAAGTGAAAAAAGCACATTTATGTACATAAACTGTCAGACTAAAGTTGATAATTCATTTATCGGGTTTTGCACTTGTTTATAAACCTCTAGTGTTACTACTAATTAAAAAGTTAATAAACCTAGAGAAAATTGAAATAGCATAAAAAGTTATTTTCAAATTTGTAATCCTTTCAAGAACCGATTCAAATGTATGAATTCTCACTTAAGGCAAACACAACCTTTCCTGATAAGTTTAAGGTAAGAGCCATTAAAGAAGATTAATATTTAAAGAGCAATTATATATTAATGATTTTAATAACACTTTTCAAATGAAAACTGTACTTGCATACTATACAGCCCTTTTGATGTTTTTGTTTTTCTTCTCGACTTAAAACAGGAATCTGTTATTCGAGAAAGTCTAGCAATCAGCAGATTGATCAGTCCAATAATGCCAAGGTTGAAAAATGTTGCTCTGCTTTGGAAAGTGCCAGACAGCCAGTACCAAACATAGAAGAGGGATATCAGAATCTTCACATACCTTACACAGTTCTCAAGTAGCAAAAGAACCCAAAGCATAAAAGAACTCCTGGTTAGTGTTTTAGATTTATAGAAAAAAATAATTATATATAATATTAAAGTATAGCCGAACTCCTAATTTAACAACAAAAAAATGGAAAAACCCTATCACTTGAGTATAAGACCGAGGGTGGGAAATGCATTGGTCACAGCATCCCCAGTAATAGCCACAAGACCCCAGTAGGATGATAACCTGCCTGCCCCCTATGTATAGCTGTAGCCCTGCCCCAAATAATGCAGTGTGACAAAAAAAAAGGCTGTACTTGCTAACGACTGCCTCCCTGGAAGGTCATACCGGCGATTCTCACCTCCTTGGCCGTTCCGCGAATCTGCCACACGACAGTGATATTGTGTACCGAGCGGGCCTGGCGCTCATAGTAGAATGTCAGCTAGCGGCTGACTCACATCCCTGTGACAGACGCGGATGGACAACTGAGCCGTGCCAAAGAGCATCACGTATAGAGGAACTTGCCAGGGGGGCGTTGGAGGGTGAGTACACGGTTTGTTTTTCTTGACTCAAGTATAATCTGAGGTGAGGTGTCAATCAGATGGAGTAGTAGAATTTTCCCAGAAAGATACCCTTTCATGCCAAGTATTGGTTACCATAATTGCTATAATTGTTCCATTCTGTTTCATTTTGGTTGGAATCGGATGAATCGGAATATCGAATGCAATGCCACATCGAGGAGGGAGGAAGAAGATGGGCTTTCTAGGCATGAAAATCAGGCCTTTTGAAAACAACAGGTCCTTTACACGCAAGCGGCAGCAATTCAGACAGTATCTGAAGAAAAATTTTACAAATACTGCTTCTGCATGATCATAGGAATGCTCCTTTGTAGTAGCTAGCATGGATTGGCAAACATGGGGCTTTAAAACAAAATAATACTACTGTCTGTTGTTAAAACTATTAAAATGACTCCCAGACTTTTTTTAGTGTCTATTTGTTCTGTTTTTATTAGGATCTGCAGTAATTAAATTTTTACTAGATTTACCCACCCCTCTCCTCCCCACAACTGTTTAATTTCTAGTAAGTGCAAGGTCAGAAATAATTTAGATACTTTTCTTAAACACGTCACAACTCTAATTCTTGTCATTGGTTTACTAATTCGGTTCTATCGTACTGTTTTTCCTTTTAAACCTCAGCCTTACATGGTTAGCTTAAGACAAATATATACCGTTTAAGTTAAGAAACGGGTATATTTACAAAAACAAAAAGCAACTGAACAAGAATAGAGCCGTTTTATTAATCTGACTTCCATGTTGACTCGAATTGTTCGATTGCAATTATGTATAACGTGCACTGTGAGGTCAAATTAGAAAATAAAGAATATTTATTAATTGTCATAGTAAAGATTTGGGCTTTTCCTATGTTTTTTATAAAAGTCTGCAATCTAGTTTTGTCTACGCAAATTTTCTAGAGAAGTGAAGTGAGTACCTTAGTTCGTAGGCGATAAAAGTCTGTATTCAAAATTGCCCTCACTGTTTTCTGTATGGAACATTGGCACAAAGCCTTAAATCAGATGTAGGTTTGAATCTACAAGTGGTCCAGACTAAGACGTAGCCTGAGCAACTAATCTAGAGAGAGATTATACAGGCATACCTATCTAGATATATATCGCAATGTATGTACGTTACAAATAGGTGTCTTTAGGGCCTTTGTTCGCTTAAGTTGATATTCGTAAGTCGCCCAATCTCTGTGATACAACTGTTTATACTGCAATCATTATTGTACCTCCATGGCTAAAGTAACAGTAAATTAACCATTAACCAGAGTCCGTTTGTTGAAATTAGTGGTCATCTGTAAGTCTGGTGTTCTGAAGCTAGTCCTCACCTTGGGTGATTTGACTTATTTCCTCTCATCGCTTTGCATATGGGTGAGCAAAATGCTTTGAATAGTGGACGTGCAAAAACCCGAGAAGCTTAGTGATGCAACTATATAGTAAACTATAGAAATCGTGCTTCTTACGGAAACTGAAACTAAATTACAAATACAACACTTCCTTTCGTTTTCGAGTTTACAAGGATATCCCAAGAATTTTTTATATATTGTCAAATAGCTCTAGAATAATGAGAGATAATTGTGCGGGATGCCCTTCTTTTATACTAAATCATATTTCGTTGGGCACTGCCACCATATGATGATGTTTCATGTCTTTGGGTAAGCTAATGGTATACTGTAGTACTTTTGAAAGCCAAACACCGTGAAAACACCCTGCACACAAAGGATGAACTAAGCTGTTGTCGCCAATGCCATCTATTCTTTTCTCTTCGTCTTTGAGGCTTCCAATTCAATCCATTTGGTGCAATTTTTTCAGAAACAGCGGAGGTGCCACATACATCTGTGACCATTATATGCAATGGTTTTGAATGAATACTACATCCAAATGTTTGCAACTACTTAAGACATAACCAATGAGTGTTTGATATCTTCCACACTTTATGTACCAGCTCAACATCGTCAAGCTGCACTCTTCACTTTCATGCTTTTTCCAAACTGATTTATATTGTTTTGGTGTTAAAGTGTAACCCATTAAAGCTACTTAATCTGAGTTGCAATACAGGACTTTCTTGGGTAGTTTTTTATTTTATATACCATAGTCTACCCACTTCTACAATAATCCACCAATCCTTGACAGAGTTATCAGGAGGAATAATTAAAACACAAAAAGGATTGCATTCTCCCCTAGAATCACTCAAGGCTTACCTGAGCTTGGCATAAAAACCTCCTCAATCTTTAAATGAAATCAGAAGCCTTTGGAACTACTACACTAGTGATAGTATAACCTTTGTTCAATCCTGACAAAATGTGGTTAGTTTCTGTAGAGATAGTAAAAGAAGGGTTTAGAAATTAGGCAGCTGCTGTTCAGGGGGTCATTCTAAGCTGAATGTTGCCTGCTCTCGTCAGACGCAGCAGCAATGCAGCTTAAGGAACTGCGAAAATCAGCATGGGGCACTGGCTGGGAAATCCCAGCGTACCGGTTGCCTCTTTTTCAACTGGAAAACTGTGTTAGGTTTCGTAGAGAAGTTAAAAAGAAGGTCAGAAAGTAGACGCTGTACGCATCTAAGCAGTGTCTGCTCTGTCAGCTGCATTCTTAGCAGCTGGAGGGCTCCATGATCCGATTCCAGCGCAAGACTCGGCATGGCAAATACCACAGGGGCACGTGTGGAATCCAATTTCTTGCCCTTTTCACTAAAACTGTGTTATTTCTCTATGTAGGAATACTAGAAAGTAGAACTTGGGTTCAGACTGCTGTCATCGGCCATTCAAGTGAGTGTGCACCTGCTCTCGTTCAGATCGCAAGCAGCAATGCAGCTTAAGGCTTGGGCAAGTAAAAGATTGGAGATGCTGGGAAACTCCAAAGTTCGTTGAACTTTGCTCAACCAAAACTGTGTTAGTTTCTCTATGAGATTTTTAAAAAAGGTAGAATTAGGCAGCTGCTGTCATCGGCCATTCTAAACTAAATGGACTGCTCGCGTCAGATTGCAGCAGCAATGAGTTAAGGCTTGGAAGTACCAGCATGGGAGACTGGCTGGGAATCACAAGTTCTGTTGCCCTTTTTCAATCACTTCTGAAAACCTGTTAGTTTCTATATTGAGATTGTAATAGGAGGTTGGTAGAAATTATACAGTGATGTAATCGGCCATTCTAAGCTGAGCTGAATGTGCCTGCTCTCGTCAGATCGCAGCGCAGCCATGCAGATATTAAGGCTTGGCAAGTACAAGCTGGGAAGCTGGATGGGATCCCAAGTCCGTTGACCTTTTTCAACCTGAAACTGTGTTAGTTTCTGTATGAGATAGTAAAAGAAGGTTAGACATTGGCAGCTGCTGTCTCGGCAATTCTAAAGATGAATGTACCTTCTCTCGTCAGATCGCAGCAAGCAATGCAGCTTAAGACTTGAACAGTTTCCGCTTGGGAGGAGCTGGGAATTCCCAAGTTTCATTGGAAATTTTTTTCAACCTTGAAAAAATGTTCTTGTTTCTCTATGAGATAGAGAAGAAGGTAGAAAGTAGCAGTGCCTGTCATCGCAATTCTAAGCTGAATGTGCCTGCTCTCGTCAGATCCATAGCAGAGCAATTGCAGCTTAGCTGGCAAAGTACCAGCTATGGGAGACTGGCGGGAATCTCCAAGTTCGTTGGACCTTTTCAACCTGCTGTGAAAACTGTTTAGTTTCTTCTATGAGATAGTAAAAGAAGGTTAGAAATTAGGCAGGCGCTGTCATCGGCCATTCTAGGCTGAATGTGCCGCTCTCGCCAGATTGCAGCAGCATGCAGCTTAAGGCGTGGCAAGTAACAGCATGGGAGACTGGCTGGAATCACAAGTTCTGTGACCTTTTTCAACTGAAAACGTTCTTGTTTCTCTAGGATTAGTACGAAGGTAGGAAATTGGCAGCTGCTTGCCATCGGCCATTCAAGCTGAAATGTGCCTGCTCTCGTCAGATCGCAGCAGCAATGCGCTTAAGGCATGCAAAATACCCGAAGGGCGGGAACGGGCTGGGAATCCCAAGTTCCGTACCTTTTCACTGAAACTGTTCCTGTTTCTTCTATTGAGATAGTAAAGAAGGTAGAAATAGGCAGCTGGCTGTCCATCGGCCATTCTAATCTAAATGTGCTGATCTCGTCAGATTGCGCAGCAATGAGCGTAAGGCTTGGCAAAGTACCAGATGGGAGACTGGCTGGCATTCCCAAGTCTGTTGCCCTTTTTCAACCCTGCCTCGATGGGGTCCCCTGTTGCTCCTAGTTTCGCTAATATTTTTATGTCAACTTTTGAGGATAGGACTCTGTTCACACACCCGCTCGGCAGACACGTCGTCCTCTGGCTACGCTATTGTTCACACACCCGCTCGGCAGACACGTCGTCCTCTGGCTACGCTATGTGGACGATGTGTGTGTGGCGTGGGGGGGTACGGAGTCTGAACTAAAGATGTAATATTGAAAGAAGGTAAACTTGTTACTACACTGTATTCTAAACCAACAGATAAAAATAACCTTTTAAACAGATCGAGTTTTCACCATCCAGGAACCTTTAGAGGGATGCCTAAGGGTCAATTTTTAAGAACGCGTCGCATCTGTAACGATGATATGGAATATGATATACATAGTAAAAAAATGATGGAAAAATTTGTGGAAAAGGGGTACAGTAGGAAAGAACTTATTAAAGTAAGAGAACAAGTAGCACAGGAAGACTGGAAAAAACTTAGACAAACTAAGGCCAATCAGAAAAAAGATAAAGACCATCTATTCATATCTACATATGATAATCACTCTCCGTTGATCAAAAAAGTTATTTTAAAACATTGGGAGTATGTTAAAATATGATCCACAATATGGGTATCTGTTTAAGTGTAAACCTAGATTTGTTTACAAGAAAGGCAAATCACTTGCTAACCGTTTAATACGTGCAGATATTATTAAAAATAAACAGAATAAACAACAGTTCTTACAAGCCAGAAGAAATGGAACTCATGCTTGTTTGTCATGCCAAAATTGTAATTTTTCACCTTTAATGATAGAGTTATCACACCCCCTGTATGGCACAAACATAGAAATTAAAGGCTGGCATTCATGTAATAGTAAAAACGTAATCTATGCACTAAAATGCCCATGTGGCAAAATGTACGTAGGGCAAACTTCAAGGCAAATTAAAATTCGAGTCAATGAGCATCGATCAGCTATCAAAATATATGGGAAACAAGAAATAGAAACAGCTAGAGGTACGGTAGAAAAGAAAAAATATGGGGAAACTACAGTTGCGCGACATTTTAAAGAATGTAGACATCAAGTATCAGAGTTGAGATGGATGGTGTTAGAAGAGGTATTTGGAAATGATAGAGAACAAATAAGGAAACGCCTTTTACAAAGAGAGGTTTCTTGGATCTGTAAATTGGAGACAAAGAGCCCGAAAGGGTTAAATGAAGATTGTAACTTTAATATCTTCTTATAAGAAAAATACTAAAAAGTTAATGTGGAAGGTTAGCCAAGCTGTGTATAAGATATAACGGATGTAATGTTTTTAATTATTTGTATATATCAAGGTGTATGTTTAAGAGGTTCCGGTTTCGGCGACTATAACTTACGTGAACGGTGGAGGGCGTGTCATGTCTGAGGAAGGGGGCGTGTCCCTCGAAACGTCACAGCTAAACATGGCGCTCACGAGACCGCTGCTCGGCGTCTAAAGGAGTTAGCGTCTCTGCCCTGGGATCCAACTAACCGTGAGTCTAAATTTTGCATAATTGAATATATCCGGATGGATGAAATCATGGTTTATTAGATACCAAGAACATGTAATAGACTCCTCGGATCCTAGTCACTATTTTTACAAGCTGAACTTGAGAAATTGTATTTACTATGGTGTCTTTTTCTATGGGACAGACTAACACTTTGAATTAAGAGTGTATACGTTGAAATATTTGAAGTAAAGAAATCTATTTTTGCTTAAATTGCATGTGTGGTCATTATTATTGGACACTGTTCATGGAATACATCACTCTGAATGACCAGCATTGAGTCATCTATTTGGAGAATAATCTTACAGTCATGGCTTCTTTACTGGATGCCACTCTTCCTCAACATGTAGAGAAGCTGAACCGGTCCGGACGCCCTCTGCTGGTAGCAAGTCCCAGTTATCACTATTTGCTTGCCATCTTTAGAAATTATTGGAATGCGTTTATATGGGAGAAATGGAGGTTCCCCCGTCCTAGACCACTATATCCAAAGTCATTGAAATACTCCACATACTATCTTGTATTTTTCTGACATTCAGAGTGATGTACCACTACATTTAATCATTTGATAAGATATTAAAATGTATAGAGGGGGTCAGGTCACGGTATAATGCTAGTACCAAGTGTCTGGCATCCGTGTTTATTTTTCCCCAGAGATCCTGATACAGGATCAAACTACACTTTAGTTTGGTAACTGTTTTTACCACTGTTTACCTTATGACACACCAAACAATGTGTGGGGGTGGTAGTTGGGGCAAAACTGTTTACCTTATGTTTTATTACGTTGTTAAGGTTCAAAGGCTGGTAGAAAATAACATATATGTGTTAAACAATGAATGCGTGTGCAAAAACTGTATTACCTCAATCCTAGAAATAGACAGATCTCACATCACACTATTAATATATGGTAATTAGAATTACTTCAATTAATGTTAAGGGCCTAAACAGTCCATATAAGAGGGCAAGAATGTGGAAGGAAGCACTACAGTCTAAAGCCGATGTACTATGTGCTCAGGAAACACATCTTAATCAAGGGGACATACATCGGGTACAACACAAGCAGTTCCCTAATATATATGTTGCCCCTGCAACAGACAAGAAAAAAGGAGTCTTGATAGCAGCTAAAAACTCTGTGGCATTCACGATAATGAATAAGATAATAGATACACTGGGGAGATACGTAATATTGATATGCTCAATTAACAACACAATATACACAATTGTCTCAGTATACGCACCAAACAAAAAACAAACAACATTTTTTAAAAAATTATTTGCAGTAATTAACAAACACAAACAAGGTTCTGTATTATGTGCAGGAGACTTTAATATGCCAATGTGGCCATCAGTGGATACTTCCAATCCTACACACCCAGATAGAGCATCAGAATTATTTCAACTTACTCATCAAGAAGCCTATCTGGATGTGTGGAGATTACAACACCCGACTGAAAAAGATTTTTCATTCTATTCTCATCCCCATAAAATGTATTCTAGAATCGACATCTCTTCTTAACGGACCATCTACTTTTTAGTAGAATAAGGTCATCAAGAATCGACGTAATAAGTTGGTCGGACCACGCTCCGATATATTTAGAGATTGAGGAGCAATACTTTAAAGCTCGCTCCAGTCATTGGAGGTTGAACAATTTTTTATTACATATTCCTAAATACCAGGATAGAACAATAAAAGTAATCTCTGACTTCTTTACAGAAAACTCAACACCTGAGAATATAGGTCCCAAATTATGGTGCGCCCATAAAATGTTTGTAAGAGGTCATTTTATAAATATAGCAGTAGCAAACAAGAAAGCTAATGATGAAATGCGTCTGCATATACTGTCTAGTCTTACATTACTTAGTGCCCTAAATAAAAATACATTTTGCTCGCATAGAGCGGAAATGATAGATATTCTGCAAAACCAATTAAAACAACTAGACACCTACAAATATGAAAGGGCATTGAGGAAGATGAAAGCTAGACAGTATGCGCTAGGGAACAAGGCTAGTAGACTATTAGCTAACCAACTAAAGAAGAGAGAGGTGCAAAATAGAATCCCTTTTATTTTTAACGCAAAAGGTGAAAAAGTATTTGATCCGACAAAAATAGCAGAAGAAATGGCCAAGTACTATTCAAATCTGTATAATCTGAGATCAGATGAATCTATAGTGCAACCTTCTGAACCTGAAATGCAAAAATTCTTAAAATCAGTAAAACTTCCCGCACTCACAACAGTACAAACTGACAAATTGGCAGTGCCTATTAACGTAGAAGAAATTAAAAATGCTATTAAATCTCTAAAACTAAATAAGGCCCCCGGACCAGACGGGCTAACTAATGAATATTATAAGACCCATACCTCTATGTTAGTTCCACATACAGAGACACTGTTTAAAAGCATCCAAGATACGGGACACATTCCCAAAGAAATGCTAGCTGCCTCCATAATTACCCTCCCAAAACCGGGCAAGATACCAGATAAACCGGCCAATTTTCGCCCAATTTCATTACTTAATACTGATCTAAAGCTATATGCCAAAGTAATGGCAGACAGGCTGGCTCTCCTTCTGCCGGAGCTCATACACAGAGATCAGGTGGGCTTCGTCAGGGGGAGAGTCTCCTCAGATGGCACTAGAAGATTTATTAATCTAATTGAAATATTGGAAAAAAGTCGGACGCCTTCTCTGCTCTTATCGCTAGATGCGGAGAAGGCATTTGACAGGGTGCATTGGGGGTACTTAAAGTTAGTATTAGAAAAATTTGGCTTTTCACAAAAAGCAGTATTAGGCATTATGGCGCTATATACCAATCCATCAGCTTATGTCTCCATGTCAGGATACTCTTCCCAACCCTTTCTAATTACTAATGGGACCCGACAAGGATGCCCCCTTTCACAGCTAATCTTTACAATGGTAATGGAACCGCTGGCAGAAGCCATTAGAGCTTCAAAAGCGATTTCAGGCATTAAAGTGGGAAAAGTATGTCACAAAATTGGATTGTTTGCAGATGATGTTATTATAGCTCTTACACAACCTGTAAAATCCTTAGCAGCAGTCTCTTTATTAATAAATCAGTTTAGCAGAGATTCTTACTATAAGTTGAATGCAACTAAGTCTCTAATATTGGGAATGAATATTCCAGTGTTAACAAAAACTTATCTTCAGGACATATATCCTTATGTATGGACAGTCGACTAAATCCCGTACCTGGGAATCAAATTAGCTTTCCCAAGTAAAAACCTCTTCTCTCAACTATTCTCCCCTTATATCTCAGATTGAAGCTGAGGTAAAAGATTACTCTAGACATTGGATATCATGGATTGGCAGAATAGCCACTATAAAGATGATGGTTCTCCCAAAAATTACGTATATCTTTAGAAACGTCCCTATACCCGTCTCTAAAAAATTCCTTTCTAAACTCCAAAATATTCTAAATAAATACATTTGGCTAAATGCCAAATCGAGAGTAGCAGCCAATATATTGTACAGACCTCACTCTAAGGGAGGCCTGGGTTTACCTAACATAAACAGATATTACGAAGCAGCAATTTTAGAGCAAACAAGATATTGGTGTTTGGAAAAAACAACGAAACACTGGGTGCAGATTGAGAATGAGGCGGACATAAAAACTTCAATGACCACTAGATTATGGGCATTAGCAATAGAGGGTCACGACAATATCCCAAAATTATCCACAACAAAGGCAGGATATACTGTATGGAAAAAATACTCTACAGATCAAAAAATGTTTTCGTTAAAAGTGACAGACATGCCATGTGACATATTAGCCTGTCTGGTTAACGACTTGGATGTAAATGAATGGATTCAAAAAGGCATTCACAAAATTGATAATATTTGGGAAAAAGATCACTTAATGGCCTTTTCTGACATTTGCTTGAAATATCAAGTTCATAAAAACGATTTTTACAAATATCTACGGATTAGACATTTTTTATCAAGAGTTCCAAAGTCTAGTTGGGACAATAAAACTATTTTTGAAAAAAAATTCTTTCACCTCAATAAGCATGCTAAAGGTGTTTCGTTGGTATATCATACATTAGATAGTATACACGTAGAGGAACAAATGCAATGTGTAAAGCATTGGGAAAGAGATCTGAATCTCACTCTAACACCTGAGAATTGGGAATTCATTTTTAGACTGCCCACAACATTATCTAAGTGCAAAATGCATCTAGAAGCACGACGAAAAATTCTCTATAGGTGGTATTATACTCCCAGCAAACTATCCAAAATATATCCAACAGCATCAGACAAATGCTGGAGGTGTATGAAGTCCCCAGGTACAATACTACACGTATTTTGGGCATGCCCAGTTCTAACCAATTTCTGGCAACAAATTGAAAAAATGCTCCGTAAAAATGATAATTTCTAAAGATGGCAAGCAAATAGTGATAACTTTGCCGGCAAAACTTGTACAGCTCCTCAAAGAATGGGACTTGCTACCAGCAGAGGGCGTCCGGACCGGTTCAGCTTCTCTACATGTTGAGGAAGAGTGGCATCCAGTAAAGAAGCCATGACTGTAAGATTATTCTCCAAATAGATGACCCAATGCTGGTCATTCAAAGTGATGTACCACTACATTTAATCATTTGATAAGATATTAAAATGTATAGAGGGGGTCAGGTCACGGTATAATGCTAGTCCCAAGTTTCTGGCATCCGTGTTTATTTTTCCCCAGAGATCCTGGTACAGGATCAAACTACACTTTAGTTTGGTAACTGTTTTTACCACTGTTTACCTTATGTTTTATTACGTTGTTAAGGTTCAAAGGCTGGTAGAAAATAACATATATGTGTTAAACAATGAATGCGTGTGCAAAAACTGTATTACCTCAATCCTAGAAATAGACAGATCTCACATCACACTATTAATGTATGGTAATTAGAATTACTTCAATTAATGTTAAGGGCCTAAACAGTCCATATAAGAGGGCAAGAATGTGGAAGGAAGCACTACAGTCTAAAGCCGATGTACTATGTGCTTTATGCTACATCTTAATCAAGGGGACATACATCGGTTACAACACAAGCAGTTCCCTAATATATATGTTGCCCCTGCAACAGACAAGAAAAAAGGAGTCTTGATAGCAGTTAAAAAGTCCGTGGCATTCACGATAATGAATAAGATAATAGATACACTGGGGAGATACGTAATATTGATATGCTCAATTAATAACACAATATACACAATTGTCTCAGTATACTCACCAAACAAAAAACAAACAACATTTTTAAAAAAATTATTTGCAGTAATTAACAAACACAAACAAGGTTCTGTATTATGTGCAGGAGACTTTAATATGCCAATGTGGCCCTCAGTGGATACTTCCAATCCTACACACCCAGATAGAGCATCAGAATTATTTCAACTTACTCATCAAGAAGCCTATCTGGATGTGTGGAGATTACAACACCCGACTGAAAAAGATTTTTCATTTTATTCTCATCCCCATAAAATGTATTCTAGAATCGACCTCTTCTTAACGGACCATCTACTTTTTAGTAGAATAAGGTCATCAAGAATCGACGTAATAAGTTGGTTCGACCACGCTCCGATACATTTAGAGATTGAGGAGCAATACTTTAAAGCTCGCTCCAGTCATTGGAGGTTGAACAATTTTTTATTACATATTCCTAAATACCAGGATAGAACAATAAAAGTAATCTCTGACTTCTTTACAGAAAACTCAACGCCTGAGAATATAGGTCCCAAATTATGGTGCGCCCATAAAATGTTTGTAAGAGGTCATTTTATAAATATAGCAGTAGCAAACAAAGCTAATGATGAAATGCGTCTGCATATACTGTCTAGTCTTACATTACTTAGTGCCCTAAATAAAAATACATTTTGCTCGCATAGAGCGGAAATGATAGATATTCTGCAAAACCAATTAAAACAACTAGACACCTACAAATATGAAAAGGCATTGAAGAAGATGAAAGCTAGACAGTATGCGCTAGGGAACCATGCTAATAGACTATTAGCTAACCAACTAAAGAGAGAGGCGCAAAATAGAATCCCTTTTATTTTTAACGCAAAAGGTGAAAAAGTATTTGATCCGACAAAAATAGCAGAAGAAATGGCCAAGTACTATTCAAATCTGTATAATCTGAGATCAGATGAATCTATAGTGCAACCCTCCCGCACTCACAACAGTACAAACTGACAAATTGGCAGTGCCTATTAACGTAGAAGAAATTAAAAATGCTATTAAATCTCTAAAACTAAATAAGGCCCCCGGACCAGACGGGCTAACTAACAAATATTATAAGACCCATACCTCTATGTTAGTTCCACATCTAGAGACACTGTTTAAAAGTATCCAAGATACGGGACACATTCCCAAAGAAATGCTAGCTGCCTCCATAATTACCCTCCCAAAACCGGGCAAGATACCAGATAAACCGGCCAATTTTCGCCCAATTTCATTACTTAATACTGATCTAAAGCTATATGCCAAAATAATGGCAGACAGGCTGGTTCTCCTTCTGCCGGAGCTCATACACAGAGATCAGGTGGGCTTCGTCAGGGGGAGAGTCTCCTCAGATGGCACTAGAAGATTTATTAATCTAATTGAAATATTTGAAAAAAGTCGGACGCCTTCTTTGCTCTTATCGCTAGATGCGGCGAAGGCATTTGACAGGGTGCATTGGGGGTACTTAAAGTTAGTATTAGAAAAATTTGGCTTTTCACAAAAAGCAGTATTAGGCATTATGGCGCTATATACCAATCCATCAGCTTATGTCTCCATGTCAGGATACTCTTCCCAACCCTTTCTAATTACTAATGGGACCCGACAAGGATGCCCCCTTTCACCGCTAATCTTTACAATGGTAATGGAACCACTGGCAGAAGCCAAGAGCTTCAAAAGCGATTTCAGGCATTAAAGTGGGAAAAGTATGTCACAAAATTGGATTGTTTGCAGACGATGTTATTATAGCTCTTACACAACCTGTAAAATCCTTAGCAGCAGTCTCTTTATTAATTAATCAGTTTAGCAGAGTTTCTTACTATAAGTTGAATGCAACGAAGTCTCTAATATTGGGAATGAATATTCCAGTGTTAACAAAAACTTCAGGACATATATCCTTATGTATGGACAGTAGACCAAATCCCGTACCTGGGAATCAAATTAGCTTTCCCAAGTAAAAACCTCTTCTCTCTTAACTATTCTCCCCTTATATCTCAGATTGAAGCTGAGGTAAAAGATTACTCTAGACATTGGATATCATGGATTGGCAGAATAGCCACTATCTTTATATTCTGCCAATATCTATATGATGGTTCTCCCAAAAATTACGTATATCTTTAGAAACGTCCCTATACCCGTCTCTAAAAAATTCCTTTCTAAACTCCAAAATATTCTAAATAAATACATTTGGCTAAATGCCAAATCGAGAGTAGCAGCCAATATATTGTACAGACCTCACTCTAAGGGGGGCCTGGGTTTACCTAACATAAACAGATATTACGAAGCAGCAATTTTAGAGCAAACAAGATATTGGTGTTTGGAAAAAACAATGAAACACTGGGTGCAGATTGAGAATGAGGCGGACATAAAAACTTCAATGACCACTAGATTATGGGCATTAGCAATAGAGGGTCACGACAATATCCCAAAATTATCCACAACAAAGGCAGGATATACTGTATGGAAAAAATACTTTACAGATCAAAAAATGTTTTCGTTAAAAGTGACAGACATGCCATGTGACATATTAGCCTGTCTGGTTAACGACTTGGATGTAAATGAATGGATTCAAAAAGGCATTCACAAAATTGATAATATTTGGGGAAAAAGATCACTTAATGGCCTTTTCTGACATTTGCTTGAAATATCAAGTTCATAAAAACGATTTTTACAAATATCTACAGATTAGACATTTTTTATCAAGAGTTCCAAAGTCTAGTTGGGACAATAAAACTATTTTTGAAACAAAATTCTTTCACCTCAATAAGCATGCTAAAGGTGTTTCGTTGGTATATCATTATACTATACATTAGATAGTATACATGTAGAGGAACAAATGCAATGTGTAAAGCATTGGGAAAGAGATTTGAATCTCACTCTAACACCTGAGAATTGGGAATTCATTTTTAGACTGCCCACAACATTATCTAAGTGCACAATGCATCTAGAAGCACGACGAAAAATTCTCTATAGGTGGTATTATACTCCCAGCAAACTATCCAAAATATATCCAACAGCATCAGACAAATGCTGGAGGTGTATGAAGTCCCCAGGTACAATACTACACGTATTTTGGGCATGCCCAGTTCTAACCAATTTCTGGCAACAAATTGAAAAAATGCTAGAAAATATTCTGAAATAGAAAGTATCCCTTAATCCTGCCATGGTATTACTAGGGGTAGGACTTACAGATTTATCCCCAGACGAAAGGGTAGTAATATTTCATATAACCATTACTGCATTATCTCTTATAGCAACGTTATGGAAAACAGATAAAATACCGTCCTTTGGAGAACTATCAATAGGGTTAATAACAATTGTATATTGGAAAGATCAGTAGCCTTTATGGAAGGAAATCAGAAAAAATTCTACAAAAACTGGAAGCTTTGGCTTCAAACAAATTATTACAAGGCCTCGCCACAATATGTCTTTTTGGAATCTAACTATCTAGACCGTAACAAAGAATGATTTATATATATGCATAGTCTAGGATGAAGAGAATGAGAAAATAAAGGAACAGCTTATACTATATGTGTACATGTACCATTGTAAAAGTAATACAGGTACCCTACCAAGCCGAATTTTTATTGTTTTTAGTTAGGAAGTTGTGGTTGCCATCCTAGGGTTTGGGATGCTTTTGAAGTTATTATTATGGAAAACATAGAACCAATGTGTATTGTATATAAACATACTGTATATCAAAATGTTTGATAAAAAAATGTAATGCCTTGGTTCTAATAAAAATATTTGGAAAAAAAGACATATCAAATCTACAAATTTTCTTTATATGGCTTGCATGGCAGTCCAAAAGACACGGACAATAACTGATACAGCAAACCCACTAGAAAATAGTGCAACTGCATCTATCTGTCAACTTGACTGCATTTAAAAATTTTTTTCACTTTCCAGTTCCTGCACAGAATAAATGTTACCATTAGGAAGTAACATTTGTCCTGCAGATAACAAGGCTTCCAGGTTCTATAAAAGTGAAAAAGCACATTTATGTACATAAAATGTCAGACTAAAGTTGATAATTCATTTATCGGGTTTTGCACTTTGTTTAATAAATCTCTAGTGTTACTACTAATTAAAAAGTTAGTAAACCTAGAGAAAATGAAATAGCATAAAAAGTTATTTTCAAATTTGTAATCCTTTCAAGAACCGATTTAAATGTATGAATTCTCACTTAAGGCAAACACAACCTTTCCTGATAGTCATAAGTTAAGGAAGAGCCATTAAAGAAGATTAATATTTAAAGAGCATATTATATATTAACTGATTATAATAAACACATTTTCAAATGAATAACTGTACTTGCATATTATACAGCCCTTTTGATGTTTTTGTTTTTCTTCTAGACTTTAAAACAAGGAATCTGTTCTCGAGAAACGTCTAGCAATCAGCAGATTGATCAGTCCAATAATGCCAAGGTTGAAAAATGTTGCTCTGCTTTGGAAAGTGCCAGACAGCCATGTACCAAACATAGAAGAGGGATATCAGAATCTTCACATACCTTACACAGTTCTCAAGTAGCAAAAGAACCCAAAAGCCTAAAAGAACTCCTGGTTAGTGTTTTAGATTTATAGAAAAAATAATATATATATAATATTAAAGTATAAGCCGAAACTCCTAATTTTAACACCAAAAAAAATGGAAAAACCTACTCAATTGAGTATAAGCCGAGGGTGGGAAATGCATTGGTCACAGCATCCCCAGTATATAGCCAGCAAGACCCCAGTAGTGTATAACCTGCCTGCCCCCTAGTGTATAGCCTGTAGCCCCTGCCCCAATATAATGCAGTGTACAAAAAACTGTGTACTTGCCCTCCGATGCCTCCCTGGCAGGTCCTACGGCGATTCTCCGGCCTCCGTGTCCCCGCCCAGTCCGCCACTGACATGATATTGTGTACCGATGCCGGCGCTCATAGTAGAATGTCAGCTAGCGGCTGACGTCACAATCCCTGTGACAGACAGCGCATGGACACTGAGCCGATGCCAGAGCATCACTGTATAGAAGAGGACTTGCCAGGGGGGCGTTGGAGGGTGAGTACACGGTTTGTTTTTCTTGACTCAAGTATAAACTGAGGTGAGGTTTCAATCAGCGGATTTAGTAGAATATTTCCCAGAAAGATACCCTTCATGCCAAGTATTGGTTTACCTATAATTGCTATAATGTTCCATTCTGTTTCATTTTGGTCTGCAGGATGAATCGGAATGCACATCGGAGGAGGAAGATGGGCTTTCTCAGGATGAAATCCAGGCCTTTTTGGAAAACAACCAGTCCTTTTACAGCAAGCGGCAGCAATTCAGACAGTATCTGAAGGAAAAATTTAACAAATACTGTCTTCTGCATGATCATAGGAATGCCCTTTGTAGTAGCTGGTTGGCAACAGCTGGGGCATTTTAAACAAAATAATACTACTGTCTTTTGTTAAAGCTATTAAAATGACTCCCAGACTTTTTCTATGTTTTTGTTCTAGTTTTTTTTGATCTGCAGTTAAATTTTTACTAGATTCTACCCACCCCTCTCCCCCCACAAACTTTTAATTTCTAGTAAGTTCAAGGATCAGAAATACATTTAGATAATCTTTTTCTTAAACAAGTTCACAACCTTAATCTTGTCATTGGTTTCTATTCGGTTATCTATGTTTTTCTTTAAACCTCATGCTTACATGGTTTAGCTTAAGAAATAATATTGTAAGGGTAATTATTTTCCAAAAAAAAGCAATGAACAAGAATAGACAGTTTAATTAATCTGACTTCCAGTTGCTGAATGTTTCAGATGCAATTATGTATAAGTGCAATGTGCAGAACTGAAAAATAAAGAATATTTATTAATATGCATAGTAAAGATTTGGCTTTCTATTTGTTTTTTAAAAGTCTGCAATCTATTTTGTCTACATTTCTAGAGAAGTAGAAAGTATCCTAGTCTGTAGGGATAAAAGCTGTAATTCAAAATCCCTCACTGTTTTCTGTAGGAACATGGCACAAACCATTTAAACAGATGAGGTTTGAAATTTAGCAGTGTCAGACTAAAGTAGCCTGAGCAACTAACTAGAGAGAATATACAGGCATACATATATATATATTATACAATGTATATTACGTACAAAATAGGTTCTTTAGGTTTGTTCTTAAGTTGAATTTGTAAGTCTCAACCTGTGATAACTGTTATAGCTGTTTATTGTACCCCATGGCTAAAGTACAGTAAATTACCAATTACCAGAGGTCCGTTTGTAACTAGTGGTCATCTGTAAGTCTGGTGTTCTTAAGTCCATCCCTTGGGTGTTTTGATTATTCCTCTCATCAGGCTTGGGAGCAAATGCTTTGAATAGTGGACGTGCAAAACACCAGAAAGCTTAGTGATGCAATATATAGATATATAGAAATCGTGCTTTCTTAGGAAATGAAACTAAAATTAAAATAAACCTTTCCTGTTTCGGTTTACCAAGGATTACCAAAATTTATTTATATTTGTCCAATGCTAGAATAATGAGAGATAATTGAAGGATTGCCTTTAAACAGTTTGGGACTGCCCATATGATGATGTCATGTCTTTGGAAGCTAATTATTCTATGTGCAGAACTGAAAAAATAAGAATATTTATTAATATGCATAGTAAAGATTTGGCTTTCTATTTTTTTTAAATCTGCAATCTATTTTTGTCACATTTCGAGAAGTAGAAAGTATCCTAGTCTGTAGGGATACTCGGTAATTCAAAATCCCCACTGTTTTCTGTAGGAACATGGCACAAACCATTTAAACAGATGAGGTTTGAAATAGCAGTGTCAGACTAAAGTAGCCTGAGCAACTAACTAGAGAGAATATACAGGCATACATATATATATTTATACATGTATTATTACGTACAAAATAGGTTTCTTTAGGGTTTGTTCTTAAGTTGAATTTGTAAGTCTCAACCTGTGATAACTGTTTAAGAGCTGTTTATTGTACCCATGGCTAAAGTACAGTAAATTACCATTACCAAGGGCCGTTTGTAACTAGTGGTCATCTGTAAGTCTGGTGTTCTTAAGTCCATCCCTTGGGTGTTTTGATATCCGTCAAATACCGAATAATTAGCTTCAAAGCACATGACCATCATATGGGCAGTCCCCAACTGTTTTAAAGGCAATCCTTCAATTATCTCTCATTATTCTAGCATTGGACAAATATAAATAATTTTGGTAATCCTTGGAAACCGAAACAGGAAAGGTTATTTTAATTTTAGTTTCATTTCCTAAGAAGAACGATTTCTATATATCTACTATTGCATCACTAAGCTTTGGCGTTTTGCACGTCACTATTCAAAGCATTTGCTCCAAGCTGATGAGAGGAATAATCAAAACACCCCAAGGGATGGACTAAGAACACCAGACTTAACGATGACCACTAGTTACAAACGGACCTCTGGTAATGGTAATTTACTGTACTTTAGCCATGGGTACAATAAACAGCTATAACAGTTATCACAGGTTGAGACTTACAAATTCAAACTAAGAACAAACCTAAAGAACCTATTTTGTAAGTATATACATTGTATAATATATATATTGTATGCTGTATATTCTCTACTGTTGTTGCTCAGGCTACGTCTTATGACACTGCATAATTTCAAACCTCATCTGTTTAAATGGTTTGTGCCAGTTCCTACAGAAAACAGTGAGGATTTTGAATTACAGCTTTATCCCTACAGACTGGATACTTTCTACTTCTCTAGAAATGTAGACAAAAATAGATTGCAGACTTTTAAAAAACAAATAGAAAGCAAATCTTTACTATGCATATTAATAATATTCTTATTTTTCAGTTCTTGCACATTGCAGTTATACATAATTGCATCTGAAACATTCAGCAACTGGAAGTCAGATTAATTAAACTGTCTATTCTTGTTCATTGCTTTTTTTTTTGGAAATAATTACCCTTACAATATTATTTCTTAAGCTAAACCATGTAAGCAGAGGTTTAAAGAAAAACATAGTAATACGAATAGAAACCAATGACAAGATTAAGGTTGTGAACTTGTTTAAGAAAAGATTATCTAAATGTATTTCTGATCCTTGAACTACTAGAAATTAAAAGTTTGTGGGGGGAGAGGGGTGGGTAGAATCTAGTAAAAATTTAACTGCAGATCAAAAAAACTAGAACAAAAACATAGAAAAAGTGGGAGTCATTTTAATAGTTTAACAAAAGACAGTAGTAATTTTGTTTAAAATGCCCCAGCTGTTGCAACCAGCTACTACAAAGGGCATTCCTATGATCATGCAGAAGACAGTATTTGTAAAATTTTTCCTTCAGATACTGTTGAATTGCTGCCGCTTGCTGTAAAAGGACTGGTTGTTTTCCAAAAAGGCCTGGATTTCATCCTGAGAAAGCCCATCTTCTCCTGCCGATGTGCATTCCGATTCATCTGCAGACCAAAATGAAACAGAATGGAACTTATAGCAATTATAGGTAAACCAATACTTGGCATGAAGGGTATCTTTCTGGGGGAAATATTCTACTAATCCGCTGATTGAACACCTCACCTCAGATTATACTTGAGTCAAGAAAACAAACCGTGTACTCACCCTCCAACGCCCCCCTGGCAAGTCCTCTTCTATACAGTGATGCTCTGCATCGGTCAGTGTCCATGCGCTGTCTGTCACAGGGATTGTGACGTCAGCCGCTAGCTGACATCTACTATGAGCGCCGGCATCGGTCACAATATCATGTCAGTGGGGGACTGAGCGCGGACACGGAGGCCTGGAGAATCGCCGTAGGACCGCGGGAGGCATCGGAGGCAAGTACCACTGGTTTTTTGTACACTGCATTATATTGGGCGGGGCTGGCTACAGGCTATACACTAGGGGGCAGGCAGGTTATACACTACTGGGGTCTTGCTGGCTATATACTGGGGATGCTGTGACCAATGCATTCCCACCCTGGCTTATACTCAAGTGAGTAGGTTTTTCATTTTTTTTGGTGTTAAAAATAGGAAGTTTCGGCTTAACTTTAATAGTATATATATATTATTTTCTTTAATCTAAAACACTAACCAGAGCTTCTTTTAGGCTTGTTGGGTTCTTTTGCTACTTGAGAAACTGTGTAAGTATGTGAAGATTCTGATATCCCTCTTTAGTTTGGTACATGGCTGTCTGGCACTTTCCAAAGCAGAGCAACATTTTTCAACCTTGGCATATTGGAGACTGATCAATCTGCTGATTGCTAGACGTTTCTCGAGAACAGATTCCTTTTTTAAAGTCTAGAAGAAAAACAAAAACATCAAAAGGGCTGTATAGTATGCAAGTACAGTTATTCATTGAAATGTGATTTATAATAATCGTTAAATTATAATATGCTCTTTAAAATTATCTTCTTTAATGGCTCTTCCTAACTTATCAGGAAAGGTTGTGTTTGCCTTAAAGGAGAATTCATACATTTGAATCGGTTCTTTGAAAGGATTACAAATTTGAAAATACTTTTTATGCTATTCATTTTCTCTAGGTTTATTAACTTTTAATTAGTAGTAACACTAGAGGTTTATTAAAAAAGTGCAAAACCCGATAAATGAATTATCAACTTTAGTCTGACATTTATGTACATAAAGTGCTTTTTTCACTTTTATAGAACCTGGAAGCTTGTTATCTGCAGGACAAATGTTATCTTCCTAAGGTAACATTTATTCTTGCAGGAACTGGAAAGTGAAAAATTTTTAAATGCATCAAGTTGACAGATAGATGCAGTGCACTATTTTCTAGGGGGTTTTGCTGTATAAGTTATTGTCCGTGTCTTTTGGACTGCCATGCAAGCCATATAAAGAAAATTTGTAGATTTGATAGTCTTTTTTTTCCAAATATTTTTATTGAAACCAAGGCATTACATTTTTTTTATCAAACATTTTGATATACAGTATGTTTTATTACATACACATTGGTCTATGTTTCCATAATAATAACTTCAAAGCATCCCAACCCTAGGATGGCAACCACAACTTCCTAACTAAAACAATAAAATTCGGACTTGGTGGGGTACCTGTATTACTTTTACCAATGGTACATGTACACCTATAGTTAAGAATGTTTCCTTTATTTTCTCATTCTCTTCTTCCTGACGATGATATATATAAATATTCTTTGTCGTGTTTCGTAGATACTTCCAAAAAAGAATATGTGGCGAGGCCTTGTAATAATTTGTTTGAAGCCAAGGCTTCCAGTTTTTGTAGAATTTTTTTCTCATGCTTCCTTCCATAAGGCTATGACATGTCTTTCCATATACATTGTTATTAACCCTATTGATAGTTCTCCAAAGGACGGTATTTTATCTGTTTTCCATAACGTTGCTATAAGAGATAATGCAGTAATGGTTTATATGAATATTACTACCCTTCGTCTGGGGATAAATCGTAAGTCCTACCCCTAGTAATCCCATGGCAGGATTAAGGGATACTTTCTATTTCAGAATATTTCGAGGCATTTTTTTAATTTGTTGCCAGAAATGGTTTAGAACTGGGCAGTCCCACAATAGATGTTAGTATTTACCTGGGGACTTCATACACCTCCAGCATTTTGATTTGCTGTTTGGATATATTTTGGATAGTTGCTGGGAGTATAATACCACCTTTTTCGTCGTGCTTCTAGATGCATTGTTGTTAGATAATGTTGTGGGCAGTCTAAAAATGAATTCCCAATTCTCAGTGTTAGAGTGAGATTCAAATCTCTTTCCCCATGCTTTACACATTGCATTTGTTCCTCAGTACCTATGTATAAATATATATACCAACAAACACCTTTAGCATGCTTATTGAGGTGAAAGAATTTTGTTCAACAAATAGTTTTATTGTCCCAACTAGACTTGAAACTCTTGATAAAAATGTCTAATCTGTAGATATTGTAAAAATCGGTTTTATGAACTTGATATTTCAAGCAAATGTCAGAAAAGGCCAGTAAGTGATCTTTTTCCCCAAATAATTATCAATTTGTGATATGCCTTTTTGAATCCATCATTACACAAAGTCGCGTTAACCAGCAGGCTAATATTTCACATGGCATGTCGTCACTTTTCACGAAAACATTTTTTGATCTGTCAAGTATTTTTCCATACAGTATATCCTGCCTTTGTTGGGATAATGTTGGGATTTGTCGTGACCCTCTATTGCTAATGCCATAATCTAGTGGTCATTGAAGTTTTTATGTCCGCCTCATTCTCAATCGCACCCAGTGTTTCATTGTTTTTTCCAAACACCAATATTGTTGCTCTAAAATTGCTGCTTCGTAATATCTGTTTATGTTAGGTAAACCCAGGCCCCCTTAGAGTGAGGTCTGTACAATATTGTGGCTGCTACTCTCGATTGGCATTTAGCCAATGTATTTTTTAGAATATTTTGGAGTTTAGAAGGAATTTTTTTAGAGACGGTATAGGGACGTTTCTAAAGATATACGTAATTTTGGGAGAACCACATCTTTATAGTGGCTATTCTGCCAATCCATGATATCCAATGTCTAGAGTAATCTTTTTACCTCAGCTTCAATCTTGAGATATAAGGGGGGAGAATAGTTGAGAGAAGAGGTTTTTTACTTGGGAAGCTAATTTGATTCCCAGGTACGGAGTTGGTATACTGTGCATAATAGGATATATGTCCTGAAGTTTTTGTTAACACTGGAATATTCATTCCCATATTAGAGACTTCGTTGCATTAACTTATAGTAAGAAACTCTGCTAAACTGATTAAGTAAAAAGGAACTGCTGCTAAGGATTTTACGGTTGTGGTAGAGCTTAATAAACATCGTCTGCAAACAATCCAATTTGGGACATACTTTTCCCACTTTAATGCCTGAAATCGCTTTTGAGCTTAAGGCTTCTGCCAGTGGTTCCATTACCATTGTAAAGATTAGCGGATGTGAAGGGGGCATCCTTGTCGGGTCCCATTAGTAATTAGAAAGGGTGGGAAGGGATCCTGCCATGGAGACATAAGCTGATGGATTGGTATTATAGCGCCATAATGCCTAATACTGCTTTGTGAAAAGCCAAAATTTTTTCTAATACTAACTTTAAGAACCCCAATGCACCCTGTCAAATGCCTTCTCCGCATCTAGCGATAAGAGCAAAGAAGGCGTCCGACTTTTTTCAAATATTTCAATTAGATAATAATTTCTAGTGCCATTGAGAGACTCTCCCCCTGACGAAGCCCACTGATCTCTGTCTTATGAGCTCCGCAGAAGGAGAACCAGCCTGTTCTGCCATAGTATTTTGGCATATGCATTTAGATCAGTATTAAGTAATGAAATTGGGCGAAAATTGGCCGGTTTATCTGGTATCTTGCCCGGTTTTGGGAGGTAATTATGGAGGCAGATAGCATTTCTTGGGAATGGTGTCCCGTATCTGATACTTTTAAACAGTGTCTCTAGATGTGAACTAACATAGAGGTATGGTCTTATAATATTTGTAGGTAGCCCGTCTGGTCCGGGGGCCTTATTAGTTTTAGAGATTATATAGCATTTTTAATTTCTCTACGTTTAATAGGCACTGCCAATTTGTCGTTTTGTACGTGTGAGTGCGGGAGGGTTGCACTATAGATTCATCTGATCTCAGATTATACACGATTTGAATAGTACTTGGGCCATTTCTTCTGCGATTTTTGTCGGATCAAATACTTTTTCACCTTTTGCGTTAAAAATAAAAGGGATCTATTTTTGCGCCTTCTCTCTTTAGATTGGTTAGCTAATAGTCTATTAGCATGGTTCCCTAGCGCATACTGTTGATGTCATCTTCTTCAATGCCTTTTCATATTTGTAGGTGTCTATTGTTTTAATTGGTTTTGGCCAGAATATCTATCATTTCCGTCTATGCGAGCAAATGTATTTATTTAGGGCACTAAGTATGTAAGAAGACAGTATATGCGACGCATTCTATCATTAGCTTTGTTTGCTACTGCTATATTTAAAATGCCTCTTACAAACACTTTTATGGGCGCACCATAATTGGGCCCTATCTCGGCGTTGAGTTTTCTGTAAGAAGTCAGGATTACTTTTATTGTTCTCATCCTGGTATTTAGGAATATGTAATAAAAATAGTTCAACCTCAATGACTGGAGCGAGCTTTAAGTATTGCTCTCATCTCTAAATGTATCGGAGCAGGTGGTCGATACCAACGTATTACGTCGCATTCTTGATGACCTTATTCTCCTAAAGTAGATGGTGTCTAGAAGAGGTCGATTCTAGAATACATTTAGGGGTAGAGAACTAAAAACATCTTTTTCCGTCGGGTGTTGTAATCTCCACAATCCAGATAGGCTTCTTGATGGAAGTTGAAATAATTCTTTGATGCTCTATCTGGGTGGTAGATTGGAAGTATCCACTGAGGGCCACATGGCATATAAGTCTCCTGCACATATACAGAACCTTGGTTGGTTTGTCTAGCAAATATTTTTTCAAAGATGTTGTGTTTTGTTGGTGAGTATATCGAGACTTGTGTAATGTGTTATTACTTGGCTTAACTTACGGTCTCCCCAGTGTATCTATTATCTATTCATATGGAGAGGCCAATTTTAATGGCTATCAAACTCCTTTTGTCTTGCTGTTTGCAGGGGCACCATTATATAGGGATGCGGTGTAAAGATGTAGTACCTTGGATAGAGGTATTTGAAAGCACACCTGAAACAACCATGCACCAAAGGATGAACTAAATTGGGGTGCATCCACAATTCTTTCCTTTAGGCTTTCCCATTCATCATTTGGTGCAATTTTCAGAAACCCGAGGGTGCCTCATACATCTGTAGACCATTATATGCAATGGTTTGAATGAAATCTACATCCAAATGTTGTGCAACTACTTCAGACCATAACAATGAAGTTTTGATATCTCCACACTTATGTACCAATCAACATCGGTCAAGTTGCATCTTCCTTCATGCTTTTTCCAAAAATGATTAATTGTTTTGGTGTAAAGTGTACCCTATGCACTACTTAATCTGAGTTGCAATACAGGACTATTCTTGGTAGTTTTTTTTATCATATACCATGAGTCTACCCACTCTCTCTACCATATAACCACCATCCTTGACAGAAGTTATATCAGGAGGAATAATTAAAACACAAAAGGGATGCACTTCTCCCCTATAATCACTCAAGGCGTACCTGAGCTGGGCATAAAAAACCCCACATTTAAATGGAAATCCAGAGCCTGTGAACTACTACCTAGTGTTATACCTTTTCAACCTGAAAACGGTGTTAGTTTCTGTATGAGATGTAAAAGAGGTAGAAATTGGCAGCTGCTGTCATCGGCCATTCTAAGCTGAATGTGCTGCCTCTCTTCAGATCGCAGCAGCAATGCAGCTTAAGGCATGGCAAATCAGCATGGAGACTGGCTGGGAATCCCAGTCCGTTGCCCTTTTTCAACCTGAAACTGTGTTAGTTTTCTGTATAGAGTAAAAGAAGGTAGAAATTAGGCAGCTGCTGTCATCGGCCATTCTAAGCTGAATGCTGCCTCTCGTCAGATCGCAGCAGAATGCAGCTTAGGCTGGCAAATACCAGCATGGAGACTGCTGGGAATCCCAAGTTCCGTTGCCCTTTCAACCTGAAAACTGTTTTAGTTTTCTGTAGAGATAGTAAAAGAGTAGAAATTGGGTAGCTGCTGTCATCGCCATTCTAAGCTGAGTGTGCCTGCTCTCGTCAGATCGCAGCACAATGCAGCTTAAGGCTTGGCAAGTACCAAGCATGGGAGACTGGCTGGAATCCAAGTTCGTTTGAACTTTCCTCAACCTAAACTGTGTTAGTTTCTCTATGAGATTTTTAAAAAAGGTAGAATTAGGCAGCTGCTGTCATCGGCCATTCTAACTAATGTGCCTGCTCTCGTCAGATGCAGCAGCAATGCCTAAGGCTTGGCAAGTACCAGCATGGGAGACTGGCTGGGAATCCAAGTTCTGTTGCCCTTTTCAACCTGAAACTGTTTATTTCTTCTATGAGATGGTAAAGGAGGTAGAAATTATACAGCTGCTGTCATCGGCCATTCTAACTGAATGTGCCCTGCTCTCGTCAAGATCTGCAGCAGCCATGCAGATTTAAGCTTGGCAAGTACAAGCATGGGAGATGGCTGGGAATCCCAAGTCTCGTTGACCTTTTTCAACCTGAAAACTGTGTTAGTTTTCTGATGAGATAGTAAAAGAAGGTAAAATTAGGCAGCTGCTGTCATCGGCAATTCTAACTGAATGTACCTGTCTCTCGTCAGATCGCAGCACAGCAATGCAGCTAAGGACTGTGGCAAGTCAGCATGGGGAGACTGGCTGGGAATCCCAAGTTCTCTTGACTTTTTTTCAACCTGAAAACTGTTTTTTCTCTATGAGATAGTAAGAAGAAGGTAGAAATTAGCAGCTGCTGTCATCGCGCAATTCTAGCTGTAATGTGCCTGCTCTCGCAATCGCAGCAGCAATGCAGCGTAAGGCTTGGCAAGTACCAGACATGGGAGACTGGCTGGGAATCCCAAGTTCCGTTGACCTTTTTCAACCTGAAAAATTGTGTTAGTTTCTCTATGAGATAGTAGAAGAAGGTAGAAATGAGGCAGCTGCTGTCCATCGGCATTGCTAGTCGAGTGCCTCTTGCAGATGCAGCACAATGCACTTAGGCTTGGCAGTACCAGCAGGGAGACTGGCTGGAATCACAAGTTCCTTGACCTTTTCAACCTGAAAACTGTGTTCTTGTCTTCTCTATGAGATAGTAACAAGTAGAAATTAGGCACTGCTGCCATCGGCCATTCTAAGCTGATGTGCCTCTCTCGTCAGATCGCACGCAGCAAGCAGCTTAAGCTGGCAAGTCCAGATGGGAGACTGGCTGGGAATCCCAAGTTTCTTGACTTTTTTCAACCTAATAACTGTGTTAGTTTTCTCTATGAGATTTAAAAGAAGTAGAAATTAGGCAGCTGCTGTTATTACCATTCTCAAGCTGAATGTGCCTGCTCTACGTAGAATCGCAGACAGCAATGCGCTTAAGGCATGGCAAATACCAGCATGGGAGAACTGGCTGGAATCCCAGTTCCGTTGACCTTTTTCAACCTGACCTGTTCTGTTTCTCTATGAGATAGTAGAAGAGGTAAAATTATGGCAGCCTGCTGTCATCGGCCATTCTAATCTAATGTGCCTGCTCTCGTCAGTTGCAGCACAATGCAGCTTAAGGGCTGGCAAGTACCAGCATGGGAGACTGGGCTGGGAATCCCAAGTTCTGTTGCCCTTTTTCAACCTGAAAACTGTGTTAGTTTCTCTCTATGAGATAGTAAAAGAAGGTAGAAATTAGGCAGCTGCGGTCATCGGCCATTCTAGCTGAATCTCCTGCTCTCGTCAAGATCGCAGGCAGCAATGCAGCTAAGGCTTGCAAGTACAGCAGGGAGACTTGCTGGGAATCCCAAGTTCTGTTGAACTTTTCAACCTGAAAACTGTGTTAGTTTCTCTATGAGATAGTAAAAGAAGGTAGAAATTAGGCAGCTGCTGTCATCGGCCATTCTAGGCGGCCATTCTAGGCTGAATGTGCCTGCTCTCGCCAGATTGCAGCAGCAATGCAGCTTAAGGCTTGGCAGTACCACATGGGAGACTGGGGGGAATCACAGTTTCTGTTGACCTTTTCAACTGAAACTGTACTTGTTTCTTATGAGATATAGAAGAGGTAGAAATTAGGCAGCTGCTGTTCATCGGCCATTCTAGCTGAATGTGCCTGCCTCGTCAGATCGCAGCAGCAATGCCGCTAAGGCAGGAATTACTCAGCATGGAGACTGGCTGGGAATCCCAAGTTCCGTTGAACTTTCTCAACCTGAAGAAACTGTGTTAGTTTCTATTGAGATAGTAATAGGAAGTAGAAATTATGCGGCTGTCATCGGCCATTCTAAGCTGAATGTGCCTGCTCTCGTCAGATCACAGCAGCAATTCGCTAAGGCTTGGCAAGTACCAGCAGGAGACTTGGCTGGAATCCCAAGTTCCTGGACCTTTTTCTGACCTTAAAACTGTGTTAGTTTTCTCTTGAGATGTGAAAGAAAGTAGAAATTAGGCAGCTGCTGTCAGCGGCCATTCTCAAGCTGAATGTGCCTGCTCTCGTCAGATGCAGCAGCAAGCATGCGTTAGGCTTGGCAAGTACCACATGGGAGATTGGCTGGGAATCCCGAGTTCCGTTGACCTTTTTCGACCTTAAAACTGTGTTTATTTCTCTGAGAATAGTGAAAGAAAGTAGAATTGGCAGCTGCTGTCATCTCGCGCCTTCTAAGCTGAGTGTGCCTGCTCTCGTCATCGTCAGCAGCAGCATGCAGCTTAAGGCTGGCAAGTACCAGCATGGGAGACTGGCTGGGATCAAAGTTCTGTGCCCTTTTTCAACCTGAAAACTGTGTTAGTTTCTCTATGAATAGTAAAGATGGTAGAAATTAGGCAGCTTGCTGCATCGGCCATTCTAGGCTAATGTGCCTGCTCTCGCCAGATTGCAGCAGCAATGCAGCTTAGGCTTGGCAGTACCAGCATGGGAGACTTGCTGGCGAATCAGAAGTTCTTTGACCTTTTCAACCTGAAAACGGTGTTAGTTTCTCTATAGTTATAAAGAAGGTAGAAATTAGGCAGCTGCTTGCCATCGTCCATTCTAAGCTGAATTGTGCCGCTCTCGTCAGATCGCAGCAGCAATGCAGCTTAGGACTTGGCAAGTTCCCGATTGGGAGGACTGGCTGAATCCCAATTTCATTGACTTTTTTCAACCTGAAAACTGTGTTAGTTTCTCATGAGATTTAAAAGAGGATAAGAAATTAGGCAGCGCTGTTATCGGCCATTCTAAGCTGAATGTGCCTGCTCTCGTCAGATCACAACAGCAATGCCAGCTTAAGGCATGGCAATACCAGCATGGGAGCATCGGCTGGGAATCCCAAGTTCCGTTGACCTTTTCACATCCTGAAAACTGTGTCTATGTTTCTCTATGAGATAGTAGAAGAGGTTAGAAATTAGGCAGTCTGATGTCATCTGCCATTCTAATCTAATGTGCCTGCTCTCGTCAGATGCAGCAGCAATGCAGCTTAAGGCTTGGCAAGTAACACAGGGAGATCGGTGGGAATCCAGACAGTTCTGTTGCCTTTTCAACAGTTACAATAAACTGTGTTAGTTTCTCTATGAGATAGTAAAGAAGGTAGAAATTGAGGCAGCTTGCGTCATCGGCCATTCTAGGCGGCCATTTCTAGGCTGAATGTGCCTGCTCTTCGCCAGATTTGCAGCAGCATGCAGCTTAGCTTGGCAAGTACCATGCATGGGAGACTGGCTGGGAATCAAAATTCTGTTGACTTTTTCATTTGAAAACTGTGCTTAGTTTTTCTCTATTGAGATAGGTAAAGTAAGGTAGAAATTCGGCAGCTGCTGTCATCGGCCATTCTAAGCTGAATGTGCCTGCTCGTCAGATCGCAGCAGCAATGGCAGCTTAAGGCTATGGCAAATACCAGCATGAGAGATCTGCTTGGAATCCAAGTTCGGTTTGACTTTTTGCCTACTGAAAACTGTGTTTAGTTCCTCTATGAGATAGTAAAAGAAGGTAGTAAATTAGGCAGCTGCTTGTCATCGGCCAGTTTACAAGCTGAAGTGCCTGCTCTTGTCAGATTGCAGCGAGCAATGCAGCTTAAGGCTGGCAAGTACCAGCATGGCGAGACTGGCTGGGAATCCCAAGTTTCCGTTGACCTTTTTCAAACTGAAAACTGTGTTAGTTTCTGTATGAGATAGTAAAAGAAGGTAGAAATTAGGCCAGCTGCTGTCATCGGCCATTCTAAGGCTTGAATGTGCCTGCACTCGCAGATCGCAGCAGCAATGCAGCTTAAGGCATGGAAAGTACCAGCATGGAGACTGGCTGGGAACCCCAGTTCCGTTGAACTTTTCTCAACCTGAAAACTGTGTTAGTGTTCTCTATGGATATATTGAAGATTAGAATTATGCAGCTGCTGTCATCGGTCCATTCTAGCTGAATGTGCTGCTCTCGTCAGATCGCAGCAGCAATGCCTGCTTAAGAGCTTGGCAAGTACCAGCATGGGAGATTGGCCTGGGAATCCCAAGTTCCGTTGACCTTTTTCGACCTTAAAACTGTGTTATTTTCTCTATGAGATAGTGAAAGAAAGTAGAAATTAGGCAGCTGCTGTCATCGGCCATTCTAAGCTGAATGTGCCTGCTCTCGTCAGATCGCAGCGCACATGCAGCTTAAGGCTTGGCAAGTACCCAGCATGGGAGACTTGCTGGGATCCAGAGTTCCGTTGAACTTTCTCACTAAACTGTGTTTAGTTTCTCTATGAGATTAAAAAAGGTAGAATTAGGAGCAAGCTGCTGTCATCGGCCATTCTAATCTAAATGTGCCTGCTCTCGTCATATTGCAGCAGCAATGCAGCTTAAGGCTTGGCAAGTACCAGCATGGGAGACTGGCTGGGAATCCCAAGTTCGTTGAACTTTCTCAACCTGAAAACTGTGTTAGTTTCTCTATGAGATAGTAATAAGGAGGTGAATTAGTGCAGCTGCTGTCATCGCCATTCTAAGCTGAATGTCCTGCTCTCGTCAGATCGCAGGCAGCAAGCATCTTAACGGCTTGGCAATTACTCAGCGCATGGGAGATTATGCTGAAATCCCAGTGTTCCGTTGACCTTTTTCGACCTTAAAAAACTCGTGTTATTTTCTCTATGAGATAGTGAAAGAAAGTAGAAATTAGGCAGCTGCTTGCTCATGGAACCATCTAGGCGCCATTTTAGAGCGGCATTCTAGCGAATGTGCCTGCTACTCTCACAGATCGCAGCAACAATGCGTAAGGCTTGGAAGTACCATCCAGTGGGACTGGCAGGGAATCACAAGTTCTGTTGACCTTTTTCAACCTGAAACGTGCTTGTTTCTCTATGAGATAGGTAGAAAAGGTAGAAAATTAGGCACTTGCTGTATCGGCCATTCTAAAGCTGAATGTGCCTGCTCTCGTCAGATCGCAGCAGCAATGCAGCTTAAGGCTTGGCAAGTACCAGCACGGGAGACGGCTGGGAACTCCAAAGTTCCGTGAACTTTCTCAACCTAAAACTGTGTAGTTTCTCTATGAATTTTAAAAAAGTTGAATTAGGCAGCTGCTGTCATCGGCCATTCTCAATCAAATGTGCCTGCTCTCTCGCTCAGCATAAGCGCGGTGCAATGGCAGCTTAGGCTTGGCAAGTACCGCAGCATGGGAGACTGGCTGGGAATCCCAGTTCTGTTGCCCTTTTTCAAACCTGAAAACTGGGTTAGTTTCTCAATGATAGTAAAGAAGGTAAGAAATTACAGCTCATGCTGTCATCGGCCAATTCTAAGCTAATGGGCCTGCTCTCGTCAGATCGTCCGCAGCAATGCAATCTTAAGGCATGGCAAATTCCCAGCATGGGAGACGGGCTGGGAATCCCAGTTCCGTTGACCTTTTCAACTGAAAACTGTGTTTTATTTTCTCATGAATAGGATGAAAGAAAGTAGAAATTAGGCAGCTGCTGTCATCGGCCATTCTAAGCTGATGTGCCCTGCTCTCGTCAGATCGCAGCAGCAATGCAGCTTAAGGCTGGCAAATACAGCATGGGAGACTGGCTGGGAATCCCAAGTTCCGTTGACCTTTTTCAACCTGAAAACTGTGTTAGTTTCTGTATGAGATAGTAAAAAAAGGTAGAAATTAGGCCAGCTGACTGTCATCGGCCATTCTAAGCTGAATGTGCTGCTCCTCGCAGATCGCAGCAGCAATGCAGCTTAAGGCTTGGCAAGTACCAGCATGGGAGATGGCTGGAAATCCAAGTTCCGTTGACCTTTTTCACCTTAAAACTGTGTCATTGTTCTCATTTGAGATAGGTGAAGTAAAGTAAAATTATTGCAGCTCTGCTGTCATCCGCATTCTAAAGCTGAATGTGCCTGCTCCGTCAGATTCGCAGCAGCAATGCAGCTAAGGCTTGGCAAGTTACCAGCATGGGAGATTGCTGGAATAACCCGAAGTTCCGGTTGACCTTTCGTACTTAAAACTCTGACTGCGTGTATTTTATTTCCTCTAATGAGATAGTGAAAGAAAGTAGAAATTGGGAGGGCAGTGCTGCTGTCCATCGGCCCAAGTCTTCGCGGAGTGTTCCTGCTCCTCGTCAGATCGCAGCAGCAATGCAGCTTAAGGCTTGGCAAGTCACACTGGGAGCTGGCTGGGAATCAGAATTTCGTTGCCTTTTTCAACCTTAAACGTGTGTTTATTTCTTATGATAGATAAAAGATGTAGAATAGGCAGCGGCTGTCATCGGCCATTCTAGCATAATGTTGCCTGCTCTCGCAGATTGCAGCAGAATGCACTTCAGGACTTGGCAAGCATACCAGCATGGGACTTGCTGGGAATCAGAAGTTCGTTGACCTTTACTTGTCAACCTTAAAACTGGGTTAGTCTCTATGGTAGTAAAAAAGGTAGAAATTAGGGCAGCTGCTGCCATCCGGTCATTCTAGCTGAATGTGCCTGCTCTCGTCAGATCGCGCAGCAATGCAGCTTAAGGCTTGGCAAGTACCAGCATGGGAGATTGGCTGGGAATCCCGAGTTCCGTTGACCTTTTTCGACCTTAAAACTGTGTTATTTTCTCTATGAGATAGTGAAAGAAAGTAGAAATTGGGCAGCTGCTGTCATCGGCCATTCTAAGCTGAGTGTGTCTGCTCCTCGCGTCAGATCGCAGCAGCAATGCAGCTTAAGGCTTGGCAAGTACCAGCATGGGAGACTGGGCTGGGAATCACACTTCTGTGACCATTTTTCATGCACTGTCAAATGTGTTTTCTGTATGCAATAGTAAAAAGATGTAGAAATTAGTGGCAGCGTCTGTCATCGGACATTCTAAGCATAATGTGCCCCTCTCAGCCATATGCAGCAGCAATGCAGATCTTAAGGCTATGGCAATACAGCATAGAGGAGACTGGCTGGGAATCAAGTTCTGTTGAACCTTTTTCAATCCCTTAAAACTGTGTTTAGTTGTACTCTATGAGAAGTAATAGAGAAGGTAGAAAATTATGCAGCTGGTGTCTATCGAGCCAGTTCTAAGCTGAATGTTGCCTGCTCTCTATATCTCGCAGCAGCATGCGTTCAGCGTGGATTGGCAATACCAGCATGGGAGATGCTTGAATCCCAAGTTACCGTGATGTCCCTTGTTTCGCACTTCCAAAACTCGGTTTTTCTTCTCTACGTTGTGAGATTAGTTAAGAAAAGGTAGAAAATTAGCAGTCGTGTCATCGGCCATTTCTGAAGCTTGGTGCTCCCGTCAGACTGCAGCAGCAATTTGCAGCTTAAGGCTTGGCAAGGTATCAGCATATGGGATGCTGGGAATCGCCAAGTTCCTTGCCTTTTTCACATAAAACTGAACTTGTTATTTTCTCTGATGTATTGACAAAGAAGAGTAGAATTAAGGGCACTGACTGCGTCATCGGCCATTTTAAGACTGAGATGTGATCCGCTCTCGTCAATACGCAGGCACAAGGCACTAAGCTTGGCAAAGTACCAGCTGGGAAATGGCTGAGAATCAAGATTGTTGACCTCTTTGTCAACCTGAAAACTGTCGGTCTAGTTCTCTATAAGATAGTAAAAGATAGGTAAGAAATTAGGTGCACGCTGTCCATCGGCCATTTGGGCACAGTAATGTGCCTGCTCTCGTCTAGCAGTGCAGTCAGCCATGCATGCTTAAGCTTGGCAAGTACCGACATAGGGAGACTTGCTGGGAATCCAGAGTTCCGTGACTTTCCTCAACCTGACAACTGTGTTTAGTTTCTTATGAGATAGGTAAAAGAAGGTAGAAATTAGCAGACTGCTGCTCATCGGCGCATTCTAAGCGGATCTATTGCTGCATTGCTGCTCGCAGATTGCGCAGCAATGCAGCTAAGGCTTGCATACCAAGCATGGGAGATTGGCTGGGAATCCAAGTTACGTTGACCTTTTCACATCTGAAAACGTGTACATTTTTCTCTATGAGATTAGTTGAGAAGACGTAGAAATTAGCATCGCTGTCATCGGCCATTCCTAAGCTGAATGTGCATTCGCTCTCGTCAGTATCGCAGGCAGCAATGCAGCTTAAGGCATGGCAAATCCAGCATGGGAGACTGCTGTGGAATCCCAGTTCCTTTGACCCTTTTTTCGCACCTGAAAACATGTGTTAGTTCTCTAGGAGATAGTGAAAGAAAGTAGAAATTGGCAGCTGCTGTCATCGGCCATTCTAAGCTGAATGTGCTGCTCGTCAGATCGCAGCAAGCATGCAGCTTAAGCATAGAAATTACCATCAATTCGGGAGCTGGAGCCCGTTGAATCCAAGTTCCTGTTGACATCTTGCTCAACCTGAAAACTGTGTTAGAGTTCTGCTATGAGATGTAAAAGAGCGTAGATAGAACTTAGCAGCTGCTGTCATGGCCATTCTACATTGAATGTGCCTGCTCTCGCCGATCCAGCAGTCAAGGCGCTTAAGCTTGGCAAGTACCAGCAGTGGAGATTGGCCGTGCGGATCGGAAGTACAGTTCTGTTGGACCATTTTCACGACCTAAAACTGTGCTTTTTCTCTTGCGATAGTGAAAGAGGTAGGAAATTATGGATCGCTGTCATCGGCCATTCAAGCTGAATTGCCTGCTGCTCAGATCGCCCCTTCCCCCCCCCCCCACCCCTCTCCCCAACAGGGCAGCATGCCAGCTTAAGTGCTGGCAAGTACCAGCAATGGGAGGATTGCTGGGAATCACAAGTTCCGTGTTCACCTTTTTCAGACCTGAAAACTTGTTCTGTTTTCTCTATCGAGATCAGATGAAGAAGGTAGAAGTAAAGTGGGCAGCTGCTGTCATCGCCATTCTAAGTGAGGTGCCTGCTCTGTCAGATTGTCTCGCAGCGCAATGCAGCTAAGGCTTTGGCAATGTACAGCATGTGGAGACTGGCTGGGAATCAGAATCTCTGTTGCCTTTTTCAACCTGAAAACACTGCTGTTAGTTTTCGTATGAGATAGGTAAATAAGCGTATACGTAACATTTAGGCAGCTGTCGGTCTATCGGTCCATTTCTAGAGCTGTGCAATGTGACCTGCCTCTAGCCAGATTGCAGCAGCAATTGCAGCGTAAGGGTGGCAAGTACCAGCATGGGAGACTTGCTGGGAATCCAGAGTTCTGTTTGGACTTTGTCACCTGAAAAACTGTGTTAGTTTCTCGTATGAGATCAGTAAAAGAAGGTAGAAATTAGGCAGCCTGCGTCATCGGCCATTCTAGCGCACTAGATGAATGTGCACTGCTCTCGTCAGATTCGCAGCAGCAATGCAGCTAAGGCTGGCAAGTACCAGCATGGGAGATTGCTGGGAATCCCAAGTTCCGTTGACCTTTTTCAACCTAAAACTGTGTACTGTTCTCTATGAATAGTGAAAGAAAGTACGAAGAATGAGGCAGCTGCTGTTCATCGGCCATTCTAAGCGAAGTGCCCTGCTTGTCAATAGTCGTGAGCAGCAATGGCAGCTTATGCATGGCAATACCTAGCAATGGGAGACTTGGCTGGGAATCTCCTGAGTTCGTTGAACCTTTTTTCGACCACATAAGAAACCTGTCGTTAGTTTTCTCTATGAGATAGTAAAGAAAGTAAAATATGGGGCAGCTGCTTGTCCATCGGCCATTCTAAGCTGAGTGTGCTGCCTCGTCACGATCGCAGCAGCATGCAGCTTAAGGCATTGGACAAGCTAAACAGCATGGGAGACTGGCTGGCGGAAATCCGAATTCTGTGACCTTTGCAACCTGAAACAGCGTTCGTTAGTTTCTTCCATGAACATCGTAATGAGGTAGAAATATAGCAGCTGCTGTCCATCGGCCATTCTAAGCTGCATTGTGCCATCCTGCTCGCGCACGATGCAACAGACAAGTGCAAGCTTAAGGCTTGGCAAGTACCTAGTCATGGTGAGGATCCTGCTGGGAATACAGAGTTCGTTGCACCTTTTTCTGAACCTTGAAAACTGTGTAGTTTCTTATTGAGATAGTAAAAAAGTAGAATTAGTCAGCTGCTGTGCCATCGGCCTTACTAAGCTGAATGTGCCTGCCCTCTCGCAGATCGCAGCAGCAATGCACGGCTTAAGCTGTGGCAGTCTCATCATGGCGAGATGTGTGGCTGCGGAATCCCGAGTTCCGTGACCTTTTTCGACCTTAAAACTGGTTTTTATTTTCTCCTATGAGATAGTGAAAAGAAAGTAGCTAAAATTGGGCAGTTGCTGTCATCAGGCCAATCTATAGCTGAGTGTGCTCTACTTCGTCAGATCGCACGAATGCAACTGCAGCTTAAAGGCCTTGAGCAAGTACCAAGCATGGAGCTCGGCTGGGAATCAGAAGTTCTTTGGACTCTTTTTCAACCGTGAAACTGTGTTAGTTTCGCTGTATAGATAGTAAAAGATGGGTAGAAAGTAGGCAGCTGCTGTCGTATCGGCATTCTATAAGGATAATGGCACGTGCGTTCGTCGCCAGATTGCATCAGCAATGCAGCTTAAGCTGGCAGTTAGCCAGCATGGGGGAGACTTGGCTGGTGAATTTCACGAAGTTTCTGTTGATCCTTTTTAACTGAAAGCGCAGTTCTGTGAGTATTCATTTATGTAGAAAGATAAGAGGTAAAATGTGAATTACACTGCTGTCGTAGCCATTCTAAGCTGAAGTTGTTGCCTGCTCCTCGTCAGATCGCAGCAGGCAATGCAGATGCTAAGGGACTGGCAAGATCCAGATGGGAGACTGGCTGGGAATCCCAATTTTTGTTTCGTGACCTTTTTCAACCTAAATACTGTGTTTTAGTTTCTCTTATTGAACGATTAATAGTAGAGAACGGTAAGAAATTGGCAGCATGCGTTCATCGTTGTCCATTCTAAGTCAATGTTGCTGCTCTGTCTGTAGATCTGCGTCCAGCAGATGCAGCTTAAGGCATTGGCAAGTACACGCATGGGGAGACTGGCTCGTGGAATCCCAGTTCCTGTTGACCCTTTTTCAACTGAAAACTGTCAGTTTTTCTCTCATGAGATAGTAGAAGAAGGTAAAATTAGGCAGTGCTGTCATAGTGCCATAATCTAAGCTGTTACGGTCCTGCTCTCGTCAACGATTCGCAGGTCAGTTGCAGCTTAGGCTGCGCATAAAGGTTACCAGCATGGGAGATGCGGGGAATCCAGTTCTGGAATGCACTTTTTCAACCTGAAAACTGTGTTTAGTTTCTCTTCAGTGCAGATAGTAGTAGAAAGTAGGGTAGAACATTAGGACACGACTGCTGTCATGCGGCCATTATCTATAGGCGGCCGTTGCGTAGCATGAATGTGCCGGCTCTCTCTGCCAGGATTGCAGCAGCAATGCAGCTAGGTCTGGCAAGTACCAGCTGGGAGACTGGGATCACTTATTCTTCAATCGAATGTCTTTCTAGATATGTAGAGAGAGAATGCGCTGCTGTATGATAAGCTGAAGTCGGTCTACGACAGAATCAAGCATGATACCAGTGAGAGTGTTGGAACCCACTTTATTTATTTCATCTAAACAGCTGTATTGTTCTCTAGATATAGTAACAAGAAGGAGAAATTAGGCAGCTGCTGTCATCGCTGCCATTAAGCTGAATGTGCCTGCTCGTTGTCAATATCGCGCAGTCAATGAGCTAAGGCTGGCAATACCAGCATGGAGTAGCTGGCTGGATCTCCAAGTTCCTGTTGACTTTTCTTCAAACTGTAAAACTAGTGTTTAGTTTTCCTGTATGAGATGTAAAATGAGGAAGTACAAATTAGGCAGCTGCTGTTGTCATCGGCCATTTAACTAGAATGTGCCTGCTTTACTGTCAAATCGCAGCACGCAATGCAGCTAAGGCTGGCAAGTACACGCATGGGAGACTGGCGTGGATCCCAAGTCCGTGTGACTTCGCAACCTGAAAAGACTGTGTTTAGTTTCTCTATGAGGATAGTAATAGGAGGTTAGAAATTATGAGCTGACTGTCAATCGGCCATTCTATAGCTGAATGTGCTGCTCTCCGATAGAACTCGCAGAGCAAGCAAGCGTTAAGCTTGGACAAGTACGCAGCTGGGAGATTGGCTGGAACTATAGCCCAAGTTCCGTTGACCTTTTTACGACCTTACAACTGTGTTATTTTTCTCTATGAGGATAGTTCGTGAAAGAAAGTAGAAATTAGGCAGTGCTGTCTGCTCATAGCATGCCATGGCGCATTCTAGGCCTGATGTGACTCGCTCTCGCCAGATCGCAGAAGCAAGCTTAAGGCTTGGCAAAGTACGAAGGGAGATGGCATTTGCGGAACCTCCAAGTTACGTTGAACCTTTTTCACCTTTATAAACTTGTGTTGTATTTCTATATGAGATAGTTAGAAGAAGGTAGAAACTGGCAGCTGACTGCTTGTCAGTCATGCCATATCTAAGCTGAAGTGGGCCTGCTTCGTCAGACGCAGCAAGCAAGCAGACTAAGGCGTGTCGCAAGTACCGCACGGATGGATTGCTGGGAATCCAGAAGTCTCGGTTGACTTTCACTTGAAAACTGTGTTAGTTGTCTCTATGAGATATCAGTCAAAGGCAGAATTAGGGCAGCTGCTGCCTCGGGCCATCTATCTAAATGTGCCTGCTCCTGCCAGTTGCAGCAGCAATGCAAGCTTAAGCTTACTTGGCAGACTCAGCATGGGGGAGGACCTGGCTGGGAATCACCAGTTTTCTGTTCTCTGTTTACCCTTTTTCAACCTGAAAACTGTGTTAGTTTCTCTATGATATACGTAAAATGAAAGGTGGAAATAGGCAGTCGCTTGCTGTCATCGGCCATCTCAAGCTGAATTGCCTTGCTCTCGTCAGATCGCAGCAGCAATGCAGCACTTAAGGCTTGGCAAGTCCCAGATGGGAAGATTGGCCTGGGAATACCAAGTTCTCGTTGACTTTTTCAACCTGAACAACTGGGTTAGTTCTTCTAGATAGTGAAGTAAAAGATAGTAGAAATAAGGCAGCTGCTGGTTATCGGCCATTCTAAGCTGAATGTGCTGCTCCGTCGGATCGCAAGCAGCAATGCAGCTAAGGTTGGCAATACCAGCATTGGGAGACTTGATGGGAACTCGCCAATGTTCCGTTGAACTTTCTAGCAACCTGAAACTGTGTCCTTGTTGTCTCTTGAGATTTTGTAACAAAAGGTATGTCAATATAGGCAGGTGCTGTCATTCGGTCCATTCTTAAATCTAAAGTGCCTCTCGTCAATTGACAGCAGCATGGCTTTAAGTGCTTGTGCAAGTACCAGCATGGGAGCTGCTGGGAATCCTCAAGTTTCTGTTGCCCCTTTTTTCAACTCGAAAAACTTGTTAGTTTCTCTCTTATGAGATGTAATAAGGAGATTAGAGCACCTCTTTCTCGCACCGCTAGTCCATCACTAGTGCATGGCATTCTAGTGATATGTTTGCATGCTCTCGCAGATCTGCAGCAGCCAATGCAGTTAAGGCATGGTGCAATTCACCAGTCATGGGAACGCCTGGGACTCCAAGTTTTCAGTTGACTTTTTCAATCTGAAAACTAGTGTTTGTTTCTCCTAGAGTATGTAGAAGAAGTAAAATGTAGAAGCGCTTGGGGCTGTCACTCGTGCCTGCCATATCTAAGCTGAATGTGCTGCTCTCGTCAGACGCAGCAGCATCTCAGCTTAAGGCATGGCAACATACCAGCAGTGGGAGAATGCTGGGAATCCCAAGTTCCTGTGACCTTTTCAACTGAAAAACTGGTTAGTTTCATCTAGAATGAAGATAGTAAAAGAAGGTAGAAATTATGCGCGCTGTCATGGCCCATTATAAGTGAGTGCTGCTCTCGTCAGATTGCAGCACAATGCAGCATCTAAGGTTGCGCAAGTACAGCATGGGGACTGGCTGGGAACCAGTGTCGTTGGACCTTTTCAACTGAAAAACTGTGTAGTTTCTGATGAGATAGTAACTAAGGAAGGTAGAATAAGGCAGCCTGCTGTCATGCGAGCCAACTTCCAATTCGGTAATGTTGCCTGCTCTCGTCAATCGCGAGCAACTGCAGCCTTTAAGGCTTGGCAAGTTTACAGACATGGGCGACTGCTGGGAATCCAGTCCGTTGACTTGGTTTTCAAACACGAAAACTCTTTAGTTTCTTACTCTATGAGATAGTTAAATAGGAGTAAAATTAGGCAGTCTGCTGTTCCATCGGGCCATGTTAAAGCTACTGATATGTGCCCTGCTCTTGTCAGAAATTAAGCCAGCAATGGCGCTTAAGGCTGGCAAGTACCAGCATGGGAGAGGATGGCGGGAATCCCCAAGTTCCGTTGGACCTTTTCCAAGCCTGTAAAACTGTGTTAGTTTTCTCTATGAAGTAATAGAATGGAGAATGAGAAATTATGCAGCTGCTGTCACATCGGCCATTCAGCTTATAGGCGCTCTGAGGAATGTGCCTGTCTCGTCAGAGATGTCAGCCAGCAGCAATCGCAGACTTAGGCTTGGCAAGTAACAGCATGGGGGACTGGTCGGGCATCACAAGTTTCATGTTGACCTTTTTGCAACCACTGAAAATTGTGCTAGTGTCTTTCTATGAGATGAGTAAAGGAGTCGGTTAGACAATAGGAAGACTGTCGTGTTAGATTCCGACATATTCTAGAGCTCGGAACTGTGCCGGCATTTTTTTTTCTCGTCAGGAAATCGCAAGCAGCCAATGCAGACTTAACGACTTGGCAAGTACCAAGAAGGAGACTTGGCCTGGGAATCCAAGTTCTCGTGACCTTTTTAAAACCTGAAACTGTTTAGTTTCTCGTGATGAGTTATTTAAAGAAGGTATAATTAGCAGCTGCTGTCATCGGCCATTCTAACACGAAATGTGCCTGCTCTCTGTCAGATTGTCAGCAGCCATGAAGTTAGGCTTGGAAAGTACAGCATGGGAGGACTGGCTGGGATACCCTCAAGTTCGTTTGACTTTTTTCTACACGAAAACCTGTGTTAGTTTTCTTCTCCTATGAAGATGTAATAGGAGCTTAGGTAGAAATTATAGCCTGCTGTCAGCGGCCATGCTAGCTCTGAATTTGTGCCTAGCTCGTCAGATCCCAGCAGCAGAATGCAGATTCACGCATGCTGGCAAGTACCAGGCAGGGTAGATTGGGCCTGGGAATCCACAGTTCCGTTGACTCCTTTGCCGTACGCTTAAATCTGTTTGTTGTAGATGGTATTGGCTTCTAGGATAGTGAAATGAAAGAGAAGTAAGATTAAGGCAGCGGCTTCATCGGCCATTCTAAGCTGAAGGTGCTCTGCTCGTCGATCGCAGCCCAACCAGCCAGCATGCAGTCTTAAGGCTGGGCAAGTTCCTATCATGGAGACTTATGCTGGGTAATCCAAAGTTCCGTTGAACTTCTCAACCTAAAACTGTGTGTTAGTGTTTCTCTTTGAGATTTTCAAACACAAAGCGTAGAATCAACTTATGGCTGCTGCTCTTGTCAGGCCATTCTATCAAATGCGGCCTGCTCATCGTCAGAGTTGCAGCTAGCAATGCGTTAAGGCTTGGCAAGTACCAGCATGGGAGACTGGCTGGGAAGGTCCCAGTCCTGTTGCCTCTTTCAGCAACCCTGAAAACTGTGTGAGTTTTACCTCTAGGAGACTGGTAAATAGGATTTGAAATTTTACAGGCTGACTATAATCAAGCGGGCCATTCTAGTGATGCTGACATGTGCACCCGTCTCTCGCAGATCGCAGCAGGTCAATGCAGCTTTAAGGCATGGCAAAACCAGGCATGGGGAGACTGGCTGTGCGAATTCTCCAAGGTTCCGTTGACGCTGTTCTCAAACCTGAAAACTAGTGTTATCTTCTCTCTGAGATAGTGAAAGAAAGTAAAATTAGGCAGCTGCTGTCAATCATCGGCATTCTAAGCATGAATGTTGACTTCTCTCGTCATATCGCAGCAGCAATGCAGCTTAAGGCATGGCAAATACCAGCATGGGAGACGAGCTGGGAATCCCCAAGTTCGTTGACCTTTTCAACCTGAAACTGTGTTAGTTTCTCTATAGATAGTAACAGAAGGTCTCATCAGGCTTGGGAGCAAATGCTTTGAATAGTGGACGTGCAAAACGCCAGAAAGCTTAGTGATGCAATATATAGATATATAGAAATCGTGCTTTCTTAGGAAATGAAACTAAAATTAAAATAAACCTTTCCTGTTTCGGTTTACCAAGGATTACCAAAATTTATTTATATTTGTCCAATGCTAGAATAATGAGAGATAATTGAAGGATTGCCTTTAAACAGTTTGGGACTGCCCATATGATGATGTCATGTCTTTGGAAGCTAATTATTCTGTATTTGAAAGCACACCTGAAACACACTGCACCAAAGGATGAACTAAATTGTGCAATTCCACAATTCTTTTCCTTTAGGCTTTCCCATTCATCATCCACAATTCTTTTCCTTTAGGCTTTCCCATTCATCATTTGGTGCAATTTTCAGAAACCCGGAGGTGCCTCATACATCTGTAGACCATTATATGCAATGGTTTGAATGAAATACTACATCCTAATGTTGTCAACTACTTCAGACCATAAACAATGAAGTTTTTGATATCTCCACAGCTTATGTACCAGATCAACATCGGTCAAGTTGCATCTTCCTTTCATGCTTTTTCCAAAAATGATTTAATTGTTTTGGTGTAAAGTGTACCCTATGCACTACTTAAATCTGAGTTGCAATACAGGACATATTCTTGGTAGTTTTTTTTATCATATATCTATCCAAGGTACTACATCTTTACACCGCATCCCTAATATATGGTGCCCCTGCAACAGACAAAAAGAGTCTTGATAGCAGTTAAAAAGTCCGTGATCACGATATGAATAGATAATAGATACACTGGGGAGATCGTAATATGTAGCTCAAGTAATAACACATAACACAATTGTCTCAGTATACTCACCAAACAAAAACAAACAACATTCTTTAAAAAATATTTGCTAAGACAAACCAAACAAGGTTCTGTATATGTGCAGGAGGACTTTAATATGCCATGTGGCCCTTCAGTGGCACTTCCAATCCTACACACCCAGATAGAGCATCAAAGAATTATTTCAACTCCATCAAGAAGCCTATCTGGATTGTGGAGATACAACACCCGACGGAAAAAGATTTTTCATTCTCATCCCCTAAATGTATTCTAGAATCGACCTCTTCTTAACACCATCTACTTTTAGAGAATAAGGTCATCAAGAATGCGACGTAATACGTTGGTTCGACCACCGCTCCGATACATTTAGAGATGAGAGCAATACTTAAAGCTCGCTCCAGTCATTGAGGTTGAACTATTTTTTATTACATATTCCTAAATACCAGGATAGAACAATAAAAGTAATCCTGACTTCTTACAGAAAACTCAACGCCGAGATAAGGGCCCAAATTATGGTGCGCCCATAAAATGTTTGTAAGAGGCATTTATAAATATAGCAGTAGCAAACAAGCTATGATAGAATGCGTCTGCATATACTGTCTTCTTACATTACTTAGATGCCCTAAATAAATACATTTGCTCGCATAGAGCGGAAATGATAGGATATTCTGCCAAAACCAAATTAAAACAACTAGACACCTACAAAATATGAAAAGGCATTGAAGAAGATGAAAGTCAACAGTATGCGCTAGGGAACCATGCTAATAGACTATTAGCTAACCAAATAAAGAGAGAAGGCGCAAATAGATCCCTTTTATTTTTAACGCAAAAGGTGAAAAAGTATTTGATCCGACAAAAATACGCAGAAGAAATGGCCCAAGTATATTCAATCTGTATAATCTGAGATCAGATGAATCTTATATTGCAACCCTCCCGCACTCACAACGTACAAAACGACAAATTGGCAGTGCCTATTAAACGTAGAGAAATTAAAAATGCTTATATAAATCTCTAAAACTAATAAGGCCCACGGACCAGACGGGCTAACTACAAATATTATAAGACCATACCTCTATGTTAGTTCCACATCTAGAGACACTGTTTAAAAGTATCCAGATACGGGACCCATTCCCAAAGAAATGCACTGCCTCCATAATTACCCTCCCAAAACGGGCAAGATACCAGATAAACCGGCCACTTTTCGCCCAATTTCATTACTTAATACTGATCTAAATGCTATATGCCAAAATACTATGGCAGAACAGGCTGGTTCTCCTTCTGCGGAGCTCATAGACACAAGATCAGTGGGCTTGTCAGGGGGAGAGTCTCATCAATGGCACTAGAAATTATTATCTAATTGAAATATTTGAAAAAAGTCGGACGCCTTCTTTGCTCTTATCGCTAGATGCGGAGAAGGCATTTGACAGGTGCATTGGGGGTTCTTAAAGTTAGTATTAGAAAAATTTGGCTTTTCAACAAAGCAGTATTAGGCATATGGCGCTATATACCAACCATCAGCTTATGTCTCCATGCAGGATCTCCTTCCCACCCTTTCTAATTACTAATGGGACCCGACAAGGATGCCCCTTCACATCCGCTAATCTTTACAATGGTAATGGAACCACTGGCAGAAGCCTTAGAGCTCAAAAGCGATTTCAGGCATTAAAGTGGGAAAGTATGTCCAAAATTGGATTGTTTGCAGACGATGTTATTAAGCTCTTACCACAACCGTAAAATCCTTAGCAGCAGTCTCCTTTATTATTAATCAGTTTAGCAGAGTTTCTTACTATAAGTTGAATGCAACGAAGTCTCTAATATGGGAATGAATATTCCAGTGTTAACAAAAACTTCAGGACATATATCCTTATTATGACAGTAACCAAATCCCGTACCTGGGAATCAAATTAGCTTCCCAAGTAAAAAACCTCTTCTCTCAACTATTCTCCCTCCTTATATCTCAAGATTGAAGCTGAGGTAAAAGATTACTCTAGAGACATGGATATCATGGATTGGCAGAATAGCCACTATAAAGATGTGGTTCTCCCAAAAATTACGTTATCTTTAGAAACGTCCCTATACCGTCTCTAAAAAAATTCCTTCTAAACTCCAAAATATTCTAAATAAATACATTGGCTAAATGCCAATCGAGAGTAGCAGCCACAATATTGTACAGACCTCACTCTAAGGGGGCCTGGGTTTACCTAACATAAACAGATATTACGAAGCAGCATTTTAGAGCAACAATATTGGTGTTTGGAAAAAACAATGAAACACGGGTGCAGATTGAGAATGAGGCGGACATAAAAACTTCAATGACCACTAGATTATGGCATTAGCAATAGAGGGTCACGACAAATCCCAACATTATCCACAACAAGGCAGATATACTGTATGGAAAAATACTTGACAGATCAAAAAATGTTTTCGTAAAAGTGACAGACATGCCATGTGAAATATTAGCCTGCTGGTTAACGGACTTGTGATGTAATGATGGATTCAAAAAGGCATATCACAAAATTGATAATTATTTGGGGAAAAAGATCACTTACTGGCCTTTTCTGACATTTGCTTGAAATATCAAGTTCATAAAACCGATTTTTACAATATCTACAGATTAGACATTTTTTATCAAGAGTTTCAAGTCTAGTTGGGACAATAAAAACTATTTTGAACAAATTCTTTCACCTCAATAACATGCTAAAGGTGTTTGTTGGTATATATATTTATACATAGTACTGAGGAACAAATGCAATGTGTAAAGCATTGGGGAAAGAGATTTGAATCTCACTCTAACACTGAGAATTGGGAATTCATTTTAGACTGCCCACAACATTATCTAACAACAATGCATCTAGAAGCACGACGAAAAAGGTGGTATTATACTCCCAGCAACTACCAAAATATATCCAACAGCAAATCAGAAATGTCTGGAGGTGTATGAAGTCCCCAGGTAACATACTAACACTATTTTGGGCATGCCCAGTTCTAACCAATTTCTGGCAACAAATTAAAAAAATGCTCGAAAATATTCTGAAATAGAAAGTATCCCTTAATCCTGCCATGGGATTACTAGGGGTAGGACTTACAGATTTATCCCCAGACGAAGGGTAGTAATATTTCATATAAACCATTACTGCATTATCTCTTATAGCAACGTTATGGAAAACAGATAAAATACCGTCCTTTGGAGAACTATCAATAGGGTTAATAACAATGTATATGGAAAGACATGTAGCCTTATGGGAAGGAATATGAGAAAAAAATTCTACAAAAACTGGAAGCCATTGGCTTCAAAAAATTATTACAAGGCCTCGCCACCAATATTCTTTTTTGGAAGTATCGTACGTAAACAGACAAAGAATATTTATATATATGCATCGTCAGAAGAGAGAATGAGGAAAATAAAGGAACATTCTTATACTATAGGTGTACATGTACCATTGTAAAAGTAATACAGGTACCCTACCAAGCCGAATTTATTGTTTTTAGTTAGGAAGTTGTGGTTGCCATCCTAGGGTTGGGATGCTTTGAAGTTATTATTATGGAAACATAGACCAATGTGTATTGTATATAAAACATACTGTATATCAAAATGTTTGATAAAAAAAATGTAATGCCTTGGTTCTCAATAAAAATATTTGGAAAAAAAAGACTATCAAATCTACAAATTTTCTTTATATGGCTTGCATGGCAGTCCAAAAGACACGGACAATAATGATACAGCAAAACCCCCTAGAAAATAGTGCAACTGCATCTATCTGTCAACTTGACTGCATTTAAAAATTTTTCCTTTCCAGTTCCTGCAGAATAAATGTTACCATTAGGAAGATAACATTTGTCCTGCAGATAACAAGGCTTCCAGGTTCTATAAAAGTGAAAAAAAGCATTTATGTACATAAAATGTCAGACTAAAGTTGATAATTCATTTATCGGGTTTTGCACTTTTTTAATAAACCTCTAGTGTTACTACTAATTAAAAAGTTAATAAACCTAGAGAAAATGAAATAGCATAAAAAGTATTTTCAAATTGTAATCCTTTCAAGAACCGGATTCAAATGTATGAATTCCTCCTTAAGGCAAACACAACCTTTCCTGATAAGTTAGGAAGAGCCATTAAAGAAGTAATATTTAAAGAGCAATATTATAATTAATGATTATTAATAAACACATTTCAATGAATAACTGTACTTGCATATATACAGCCCTTTTGATGTTTTTGTTTTTCTTCTAGACTTTAAAAAGGAATCTGTTCTCGAGAAACGTCTAGCAATCAGCAGATTGATCAGTCTCCAATAATGCCAAGGTTGAAAAATGTTGCTCTGCTTTGGAAAGTGCCAGACAGCCAGTACCAAACATAGAAGAGGGATATCAGAATCTTCACATACCTTACACAGTTCTCAAGTAGCAAAAGAACCCAAAGCCTAAAAGAACTCTGGTTAGTGTTTTAGATTTAAGAAAACATAATATATATATATATTAAAGTATAAGCCGAAACTTCCTATTTTAACACCAAAAAAAATGGAAAAACCTATCACTTGAGTATAAGCGAGGGTGGGAAATGCCATTGGTCACAGCATCCCCAGTATATAGCCAGCAAGACCCCAGTAGTGTATAACCTGCCTGCCCCTAGTGTATAGCCTTAAGCCAGCCCCTGCCCCAATATAATGCAGTGTACAAAAAACCAGGTGTACTTGCCTCCGATGCCTCCCTGGAGGTTCCTCGGCGTTCTATTCTCCAGGCCTCCGTGTCCGCGCTCCAGTCCCCCACGACATGATATGTGACCGATGCCGGCGCTCATAGTAGAATGTCAGCTAGCGGCTGACGTCAAATCCCTGTGACAGACAAGCGCATGGACACTGACCGAATGCAGGCATCACTGTATAGAAGAGGACTTCGCCAGGGGGCGTTGGAGGGTGATACACGTTTGTTTCTTGACTCAAGTATAATCTGAGTGAGGTGTTCAATCAGCGATTAGTAGAATATTTCCCCAGAAAGATACCCTTCATGCCAAGTATTGGTTACCTATAATTGCTTATAAGTTCCATTCTGTTTCATTTTGGTCTGCAGTATGAATCGGAATGCACATCGGCAGGAGAAGATGGGCTTTCTCAGGATGAAATCCAGGCCTTTTGGAAAACAACAGTCCTTTTACAGCAAGCGGCAGCAATTCAGACAGTATCTGAAGGAAAAATTTTACAAATACTGTCTTCTGCATGATCATAGGAATGCCCTTTGTAGTAGCTGGTTGGCAACAGCTGGGGCATTTAAACAAAATAATACTACTTGTCTTTTAAAACTATTAAAATGACTCCCAGCACTTTTTCTATGTTTTTGTTCTAGTTTTTTTGATCTGCAGTTAAATTTTTACTAGATTCTACCCACCCTCTCCCCCCACAAACTTTTAATTCTAGTAGTTCAAGGATCAGAAATACATTTAGATAATCTTTTCTTAAACAAGTTCACAACCTTAATCTTGTCATTGGTTTCTATTCGTATATCTACTGTTTTCTTTAAACCTCATGCTTACATGGTTAGCTTAAGAAATAATATTTGGTAAGGGTAATTAGTTTCCAAAAAAAAAGCAATGAACAAGAATAGACAGTTTAATTAATCTGACTTCCAGTTGCTGATGTTTCAGATGCAATTATGTATAACTGCAATGTGCAAGAACTGAAAAATAAGAATATTTATTAATATGCATAGTAAAGATTTGGCTTTCTATTGTTTTTTAAAAGTCTGCAATCTATTTGTCTACATTTCTAGAGAAGTAGAAAGTATCCAGTCTGTAGGGATAAAAGCTTGTAATTCAAATCCTCACTGTTTTCTGTAGGAACTGGCACAAACCATTTAAACAGATGAGGTTTGAATTTAGCAGTGTCAGACTAAAGTAGCCTGAGCAACTAACAAGAGAATATACAGGCATACATATCATATATATATACAATGTATATACTACAAAATAGGTTCTTTAGGTTTGTTTTAAGTGAATTTGTAAGTCTCAACCTGTGAACTGTTATAGCTGTTTATGTACCCATGGCTAAAGTACAGAAATTACCAATTACCAGAGGTCCGTTTGTAATAGTGGTCATCTGTAAGTTGGTGTTCTTAAGTCCATCCCTTGGGGGTTTGATTATTCCTCTCATCAGCTTGGAGCAAATGCTTTGAATAGTGACGTGCAAAACGCCAAAGCTTAGTGATGCAATATTAGATATATAGAAATCGTGTTTCTTAGGAAATGAAACTAAAATTAAAATAAACCTTTCCTGTTTCGGTTTCCAAGGATTACCAAAATTATTTATATTTGTCCAATGCTAGAATAATGAGAGATAATGAAGGATTGCCTTTTAAAACAGTTGGGGACTGCCCTATATGATGTCATGTCTTTGAAGCTAATTATTCGTATTGAAAAGCACACCTGAAACAACCTGCACCAAAGGATGAACTAATTGTGCAATGTCCACAATTTTTCTTAGGCTTTCCCATTATCATTTGGTGCAATTTTCAGAAACCCGAGAGGTGCCTACATACATCTGTAGACCATTATATGCAATGGTTTGAATGAAATACTTACATCCAAATGTTGCAACTACTTCAGACATAAACAATGAAGTTTTGATATTCCACAGTCTTATGTACCAATCAACATCGGTCAGTTGCATCTTCCTTCATGCTTTTTCCAAAAATGATTTAATTGTTTTGGTGTAAAGTGTACCCTATGCACTACTTAAATCTGAGTTGCAATACAGGACATATTCTTGGTAGTTTTTTTTATCATATATCATCTACCCACTCTTCTACCAATAAATCCACCAATCCTTGACAGGAGTATATCAGGAGGAATAATTAAAACACAAAAGGGATGCACTTCTCCCCTATAATCACTCAAGGCGTACCTGAGCTTGGCATAAAAAACTCCCACATTTAAATGGAAATCCAGAGCCTTTGGACTACTACCTAGTGTATAAACCTTTTTCAACCTGAAAACTGTGTTAGTTTCTCTATGAGATAGTAAAAGAAGGTAGAAATTAGGCAGCTGCTGTCATCGGCCATTTAAAGCTGAATGTGCCTGCTCTTGTCAGATTGCAGAAGCAATGCAGCTTAAGGCTTGGCAAGTACAAGCATGGGAGACTGGCTGGGAATCCCAAGTTCCGTTGACCTTTTTCAAACTGAAAACTGTGTTAGTTTCTGTATGAGATAGTAAAAGAAGGTAGAAATTAGGCAGCTGCTGTCATCGGCCATTCTAAGCTGAATGTGCCTGCTCTCGTCAGATCGCAGCAGCAATG